>CM046457.1:11272698-11740603 GCA_025506515.1 Flaveria trinervia
ATCTTGAGGAACCTCAGCCCTGATAGGTAAAGTAATGGGAGTGGTTTGCTCCTCAGGAGAAGTGGGAGCTCTGGTCCACTTCTTCCTGTAAGGTTGAGGATTTGGGGCCTGCACAGACTCAATAGCCTGAGCAGGGGTTCGTTGGGATTTTCTTTGTAGGTGATGAATATTGAAGGTTGTGAAGAGGGTAGGAGAGCAGTAGGTGTGGGTTCAACCTAGCTTGGACTGCTATTTGTCACCTTGAGCAATGAGCTCTAACATTTTTGGGACTAGGGCGTTTCTACCCCTGAGAAGCCTACAGTTGGCTTCTTCATAATTTTAAATGCCGGGCTTCATCTGTCCCAGTTTAAGAATATTGCCTGTTTCCCTTAACTGTGAGCCCAGTTCACAGTTAAGAATGTGTTGACCATATCTAGGAAACATGTAATACTCTAAGGAGTCTAAGTTTGCAAGTAAATTAGTATAAACAAATTGTGAATACCTGAACTTGACCCCCTGAACCATCCCATGAACAATAGGAGAGATCCTCAGGAATCTGGTCCCATCCACCATGCTTGTTTGATAAGCTGTGGATAACCACATGGAGCAGTATTTCCACTGGGATGAGACCTTCCCTTTCCTGAAGGTCTTTACAGAGAATCTCCTTCATAGCCCATCTGCTCGAAGGAATGATTGACCGCTTCTTGGGAAGCACTTCACCTGCTTCATCATCCAGCTGAAGATGTCGGTTGATGATGGCCGGAGTGATGAAAATTGTTCTCCCCTGCACTGTGGCAGACAGTGCCTCTCCCCATCCATAATGACCTCTTGGCAGGTCTTCCAGAATTCAAGCAAATGATCCTCATATAGAGGAGGATCAATGGTTAGGGAGGTGAAGTAGTGAGACAAAGACAAGAAACGGCAACCTCTGAGAATGAGGATCTTTGTCAGAGCATAACAGAGCAACCTGATTGTGTTGTCTGTGTATCTGCATGGCAAAGTGAGGGTCATTTCTGTGTGTAAGGTCAGCATTGTGATGAAGAAAAAAATGGGAAGGAATTTCAGAGAGAAAGCTTGGGTCTTAGGTATGGAAGAAAGCAGATGATAGAAGAGGGGGGAAACCGTTGGGTTTATATAGAGAGAAGGATTTCAGATAAGTTTAATGAAAGAGGATAAACTTTGAAATCCGTATGTCGGTCCCACCTCTGAAAAGTAGTTTACCTTTTTGCTCAAAAAGTAGTTTTCTTGGAATTCGAAAAAAGCTTCCGAAAGTAATTTGTCTTCGGAAGTTGTGATTGAAAAAGCTTCCGAAGCTAAATTGGCTTCGGAAGAATTTTCCTGAGAGGTCTTAAAGATTTATGCTTCGGAAGAGAAATAAACTTTTGGATGCTTGTATAAGAAATGAACAAAGCTTCCGAAGTAATTTTGCTTCGGAAGGAAAAAGTCCTTAAAAATGAATGAGTGTCTAAGTTAAGAATTTTAAGCTTCGGAAGATAAATTTTGACTTCTTCCGAAAGTAAAATTCTTTGAGACGGTTATTTATTTTGAAGACATATTTTTCTTCCGAAGGTAAAAATTATCTTCCGAAGTATCAAAAATTTTTTTTTTTTTTTAAGAATCTAGGAAAGTCTTCAAAAAGAATTTTTCATTCAAATAAAACATGAGCTTATGAAAGTGATGAACTAGACAACTTAGGACACACATATTTTAAGAAGAAATAATAGAATTAGTTTTAAGAAAAGTCTACTCAAAGTTAATCATCCCAATAGCTGATATCAGATACTTAAATCTCTGTTCATCAAAAGCTTTTGTGAACGATCAGCATATTGTTCAACTGTGTGAACTTATGACTAGTTAATTACCCCTTTTCATAGTTATCTCTTATTAAATGATACCTGATGTTGATGTGTTTGGTCCTAGAGTGCTGCACAGGGTTCTCAGTGATAGAGATAGCACTGTTGTTGTATATGTGATAGGAGTCTCTTTGAAGTTAAATCCGTAGTCTAGCATCTGATTTTGAATCCAAAGCACTTGAGCACAGCAGCTTGCAGCAGCAATGTATTCAGCCTCAGCAGTTGATGTAGACACACAGGTTTGTTTCTTGCATTGCCATGAGACAACCCTTCCACCAAGAATTGACATCCCCACAGATGTAGACTTTGCAGTCATGTTGCAGCCACCATAATCACTGTCTGTATAGGCATACAGATTGAAATTAGAATTCTTTGGATACCATAAACCAAAGTGTTGAAGCACCTTTGAGGTATCTAAAAATCCTTTTCACTGTGATTAAGTGAGACATCTTAGGATTGGCTTGATATCTGCACAAAACATGTAGCAAACATGATATCAGGCCTGCTAGCTGTAAGATACATAAGAGACCCAATCATAGCTTTGTATAAGTGCTCATCTACACACTCCCCCCTCAAATCTGGACCAAGGGAGTGGTTTCTGGCTATGGGTGTCTTAGCAGTCTTACATCAGTCATGTTGAACCTCTTGAGTATATCTTGAACATACTTTGACTGACTTATGAAAATGCCATCTTCACCTGCTTCACTTGAATTCCCGAAAGAAATTAAGTTCTCCCATTGAACTCATTTCAAATCTATCTTCATCAGCTTTTCAAAGTCTTTGCAGAGCCTTGAATTGGTTGAGCCAAAGATGATGTCATCCACATATACTTGAACTAGCAGAATGTCGTTTCCTTGTCTTTGATGAAGAGAGTTCCATCTATAGTACCTCTCCTGTAACCATGTTTACAGAGATACTCAGACAGTGTCTCATACCACTTCCTGGGTGCCTGATGCAGCCCATAGAGAGCTTTGTCAAGCTTGCAGACATAATCAGGATGATCAGGATCTACAAAACCAGGTGGTTGTTTGCATAAACCTCCTCATCAATCACTACCATAGAAAGCACACTTTACATCAAGTTGGTAGACCTTGAAGTTCTTGGATGCAGCAAATGCCAGGAATATCCTAACAGCTTCTAGTCTAGCTACAGGAGCAAAGACATCAGTGTAGTCAATCCCTTCTTCTTGTGTGTATCCTTGAACAACTAGTCTTGCCTTGTTCTTGATGATGATTCCTCTATCATCCTTTTTATTCCTAAAAACCCATTTGGTTCCAATGGTAGTCTTCCCATGAGGAAGAGGACAAAGGTTCCAAACTTTCTGCCTTTGAATTGAAGCAGCTTTGTTGCATAGCTTCAACCCAACTTCCATCCTTTAGAGCTTCCTCAAACTTTCTTTGGCTCTAACTGGGATAGAAAACAAGAGTGAAGACAAACATTTGCTTCATGGGTTTGCCCTCTTGTCTTTACCCCGGAGATAACATCTCCAATGATGTTTATGGTAGGATGAGACTTGTGGATCCTTAGCTGAGGGATCACACGCAAGTTGCTGAGATAGATCCAAATTTGAGAAATTTAGATCTGGTCTTGAAGATTGATCCTCCACATTATCACACTTATCAAGATTAACTTGATCCAATGAGTGTGTGGACATCATGATGTTATCATCTATGGTATGGTTATTAGCATCAAGAGATTCTTGATCACTGTCACCATCACCATTGTTATCTTCTGCAATTGAGATGTCTTTATCTGGTTGAGAAGCCTCTGAACTGGAATTTGAAGGCATGCCAGATGTATCAGCTGGATTTGTCATTGTTGTGCTGATAGAAACCTCATTTGCTGAAGTAGTTTCAACTGGAGCTGAAGGTCTTCCTAGCTCAAATCTTGGATCAGGATCACCTGTATTTAAATTTTCTGCAGATCCTGAAACATGCTCACAAGATTTATTAAAACAGTTGGTAACTAAATCAAGATCAAATAGCCAATCCGGACCAGAACCAGCCACACTGGGAGTGTGCTCATTGAAAGTCACATTGGCTGACTCCTCAATGATTCTAGTTCTGAGATTGTATACTCTATAAGCTTAGCTTGAGAAGAGTATCCAATGAAGTGTCCATCGTCTGATTTCTCAGCAAACTTGGCAACTTGATCTTTGGTATTCAAGATGGTGCAGGGACATCCAAATGACCTGAGAAAACCAATGAAAGGTTTCCTCTTGTGCCAAAGTTCATAAGGAGTCTTACCATGTGTCTTAACTACTAAGACTCTGTTTTGCACATAGCAAGCAGTATTAACTGCCTCTGCCCAGAAGGTGATAGGCAGTTTAGAGTCAGACAACTAGTTCTTGCAGCTTCAATAAGTGTCCTGTTTCTCCTCTCAGCAACTCCGTTTTGCTGAGAGTCCTGGGAGCACTGTATTGTCTTGTAATACCTTTTCATCACAAAATGTATCAAGGATTTGGTTCTTGAATTCAGTTCCTTGATCACATCTTATGGTTTTGACCTTGTGATCACATTGTTCTCAATCTTTAAGATGAAATTCTTTAGAATCTCAGGAGTCTCATCTTTAGTTCTAAGAAAGAAAACCCAAGTGAATCTTGTAAAATCATCTGTGATCACTAGACAGTATAAGGTCCTTCCTAAACTCATTACACTGGGGGGCCAAAGAGATCCATATGTAATAAGTGTAGGGGAGTAGTGATGGAGTCTTTTCCTTAGGCTTGTGAGATACCTTGTGTTGCTTCCCTTTCAGGCATGCAACACAATGATCATCACTTGTAAACTCTTTCTTTGGCATTCCAGTTACCAGATCATGTTTGATTAATTTATTCATATTCTTAAAGTTTACATGGCACATTCTTTTATGCCATAGGAAAGACTCATCACTATTTGCTTTAGATAGAAAGCATGAAACTTCTCCAGAGGGAGATGTTTCTTGCAAATCCATCTTGTACATGTTCCCTTTCCTGGGGGCTCTGAGCAGAATATGCTCATGAGGAATGACCACTCTAGAGCTTGAGAACAATGCACTCATGCTCAATGAAGAGCATGTTATGCCTCTGATCACAAAATTGAGATACACTCAGAAGATTGTACCCAAGCTCCTTAACAAAGTTTACCTTCTCAATGCTGAGCTTACCATTTGTGACCTTGCCCCTTCCATAAATGTAACCACCTTCATTTCCTCCAAAGGCAACTGGTCCTCCATCAATTCTCTCAAATTATGAAGTAAAGACCTATCGCCTGTCATGTGCCTGGAACAGCCACTGTCAATTATCCAGACATTCTTGTTTGTCTTGAGCTGTTCCTGCACAAAGAAATGATTAGTTACATTTGGAACCCCAAGCCTTACTTGTCTTGGGTTCAGTAAGTGTAATAGAAGGTAATGCAACAGTAATAGATCCTATGGTTGTACAGAGGGGATCTTCAGCTGTTGTTGATGGAGAAACCTCAGTCATTTGGTCTTTCTTAGACTTCCACACCACCTTTGGAGTCTTGGGCTTGACCTTCAAAACCTTAGAAGCTTTGGAGCTTCACAAGTTTTAATGACTGACACTTCGGAAGAATCTACAGTCACTGCAGTAGACTTTAGTACTTCGGAAGAACTCCTTTCTTCCGAGACCAACTTTGCTTCCGAAGGTAATTTTCCATTTACCTTCTTCTTTGATTTGGAGCTTCCGAAGGAAACAGACTTTCCTTCCGAAGCTTGAGACTTCTTGAGATTCTTTGAAGTCTTTGTATTGGTCATGTGGATAGTACTTTTAGGATTGTATGGACAATCCTTGGCAATATGAGAAGTACTTTCACACATAACACACAGCATTTTCTTCTTCAAAGAAATCTCCTTTTGAGAGCAAGACTGGCCTTGGTCACATCCCTTTTTCACCTTCATCTTGGTAGATGCAGATACAGTTCCATTGGGCTGTGAACTGTTCTTGGAATTTGATGGTCCAGGCTGTGCAGCAGTGGTACACAGCAGCTCAGTCTTCTTCTTTGTACTGAGATGATTTGAACATGAACCAGAACTCTTAGCTAAGAAGCTTTGGTGGATGTCTTCAGTCCTTATTGCTTTGAAACCTGCAGAGATAAACACTTGTTTCTGCTTAGCATCAAAGGTAGCCTTGATTTCTTGAGCCTTCTTTGCTTTCCTTTTGCTCTTCCTGATCAAGTTCTTTCTCTTGGACTTGGTCATCACAGTTAATTTCTTCTCCTCAGAAGGATAGTGGCCCTTGGAGGAATCCTCTTCTTCACTCTTCTCAGAGGGATTCCTCACTATCACTTCTTCATCATCCTCACTTATTGGATCTATGAGAGAAGCTCATCTTCACAAGTTCCACACACTAGGAGATCTTACAGACAAGATTGTGTGTGGAGGAGCTATCTCATTTGATCCCAGTCCCTGTCTATTTTGATAACAAACCTTATTGTGTAGGGATGAGGATATCATGTTCTTGAAGGTCTCTTCTTCAAGACACTTTTCTCTGCCAGGGCTTTGCTGATCACAAGCTCAGCCTGGCACTTAGTCAACTTAGTGATGAGATCTTGGATCTGAGTTCTAAAATCTGTATGTTCATGTCTTAGTACTGAAATGGTTTTCTCCAAGTCTTCTATCTTTAACTTGTAATCATTTTCAGACTTTCTAAAATCAGATTTTAATATGTTTAATGACTCAAGATCAGATCTCATCTCTAGGTTGTAGGACTGTATCTATTTACTTTAGCAATGCATTCAGGGGAGCAAAGATGTTCTAATACCTTGGCTTCATCATGGTCAGCCATCAATGCTTGGTTTGGAGAAGCATCCTCCACCTGAAAACTCCAGTCAAACCTCCCTCTTCAACAGCAACCGCAGCATGTTGCTTTGTCTTCTCAGCCTGAGGGGTATTGTTGTGTAGTTTGGTCTGAGTTGTGTTTGACCCCATTTGCTCTAGGTGCCTTACACTCCCTAGCAAAGTGACCCATAAGGTTACAATTGTAACACTTAACTTTGCTTTTATCCAGCCCAAACTTACCACTGGTAGCATTGCTTGGAAATTTTCTTCCTGTCCTCTTGTAGAACTTCTTGGCTCTGTGAGTGAGAAGAGCCATCTGCTGAACTATCTCCATGTATTCCAGGTCATCTGGATGGATACAGTCTAGGTCTTCAAGAGTGAAGAGATAATTTCCACAGCTTTCATCTGCAGACACAAAGGCTTGAGAAGAACGTGTCTCTTGGAATGAGCTTCCTTGAGTAAAGTTCTCCCTTGGTGTCTCAGGGAAGGTGATGAAAGGACCCTTTTGTGAGTTGTCGGTGTAGCATAGGAGATGATGTTGGGGTTCTATGTTGTCCCTTCAACTACATGAAGGGCTGAACCCATTTGATTGTTAGAGTTGCCAGATGAACCTTGTAAGTTCATTTCCATCTGGTATCCACTGAGAAATCCATATAACTCTGTCAGAGTAAGAGTTTTAAGGTTCTCAGTCCTCTTGATTACCACCAATAGTGTGTCCATTGCCTAGGAAGTGAGGACATGAACTTCCTTACAATGTCTCTGTTCTCAAGAGGAACTCCTCCATCCACAAGGGTATCCACAATCTCAACATACCTGAAGTATTGTTGGGTCATGGTCTCACCTGCTTTAAAGGTGAAATTTTCAAACTGCTGCTTCAAAAGATCTTTCTTGTTCTCCTTGGCTTCAGAGGAGCCTTCATACATCAGCTCATCAGTGCATCCCCAGTTGTTTAGCTCTTGCACTTCTTAAAACCTCTGTACACAGAGTTTGGGATAGCAGTCTGAAGAGCAGTCATGGCCTTCCTGTCAATCTCTACTCTTTTCCTATCTTCATCTGAGTAGTTGGCCACATCTTTAGGAATCATACCAGCACCGGTAGCAGAGGGGGTGCTGGGTATGAAAGGTCCATATTCAACAGATTCCCACATTCTTGAGTCAAGAGACCTGAGCCTTCCATCCTCATGCACAGGTGTCGAAGTCATCAAGAGTGATCAATGGGGATTTGTTCATGGTTCCAGTCTCCATATCAGTCTTTGAGATGGAAGCCATTTTAAAAGTTTAGTTTTTGTGTGTGAGGGATCTTAAGATGGTTAGATCTTATATCACGAGCCTGAATGCTCTGATACCAATTGCAGGATCGTTTAAGGGCTTGAACACAATTGCAACACAACAACACAATGAGAAGATTAACTAAACTTTAATCAAACTGAACTAGGTAACCAAAGGTGATACAGAGAACACAAGTAAAGCAAGAGACAGAACAAGAGAGTATAGTTTTCAAGGGAGCAGTATATTGCTTTCTCAAGTTCTTTTACAAGTGTTACAAAGCATAAAGAAAGATACAAGAACTTGGAATACTTATACTACAACCTACAGCCGGCTATACTATGAAAGCCAGCTGGATACAATTGACTAGACACTAACAAAATCAATTGTAGGATCAAAAGGCATATCTGCCTTTTGACCTTGTGACTATGACATGCCATAGCTCACATCCTTATACATTACAAAAAGGATAAAGTACATAAAGTGGAAAGTTTCAGACTCAAGACCTCAATGTACAGTTACCAAAAGCATGGACCTTTTCACCAACTCTTGTAAGTTGGTGACTTATCAGAGACGCAGCGGAAAAGGTGCTTTATGGAACAGTACATCAGATAAAGCATGTGTACTAAAAGTCTTCGGAAGAAATCTGTCTTCATAGGGTGAAGCTTCGGAAGACTTTGTCTCTTCAAGCTTCGGAAGACTTCATGTTAGGCTTCGGAAGATATTGGTCTTGGCTTCGGAAGATATTACACTTAGAGTATTTTTCTAATGCTTTGTGTAATTCTTCCGAAGCATTCTTCACTTCAGTACTTAGTGCATGTTGCTGAAACACTTAGGCAGTTTTGAGTTGCATCAGACTTCAGGAATCCTTACACTATTTATGTCAATTATGTAAAAGTATTTAGCAAATATAAGTACTAATGTTGGAATAATATTAATGCTAACCTAAAGAAAATGAAGCAAGTATGGACATATTATCAATATGAGAGCATGGATGAGTTAGAAACAAGATTGAAGAAAAATAACCTTGATAAACAAACTCAAAATCGACGATAAAGATAAGACATTGGAAAAATGTGTTAAAAAGACTAATTGCCATGTAAAAAGTCTTGTTAAAAGACAACTGCATTTCGTGGAAAAACAGAAAAACTGGACTAATTGCCATTGTAAAAAGTCTTGGTAAAAAGACACTGCATTTCGTGAAAAAACAAAAGACTTTTTGAAGAAAACAATGGTAACTTCTTAGGTTTAGTTGAGATGATTAGTGAATTGATCCGGTAATGCAAGAACATATTCGAAGAATAAAATACAAAGAAATTCGTAATTATTATCTTGGACATAATATGCAAAATAAGCTCATTATCATGCTAGCAAATGAAATTAGAACTAAAATTCTTAAAGTAGTTAAGGAAGCTAAATATTTTTCTATTATACTTGATTTTACACCCGATACAAGTCATGAAGAACAAATGTCTATTGTATTACATTGTTTATACCTTTCATCTAATTTAATAAAAGTAAAAGAATTTTTTCTTGAATTTTTAAAAGTAGATGACACAACAGGTAAATATCTATTTAATGCTATTATTGAACAAATTAATAAATTAGGACTTGATGTAAATGATATTAGAGGACAAGGTTATGATAATGGCTCAAATATGAAAGGAAGACATCAAGGTGTACAAAAAAGATTGTTAGATATTAATCCTAGAGCATTTTATACACCATGTGATTGTCATAATTTAAATTTAGTATTTTGTGATATGGCTGGTTCTTGTAAGAAAGCGGGTTAGTTTTTTTGGAGTGATACAATGTATTTATTGTTTGTTTTCATCATCTACTAAATGATGAAAAATTCTAAAAAAGCATATACCACATTTACTCTTAAATCATTATCACAAACACGCTAGGAAAGTCAAGTTGAAAGTGTTAAAACAATTAGATTTCAAGCTCCATAATTGAAAATGCATTGTTAGCCTATGTAATGATTGTAAAGATTTAAAACTTAAAAGTGTGGCTAATTTCTTAGCGACACATGAATTGGGAAATTTTGAATTTTATTAGGTATGATTATTTTGTATGATGTTTTCTATGCTATTAATTTGGTTAGTAAGAACTTACAATCTAAAGATATGTGTTTTGATGATGCTAGATCAACTTAATAAACTTATTTCTTTCTTTAAAAAAGTATAAAGAAGATGGATTTGAAAAGGCTTTGGTTGTCGCTAAAGAAATAGCTATAGATATGAATGTGAAACCTAAATTTTGTAAGAAACGTATTATTTATAGAAATAAAAAATATGATGAAAATGTTGATAATGAAACTATCAAAACTCCTATTGAATATTTTAAAATTGATTATTTTTTATATATAGTAGACCAAACACTTCTTCACTTTAAAGTATATTTGATCAATTTAAAGAATTGAAACTAATTTTGGTTTTCTATTTAGTATAAAAAGGTTAAAATCCATAAATGAAGAAAGTTTAAAAGAAAAATGTAATCATCTTGAAAATATTTTAAAGCATAATGATAAAGTGGATGTTAATGGCTTAGATCTATTTCAAGAACTAAAATTTTTAAGAGAACTTATAGATATAAAATGTGATACATTTTTAAAGATATTAAATTATATTAAAAAATTTAATTCTTTCAAATGCATTTATTGCATATAGAATTATTTTGACTATTCCTGTGACCGTTGCATCTGTCGAACGAAGTTTTTCTAAGTTAAAGTTGATTAAAAACAATCTAAGATCTACAATGTCACAAGAAAAATTAAATGGTTTAGCTATTTTAGCGATTGAAAAAGAATTTAAAATTGATTACGACGAGTTTATAAAGAATTTGCAAAAAAATAAATTTGATTTAAAAATATTTACTCAAATAATTAAAACTTATTTTTTAAGTAAGTTTATAGCATCATCAAAACATAATTTTTTTATTAACCTGCCAATTATAAACTTTTTTAGTTTAATATTGTCGGTCCGAAGCCCGGATAAAGTAGAGGGTCTTTTATAATAATATTTAAAAAAGACCTCAAATTTTAGTTTCGTTTTAGGCCTCCAAAAACGTTAAGACGCCCCCGCTGTGATCCTAACATCGACTACATCCTCCGCCACCATAGATATGTAAAAGGACGGCTTAGATCTCCAAATTTACTGTTCATTTACCTTGTACTTTAAATAAGACTATATATAATATAATTATAAGTTTGAATTGTTAAATTTGTATGACTATAATATAATATAATTATAAGTTTGAATTGTTAAATTTGTATGTGTTTTACCCATTGTTTTGAGAACGGGATTGGACAGATTAGTTCGACTAGTTGAAAACTTGGTCGAACCGGTTTTTTAATATATATTTGTTAATTTTTCAATATTTTTGTATATATATATATATATATTAAAATAACTATAATTTTATCTGATTGTCCAACCAATGAATGAGTAAGACGTCCGGTTTATTATCTAGTCTGATTCTGAAAACATTGGTATTGCATAATTAAGCTATTAAAATTCTCCTAAAAGATTTTTGACAAAAAAAACTCTTCTTGGCCAAAAGATTTCGCCTAAACACTACAACAAAGGTTTTTTGAATCAGTAGAAAAAAATTACAAAACGGCTTAAACGACATGTTTGGTGCAAATGAACAGTCTGATTCATACAAATAGGTAGAATAATTTTAACGAATGCAAGAGTGAAGCTTTGATATCAATTGTTAGATAACAAATGCAACCACGAACAATACAACACAAAACAAACAAGAATCAAAGTGGACGAAAACAAAGTTTTAAAATGATTCAATCAGTGTGACATACTTTAACAGTGCTACGACTAAAGTGTATATTATTTAGATGCTATAAGAAAACTAGTATATATAAACTACTTTAGCTTTAACATCTTCTAGCAACAAATTTACCATAAATATTATGATAATCGAAAGGGCATTGGCCACGCCGTTGGCAAAGGTATCCATATCACTAAACCATCAAACTCTTGTTGAGATTTCAAAACCATGTGTATATGAGTTATAAATCAACGGAAAATGAAAGTAACGAAACGAACGTAAAACTAGGGGACGTTTATCATGGGTTAGTGAAAATTAATAATGCTTGATACCTCATGTTTTGTCTTGATGTGATTTAATACCTAGAAGCAAACTATATTTAGAGTAAATTACAAGATTAATAAATTGGGTTAATTGACAATTCTTACTATGATAAAACTGTCAATTCACCAACGTGCTCCTAAAATCAAATTGATTAAAAGATTAATAAATAGGGTGAATTGATAATTGTGTCCCTCACGTGAGGAGCAAGTGGAAGAGATTTAGTGGTTGTTTGACAAAAATTAGACCGATGTATGTAAAGTGTTAACATTCATAAACTCAATTATGCAAACTGTTAAGTTAAGTCTGATCTTATTAACACCCTTAAAACACAGATATAAAAATTACAATTTACTCTATTTAAAAAATACAATAAATACCCAACATTAAAACACATGTTATAACTTATGATGCATACCACTGTTATAACTTGTAATAACTCATGATGAATACTAGTGTTGTAAATTGGTATATAGTAAATAAATATATACAAAAGCGAATAGATAATTTGAATTTAAGAAGTTATATACTTATATTTATCAACGTGATCATTGAGTGGACGAAAAGAAGGTAACTAATATAACTATAAAGGGAGAGATATATATTTAATTTGAATATTATTTAAATAATATAATACATTTTATCATCAAATACAAGTGGTCCCTTGTTTATCCAATATCAAGTGCTCAATGTGATGGAGTGCTACAAGAAAGTGCGAGGAAATTACATTGATGATTTTTTCTTGTTTTTGACTTTTTCATAACTTTTAAAGTCAATATAATATTATCTATTTGTTTTATTTTAGTATAATTTAGTTTTACGTATGATTTTTTAAAAAGAAGAATATGATCAAGTTTAACACTCAAACTTATCAATACTGAAACTTCTATGATATTTACAAGTTATAATCCAGATAATGAAAGTACATATGATCCGATTAAGTATAAAGTCTTTAGTTCGAAGTTGCACATACCCAAATTCCTTGGTGTCATCGGTCGTTGAGGTATGAAGGCTTGGTGTTTTGCAAATGAGACCAAAGCTTATGCGATAAAAATTTATTTGTGTCCATAGTCGTCTTCTAAAAGATTTGTTTGTTTTTGTTGAGAGGACTTTTCATTATTCCTTATCAATCGGGCTAACTTCATAACACTATTGAAAACACAAAAACTTTATGCTTATTAAACTTAAAATACCCTTTAAATCCAAAACATAATACATCACATGACTTAAATTTCTAAACTCATAAATTGGAAACTACATACACTAAATATCATTAGACTTTATGTGATATATAACAAATGAGTCAATTTTTAAAACATTTTCTTTCACACAATAATCTTTTTTCATCAATGGGGATGGTGGTGCCGCTTTTATAACATTTTATTTAACATCATCTATTTCTCTCATCAACATGGTATGCTATATTTTCTTAAAAAAACATTTTGAGTTGATATTTTTGTCCCCGTCTTTTGTATAACAACATAGGATGACGAATAAAATATATAACTTTTTCATTATAGAAAGAGTGAAATTACAATTTTTCTTGAACCTTTGAAATAGATCAAGTCGTGACGCCCCTCAGCAAATACCCATATATCATTTATCATTATCATGAAGGAAATGTACTGGTGGTAAAATGATATATTTTATAGGGAAAGTTTACGGTATAAAGTATTGTTTTCATATAAAGGGTACGAAACAATAAGGACCATTGATATAAGATATGAACGGTTTATATTTATAAAGAAATAATCACGCAAGAATTAAGACCGGAGGGGTGGAACTGAAAATAGCCTACAATTGTTGACTTCTTTAACTTCCTCTCTTTTTGTAAACACATATAACTTTTTCATATGACACTATTATTACTTTTATATAAAAATACACCATAAAAACAAGCATTTTATCCTTTTTAATATGAGTATGGCATTGCTATATTTTTTTATAAGAAACAACATTTTTTTAAGAAAACGTCTATGTGTTGTGTGTATAACTTGCGTGATTATTCAATGCGTGATTATTCAATGCGTGATTATCATATAACTTGCATAATTATAAATATAACTTGCTTGATTTTATTTTATAACGTGAGTAATTTTTCTTTGCATAATAATATATATAACTTGCGTAATTATGAATATAACTTGCATAAATATGTATCTTTTATGCATAATTATAGCGCGACCAAAACTACCCCTATGCTAAAAAATACGTGTCACGCTTTGGTGGTTTTATACGCTTCATGAAAATTACAATTTGTATAGTAACCGGCCATTATATATTCTAATCAATAGGTTGTGAACTCGAAGTTTACAAAATGCAGATGTGATTATTTTAAAAAGAAAATATGTGTAAAACTGAAAACTATGTGTTTTCTATAATAAAAAAATTAGCTAGTTTGTTTTTTGTTTGGGCTGCATGAATGCAAAGAGTTTTCTTAATCGCACTTGAAAAATAACTTTATTATATAATAATCATCTTTATTTATATGAAACTTACAGCCTATAAAATTCATCAAAGTAGAATATTTTACTAATATTAAAAGGAAAATGGAGCTATCGACCAAGATGCTCTCGCCTTCCCGTTCATATCTCTTATTTTAATTGGTTTTAACAATATTCGATCGTCACAAAAATTACTAATATATGTTAACTTTGGTGACAGTCGGTCGTGAGAAACAAAATAAATAAAATAAAAAAAGTTTTTCTTTACAACTTGGTCGTAGGAATAACCTAGGTTGCAAACCATTCAGACATATCTTGTAGTCTATTAATGAGTCATAGTTTTTTAGTAATTAAGCGGTAAAATTAATACTGATTGGTTTAAATGTAAAATTTTAATAAGACATTTTAATCATTTTACATTAAAGTTACCTATCAATTATAATTCATATATTAATATTAAAAAGTAACCTTTTAATGATCATTACAAAGCTAACAAACATCTCTTGGGCAACATTCATTTTATTACTTTTTTCTTTTGATCGCATTATTAATTTCACTAATAGTTTGATTTTTGTTAATAAATTGTAATATTTAACCTCTAAAAAACTCTCAACACATAGTCTTATTTGGTTTTCTTAAAAAAAGTTCAGAAAACGTATCCTTTTATATAAAAATACACCATAAAAACAAGCATTTTATCCTTTTTAATATGAGTATGGCATTGCTATATTTTTTTATAAGAAACAACATTTTTTTAAGAAAACGTCTATGTGTTGTGTGTATAACTTGCGTGATTATTCAATGCGTGATTATTCAATGCGTGATTATCATATAACTTGCATAATTATAAATATAACTTGCTTGATTTTATTTTATAACGTGAGTAATTTTTCTTTGCATAATAATATATATAACTTGCGTAATTATGAATATAACTTGCATAAATATGTATCTTTTATGCATAATTATAGCGCGACCAAAACTACCCCTATGCTAAAAAATACGTGTCACGCTTTGGTGGTTTTATACGCTTCATGAAAATTACAATTTGTATAGTAACCGGCCATTATATATTCTAATCAATAGGTTGTGAACTCGAAGTTTACAAAATGCAGATGTGATTATTTTAAAAAGAAAATATGTGTAAAACTGAAAACTATGTGTTTTCTATAATAAAAAAATTAGCTAGTTTGTTTTTTGTTTGGGCTGCATGAATGCAAAGAGTTTTCTTAATCGCACTTGAAAAATAACTTTATTTATATAATAATCATCTTTATTTATATGAAACTTACAGCCTATAAAATTTCATCAAAGTAGAATATTTTACTAATATTAAAAGGAAAATGGAGCTATCGACCAAGATGCTCTCGCCTTCCCGTTCATATCTCTTATTTTAATTGGTTTTAACAATATTCGATCGTCACAAAAATTACTAATATATGTTAACTTTGGTGACAGTCGGTCGTGAGAAACAAAATAAATAAAATAAAAAAAGTTTTTCTTTACAACTTGGTCGTAGGAATAACCTAGGTTGCAAACCATTCAGACATATCTTGTAGTCTATTAATGAGTCATAGTTTTTTAGTAATTAAGCGGTAAAATTAATACTGATTGGTTTAAATGTAAAATTTTAATAAGACATTTTAATCATTTTACATTAAAGTTACCTATCAATTATAATTCATATATTAATATTAAAAAGTAACCTTTTAATGATCATTACAAAGCTAACAAACATCTCTTGGGCAACATTCATTTTATTTACTTTTTTCTTTTGATCGCATTATTAATTTCACTAATAGTTTGATTTTTGTTAATAAATTGTAATATTTAACCTCTAAAAAACTCTCAACACATAGTCTTATTTGGTTTTCTTAAAAAAAGTTCAGAAAACGTATCCTTTTATATAAAATAATTATTATAAAATTATTAGTTTATCACTTTTCGTTAGATTGCGTTCAACCGGATATAACACCAAAAACAATCGTTGATCAGAAAACCCCAAAGGGTAAGTGTCACCAAAAATACAATTGAAAATTAAAATGAAACCATACCTGAAAACCTTAAAATGTTAACCTAAATAATAAGTAAGTCGATTTAAAACCCGTGAACGTGTTGAGGCAGTTAAACGAAAAAATAATTATGAAAACATTGAACCATACACATACGTTGTGACGTGTTACTCGCAAAATTTAAACCGTAAGTGTAACATAAAGATAAAGATTGCAAAAGTTGAAAAATATAGAGAATTAAAATTAAAAATGAAAAAGTATTCGAGTTATATTATAAAATATACAAAGATATTGTGGTTAAACTAAAGAAATTTAAACAAAAAAGAAGAATAAAAAAACAATATCAAGTACAACCCACAAAAAAATGATTTACAAACTTTAAAACACATTAAAGTTGATATATATCCGCTTTACTAAACATAAATATTACACATTTATCCGTATGATTTTTTTTTATTAAACATAATTTATATAATTATTATTTACTCTTATTTTTGTAGACTATAAAATTATGTTTTTCCTTTTTAATAGCTTTTAAAGTTTTTATTATTTACTAATATTTTTATAGTTACATTTTTATGTTCTTTTTTTGACCTTTTGATACTAACTTTTTCTGGTTCTTATATGAGACACTTACGGTCTCGTTATGTAACATGATCCGAACACATAATTTTATGTTGTATAATGAGACTGGAAGTGTTACATATGGGTACCAAAAAATTAACATAAAAAGGTAAAAAAAACAAATGAACATAAAAAACAGTAGTATAAAATTATTAGTAACTAATCAAAATTCGAAAGCAAGTAAAAAAGGAAAAACATAATTTTATAGTTTAATAAAAATAAGAGTAAAATACTAATATATATATTATTTTTAATAAAAGCAATAAAATTGGTAAATATGCAATATTTATGTTTAATAAAACAGATATATGTAACTAAACTTTTAGCTTAAGTATATATGTAATTAACTAAGTTGTAAAATGGGATATATGTAATAAAATTTTTAATTTGGATACATATATATATTATATATATATATATATATATATATATATATATATATATGTAATTAACTAAATTTTACAAGGGGATATATGTAATTAAAATTTTAAATTGGGTATATAATATATATATATATATATATATATATATATAATTCATGAAGTTATAGGATGATATATGTAATTATCCTTTAAAAAATAAGTTTTTAGTTCAAACCAAAAAATAATATAACTAGTGAGAAATTTAAGTAATAGCAAAGTAAAGTAGAAGGATAGTTTGCGGTAAAAAACTAACAAATGCTATAATTTGGTAAGACATTTGATCCTAAAGTCTATTAAAGAGATTGGATACCTAGACTCCCATTAATTATAAATAAACAGCCAAGAATTATATACTAGTCGTATAGCTTTATACACATCGTATATGGTTGGTCGTATAACCTTATATGAAGTCTTATAACCCATTTAACAACACTTTGAATTTTCCCATGTTTTAGTGTCGAGTTTTGTTATATGCTTCGTATAAGCTTATATGTGTCGTGTAGGGTTACATAGCGTATAACTATTTGATAGTCTCTCTCCTAAATTTTCCTCCTTTTAGTGTTGTTGACACTATATACCGCATATAAAGTTATACAATATGTATAAAAAAGTGTGGATCTGTGATAGTTGCTTCCTTAATATTAAAACCCAATTAAAACCATGTAATAAATTCTGGGGCAATATATTAAGTTGTAAGGCCCCGTTCCCGGGACGCTTACAGCTGGTCATTCATTGCACTTAAAACATTATAAAATGTACATTAATTTTGCCGCAGAATTTAAAACTTTCATGTATAATTAAAAACATGTCAATTACAACATTTGTTTTCATCTCAAAATACAAGACATGTCAAAATGCGGATGTCAGCCTCAAAACGCTCCCAGTAGCTTATGCATCCATGCCTGTAACTCCTCATCATCAACATATACCTGCCAACTATCATGCATACAAAAGTCAGCGACGCTGAGTGAGTCCTAGTTTTATAATAAAACATATTTTTCTCTGTTAAAACCGTTCTTTACTTTATTTCAAAATATACTATACTTTACAACCGTTCGTGATCATGCATCATACGTACATACAGATGATAACATTATTATCTTCGCCATTACGTTCATTAACTTTGTTCATTCAACGTATTACATTATCGTTCACTTCTCTTACTAGATCCGGTCAGGCTTTACCCTCTTCGTGGCACTCAGCCACGATTACTGAGTTCGAATGACAAGGATCCCGTTCAGTACTTTATTACGATAATTCATTACGTTCATACATACGTTCGTTCTTTAGATCATTATTTTTCACTTTACTCGAGATCCGTCAGACTTTACCCTCTTCGTGGCACTCAACCACGATTACTGAGGTCGAATGACAAGGATCCGTATCTCACATTTCATACTTTTATTATCATTCATTTCTCATCTAGATTCTGTTAAGCTTTAACCTCCTCATGGCACTCAGCCATGATTACTGAAGTCGAATGACAGGGATCCCGTTCGTTCATTATCGCACTTTAGCTCAAATCGCACCTTCACATCATTGTACCCGAAGTACATATCGCACGGATCGCACACATAAGGAAGCCAAAATCGCACGCTATCTCATGGGTTAGCCAAGATCGCACGCTATAAAAATCACATGAGGCAGCCAAAATCACACGCTACCCTTATGCCGTCCATCGCACATATCGCACCAATCACACCATCGGAGTGGTCACGAAGACCGACTCCCCCTGTGTGTGTGAGAACTCTTGGGGTTTAGCCAGAATCGCACACCATCCCATGGGTTAGCCATGATCACACGCCATAAAACCAAATGAGGCAGCCAAAATCGCACGCTACATAGCACACAGTAAATACCACATCGCACGTATCGGAGCAGTTACCAAAACTGAACTCCTACTGTGTCTATGTCCCCTTATGAGTAAGCCAAGATCGCACGCTATGATACACACACAGTTGAGCTAATGACCCTCAGTGAGTCGTGAACCTCCTTCCTTTCTTTCGCAAGCCATCCTATCTCTCATTCATTCGTTTATGCTCGCATTCATTCATTACGTTCCTCTTTTCATTATCTTCCACTTTACATTACATAATACTTTCAGTACATTCATTAACGTTCAACGTAAAGCCAAGGGAAGACATACATACATAATAAGAAACACACATAAACATAAACATACATCATCACTAATACAGGCACATCATACATGCATAACACACATCAATCATAAGCCATCACATCATAACCAGGCCTATCTTCCCATTATACCCCTTAAAAACCACTTAGAAAACCTCAAGTCCAAAGTGGGCGCATGGGTCCTTCCAGGCGCATGAGCATAAAATTCTAAGTATAAAACAGTCTGGGCGCATGGGCACTGTTTGGGCGTTTCTGCCCTGTTCAGGCGCATCACCAACACTTGGTCATTTCAAGCACTTGGGCGCATGGGCACTGCCTAGGCGCAGGCCAATACTTAGCCGTTTCAATCTCTAGGACGCATGGGCACTATTTAGGCGCATGGTCCACACTTAGCCTTTTCTTCACTTGGGCGCATGGGTACTATTTAGGCACATGACCCACCCTTGGGCGCATGGCCAACACTTAGACGCATGGGCCAACATGCTGGGCGCATGGGCCATTAATTAGGCGCATGACCCACCCTTGGGCACATGGCCAACACTTAGGCGTCTGACCACTCATGTTGGACGCATGGACAACTGTATGGGCGCACGAACCACTGTTCATGTTCATCAGACATTCTGAAATCTTTTCTATGCCACCAATTTCACCCGATTCTCATTCTAAGCATACCCAAACATAGATCTAACATACTAAGGCCATCTAAGCATGCTAAACATCATCTCTAACCCATAATCATCACTATAACATGCATGCATACATACAACATTTGAACATAAAGCTATAAATCTAGGGTTTTACTTGAAAACATCACTTGGTATGCATAATAGCCCCAAATCAGTTAAAAATTAGTAAAAGAGGGGTTCTAGAAACTCACCTTTAGTAGCTTTTGAGCAACACTCTTTCTGTTCAAGACCCACTTCGATTCAGCTCTTTGAATCCCGAAAGTAAACTCTAAACAACCGAAACTTCGGTCAAGAACTCAATACTCAACTGAAACCGAGCTCAAACAAGAGAAGACTTACCTTTTTTAGCTTCTTCTTCCTCTTTCTCTCTCTAGAACCGAGCTCTCTCTCTCTCTCTCTCTCTCTTTCTCTCTCTCTTCTTCTTCCGAGATCAAGCAGCTTTCTGCTTGATATGGGCGACCATGCCCTAAATATCTTAAAATAATAAGATTTGTACTTTGTACACTTTATCCCCCTCCATTTGTGCACAATTTCCATTCTTTCTATTTACTTTTCTTTTCCTTTCGTTTAAGTAGAAATTTCGGGGTGTTACATAAGTGTATCTATCTCGATAGAAGTCTTCACAAGTCTTTGTCAAATATAGGTATTCGAAGGAAAATAAATAAAGTTGTAGGGCAATAAATTCCAGAAATGACGTTGTTTTTAATAGAAAAACATTATCCTTAGAGAGAATTTTTGAAGAATGAAGTCTATGAGCTATTATGGTTGAAAAATTAGATGAAGGAATATAAAATTTCGTGGGAGCGGTGGAGTACTTTTGATTTTATGTAATATAACGACTAGATAATTGTTTTAATCTGACGAATGTAATCTGGTCTAGCTTACCGCAAGTGTTTTCTAATAATAAAATGTTTGTTGGCCTTTCAAAAAGTTGTATGACACATAATTCGTCGTGTATTAACGTTTGTTTGTGTGCCAAAATTTATATTATAACTAATGTAGACTAAAAAATAGTTTTCTACTTTTTACTCTTTTACGAGCAACAAACGCATAGTTAGCTGATTACATACGTGTAAATGGACTCTTGTGATATATGTTTTCTATTTTTCTTTGTGCATCAAAGATCAAATGCTAACACAATAATTGAATTTGCTACTTAAGAAATGAAGTTTAGAGAACTATGACTAATAAAAACTTCAGTCACACACATTGACACATCCATAGACACATTGTTATACAATGGTGGTAGAAGATGATCCAAACATATCATAAGTTACTATGTTCACCTGATTAATTGTGATTAGGGTTGGTACATAATGTTTGGACTAACTACCTATTCAACCGGTGTTACATAATGTTATAATTGATGAGAAGGTGAGAGCATGATGTGTTATGACACAAAACATAAAATGGCGGGATCACACATACGAGGACACTCTATTTCGACCACCTATATTTCTTGGCGTTCAAATGGTCTCAACCTTGTTGGTCCTCGTTTTCACCAATACTTTAGATAAAGTATTAGCATATTTAACAACGAAACGACAATTGTTTTATTATTTAATAAGAAACAGATGAAAAAGTATCAAATGATAAACGGTACCGATAAAATTTATATTATTTATCATAATAATGATTTGCTGTTCCAAAATAATATTCTCAAAATATCATAACTTCAAAATGTCGAATACATCAAACGATGTGAACAATGACTTGCCAAAATATCATTATCATTACAGCAACTGTGTAACTGGTGAAATTTCAACATTTTTCCTATAAGTAACACCTGCAAACTATCTTCTCCACCACGTTATCCGCTGCAACAATCCTTCATTCGGTATCATCTTCATGTGATTTCAATTTTGGATTCATTAGGGGTTTCATGTGATTTCAATTTTGGATTCTTTAGGGTTTACATGATCTTCTTTCTACTCAGATTAACATGCTGTAAACTCATTCTGTTGATTTGAGCGATTTGAAATTCGAAGGCTGTTAATTAGTTTTTGTGCGAAAACGGTTTTTGTTTCTGGTAAGAGCTGTGATCTTATCGTGAATTATATGGTGTATGATGCTGAATTCAGTTGTCATGGTGATGAACTGATGATATGCGTATGAGTTTGAGTAATGTTAGGTTTTTGAGAATTTGTATTTGGTCAATTTTATGCTTAAGGACATGATTAATTTCGTTTTATGTCATATTAGACTTCGGTTATGATCATGTATTGTTGTTGTGTATTTAGTGTAGACAAGGTGTGGTGGAAATGTCTCTGTGAATAGGCAGTGCTAATGAGTGTTTTCTGATTTGGGTACTTTCAGTGTGATATCATGGGCAATTTACTGTGTTTGGCTCAAGTAGATCAATCCACTGTTGCAATTAAGGAGACTTTTGGGAAGTTTGATGATGTTCTTGAGCCAGGGTGTCATTGTGTGCCTTGGATATTCGGAAGCCGGCTTGCGGGGCATCTCACACTCAGGGTCAGCAGTTAGATGTCAAGTGTGAGACCAAAACAAAGGTCTTTTTTCTTTCTCCTAAAATAATATCTTGGCTCTTCAATTATGCTAATATTAGAAGCAGTTTTGTCATGTGAGTTTATGTTGTCTATAGCTCTTTAAGTGATTATTGATTACAAAAAAACTAGGAAAATAATGAGTGATCTTGAAGTTCAACTAATAAGTGACTCAAAGAACCGAGTTGTTTGGAAATCTTTAAGATGAATTGCACAGAAAATGGCCAAATTTCAGGTGGTGTGGGGTTAATTGTATACCAAAAGCTACCAAACTTCTTGTTTTGTTGTTGAAGGTTTGGTTGTGTACTAGCTGACAGGTTGCAACTTTTCAGCTAATCCTCTACTTTTAAAAACTCTGATACCTTTGTTCTAACAAAATTTCCTTTCTCTCAACTCTTTCAAATTCTCCGTGAAATAATTCTTAAACCTGAGTCATTGTCAAATACAAGTTTAACTGTTGGGGATGATTTGCATTTGAGTAGATAAGTGAATGAATGATTAAGTGTTCTCGAAGTTTGAAATACATATGTATGAATCACCAAAAGACAAAATGAACAATAAAGACTCATTTGGAGAAACATGCATATTTTGGTTTCAGAGCAGCCAAATAAACAACCCTTAGTTGAATGCTACTATTTGTTTGCAACATAACATGCCATAATTGCTACATCCATATAAAAAAAGTGTTCTTTAACATGCTTAAAAATATATCATTGTAATGCAAAATGTTGTACTAGTATGTACTAGGTAGCATGTAATACATGAATATATTGGTGTATTAGAAAATCTGTAACCACATAATTATTTGTCATTTCAGGTGCATTCTCTTCCCCATTTATTGTAACATTCCTGTGTTTGTTCTTGGGACTAATTTAGTCCTATTGTTTTTTAGGACAATGTCTTTGTCAATGTTGTAGCTTCAGTGCAGTATCGTGCTCTTTCTGAAAAGGCGAGTGATGCATTCTACAAACTCAGCAACACGAGGGCCCAAATCCAGGCCTATGTTTTTGATGGTAGAAACCATTTAACAAACTACAGAATAAGCATTTTTCTTTCCTTTCTATTTTTTAGTTTATATATGTTGTCAGTAATCTAACATGAACATTATTCTCGACTTCTAGTTATAAGAGCTAGTGTTCCGAAGCTTAACCTTGATGATGCCTTTGAGCAGAAGAATGAAATTGCTAAGGCTGTGGAAGAAGAACTTGAAAAGGTAAATGATCACATCAATGAGTCATCATATGAATATGAACAGCAGAATCTTTAAACGGTCGTGACATGTTTCTGTTTTAACTTACTTATTACAGGCAATGTCTGCATACGGTTTTGAGATTGTTCAAACTCTGATTGTTGATATAGAACCAGATGAGCATGTGAAGAGAGCAATGAATGAGATCAATGCAGGTAAAGTTTTATGAGTCTCCCTGATTATCATTCCATCTTAATTGGCATGTTTGTTTCGACGAGAAATGGTTCAAGTGGATAGTCACCCAAAATATATTCATAACACAAAACCTACTTTCATATGATTAATACAATGTTACTGAAACAATTTTACTTCTGTAAGCATATTCTGTGCATCAGTAGTTTAGATTAAAAATTGAAATATGGACAAAATTTTTACAAGTCAACACAATCTGACCAGAACCGAAATGACCCATATGATGGAACCCGTCTGACCTGCCCTTTTTGCAGCTGCAAGGCTGAGGATGGCAGCTGCTGAGAAAGCCGAGGCTGAGAAAATTCTACAAATCAAGAGAGCTGAGGGTGAGGCAGAGTCCAAGTACCTCTCTGGTTTGGGTATTGCACGCCAAAGACAAGCCATTGTGGACGGATTACGAGACAGTGTGTTGGGTTTCTCGGTCAATGTGCCTGGAACCACGGCTAAAGACGTGATGGACATGGTTCTAGTGACTCAATATTTTGACACCATGAAGGAAATTGGCGCTGCATCCAAATCTTCTGCTGTGTTCATCCCTCATGGACCTGGTGCTGTTCGTGATGTGGCTACTCAGATACGCGATGGTCTTCTTCAAGGCAGTGCGGCTAGTTGATTGTCTGGACTTTGATGGCCTGATCCGTTCTATGCAACCGTAACGAGTACAGTTTCTTGTTTCTTCAGTACGTATGGTTATATTTTCAACTACGTGATGTTTGTGAGTTTGTGTGTTAAGCGTGCGTTTAGGCTTATAAACTTGATGTCTATATACTTCCTGTTTGAATTTGGTTTTCTAAGTTCTATTAATATCCCTTTGAAACAAGTGTTATATAATATGATATATTAATCACAAACAAGGTTTCAAATAAACATATTAGTTATATTTGTTTTCTAGTTTGTATTACTGCAAGGGGAAAATCAGGTGTAAACAACTTGATGTTTTTAACCTTGATGCTCGTTTAATATCCACATGTAATTGTCAATTTCCTCTTGTCTAGCTCCTTACATTAGTGTAAACAACTTGATTCTTTAATATCTTCAACAAGCGACTTTTTGACTATAACGATTCCATGTCAACAAAATCACCGTGTCTACTTTCAAAAGATTTTTTAACACCAGATTCATAATAACACGACTCCATACTTATGAATGTTGCTCTTCAACAAAATTATCAATGGATTCAAAAGTAAGCTTGTGTACAACATATTTTGACTCGACGTTTCCAAAGATAACCTTTAAGTTTTGACAAGTGTATATTAATACACATTTGAACATATCATCAGCATGATAGTCCGCCACTCCACATGAACTCATGTTAGCTCACATGTCGCCGGTGCAAAAATCGTGAAAAAGTATCGAAAACTATAACTTAAGTATGAAAACTCTCTCTATTTTGAGGCTTCATTGTCAAAAGTTGTGTTGAAAATTTTGTTATATTTCTATTGTGTCAACAATTTGTCATATAAACTGAATTTATGGATTATCAAATTCTTTCTTTACTACCTCTTATCGTTTGCTTTTTTAACCTTTCTTGGCCATCTTTTTGTCTTGTTTCCCCCTATATAAAACATCATCATCATAAATTTTTTTTCCAAAAACAAGTGTGAGTATAAATACAATAATAATAACAAAAACAATGATACATGAACTAATGTTAACTCAATTATGTTAATTCATATGTGTGAACCCAGGTAGACTAACATCAAAAAAATGAAAAAAAAAGTTCACATGTCAAAGGCTTTTAAGTTATACTGAATAACACACAATAGTTTTATATAAACAAATAATATTAATTTGTGTCAAAGAATATTAATTTTTTTTACTAAAACGTGAAAGTAATGTAAATTAGTATATGAACATCGGGACATTTTTAAAAGCTTGATTACTCGATTTCCAGTTATATTAAATTGGGCTTTATCCCAGATGGACCTGTTGAAATCCATTAACAAATGGGTTGATGTCTTTTACTAGGCACAACTAAAGATGCGCAAATCGGGTTTTGGGTCATACCCAAAACCAGGTTCAAACCGGGTTGAACCCAATTGGTTTTTTTGTACCCGGGTATTGGTGAACCTGGGTACAAACCGGTTCGGGTTCGCTTACTTGAAAACCCTACCAGCCATACCCGGTTAGGGTAGGGTCGGGTCCGGAACCGGGTCTAGTTTTGTTTTTCTTCTTTTCTTTTCTTGTTTTTATATCCAATACCGGGTTCAATAGTGGTTCAATACCGGGTTCAATAGTGGTTCAATACCGGGTTCAACTCGGGTTTAAACCGGGTCGGGTTGGGTTCGATGAAAATCTAAAAACTAAAACCGGTTCCAACCCTACGGGTTTAAACGGATCCAACCTGGGTATACCTCAAATCGGGTACTACCCGTACCCAGGTCGAGGTCGGGTACACCGGATTGGGTCCGGCCCCGGTTTTTATGCCCACCTCTAAGCACAATTTCACAAATGCACAAATGCACAATATTAGGCCATGTTAAGTGTTTATTTTCTAGAAAATGGCATTTACCCTAATTATACTTAACTGTTACTGGTTTTCCTATCATGTGGTAGAGGATTTAAATTTCTTCGTGGATATATATATAGTTTAAGGGTAGTTTAGTGGGTATGTAAGTCTTTTTGTTAAAACGAATTGTTTATGTTCAGTATTTAATTTAAAATAGTTTCTATTTATTAGATAAGGCTTATTTCAGATTGTGTTAATTACGATTCACAATATTTTCAGCTATCGTCGATTAAAATCGTATAAATATTTGAATTAAAATAACAAATGGATTTAGTTGACATTTAACGTTCACATATTGACATAGGTAACATATCACCATTTATATTAGAAAACAACATATCACCATTTATACTCCAATATGAAGGCTAAACAATTATGAAATATGATTAAGGGTTAGGGGGTGTAGAGGTGTCATGTTAGAGGCAAGGTTCATGGTTTAGATATGAGAGTTATACTTTAACATTTCTCAACAACTACCAGTTGTAAAAGTTTTATCCCACTTATAGAGGTACAAGGGCTACAGGGGACTTTACATTTTTAAAAAATTGCCATTTGAATATGTAACATCTCTTGCATCATGCATGGTAACTTTATTCGATCAAACAACCATTTATAGGGTTCTATCATGAATATTCGATCATGCAAGACATTCGTATGTAAATTTCATTAACCTAAATCATAATTTATAAAAATGTAAACTTTAATGTTTTTTAGCATGCTTTATCAAAATCTTGATTGTCTTGATGAAGCTATAAAGAAACCCTAAAAATGAAGGCATCTCATGTCAAAATCTATAAAATCATAAAAATCCAAAATTTACTTGATTGTCTTTAAATATTCCAATAACATATATTCATGTATGAATTTCACATTAATAATATTTGAATAGTAAAAACTTACTTTTCTTGCTTTGGAAGCTGTTTCTCTACTTTCTCTCTTGTCTTTCCCTAACTAGAACCATAGCATGCAAGATGATTCTACTTTACTTAAAGACTTAAGTATGCAGATGATTCGGTGGTATACCATGTTATCTGTATTGAGATGCTATACTTTTGGTCCTAAACCGGTCACTTCTTGTAGCATTGACGGACAGTTGAGTGGATGGACGTTATGTTTTTCTTCTTTTTCTAAATGACTAAACTACTCCTTGTTTAAAAAAATAATAATAATTAGGTGCTACCACCACCACCCTTCAATTAGTTAACTATTTTTAATATTCCCTTTAAAGTTTTGTCTCAATTGAGCACCATAATTACCCTTAGCCAACCACCACCATCGCAACCACCACCACCGCCTTTTAGCCAAGCACCACTGATAGAGGTTAGGTATGCTTGAAGCAATTGAAACGAGGTTAGGGTGGCGATGATAAATCGTGATGCCCGGATCAAATCGTGATGCATGAAGCTTTTTGATTTAGTAGTACCCTCTTTAGGTTCGTTTTCAAGATCCATCCCCCCATCAATGAACCAAATCTCCTATTTTTTACCAAGTAATTTGCCAAAAGATTGCGAAATTCCAAGTGAAATTACCATAATTTCAGAGGTCTGCGAGACCTGAAGCTTATCTTGTGGATCATTTTCAAATGTAGCTGAGAAGCATTAGTTGGAAACAAATGTTGACGTCAAGTAATCAAATCTTTAAGAGTCAAGAACAACACCACCGATGGCTTTATGGTGGCAAGTTAGGGAGGATCAAGCAGAACATGAAAATCCTTGATGGATGATGGTTCATATCGTCAGGTACTAAATAATCATCATGGAAACGAAGGTGTATGATGGTTGGCGGTTAGTTCAGTTGTTTGCTTCGTTGGGTGGGTGTGTATGGTGGGGGATGGTTCTCACGTGGTGGAGACTAACTAGCCATGGTGGCGTCATAGGCGGTTGTGCTAACTAGTATCTATGTGTGTGTGCGCGTGCATGCATAATATCATATTAGCAGGTTAGACTGCTTTTCACCATGGCTCGATTTTAGACGTGTATGAAAACATTGCAATGGTATATTCATATTTTAAATATATATAAATACGTTTACAAATAATCAAATAATCAAATAATCAAGCTAGTATATATATGTAGGTAAATTATATGTACTTGTTTCACTGAAATCAATACTTATAACAATAGTATAACGTACCATAGTTATAATCCTTAATTATATCGTCATTATCATTGACAATAGCATTGTTACTACGGTAGTACACAAAGCGTATTAGGCGTTTAGTAAACACACGTAATGAGATTGTGAAATCGTTTGGTATAAATAAAAATATACAGCGTTTAAGACTTGTCAAACAACTACTTCATATATTAAAACCATATAATTTTAATTTCATATTGTTATTATTTTGTTATAATTAAAAATAATAGTTTTACATCGAACGCATTTTTACTAAGCTTTATCATTACTAAATTTATTAGTAGTATTACTTTTGAAATTATTAT
The DNA here is from genome assembly GCA_025506515.1 of Flaveria trinervia. Taxonomy (NCBI): domain Eukaryota; kingdom Viridiplantae; phylum Streptophyta; class Magnoliopsida; order Asterales; family Asteraceae; genus Flaveria; species Flaveria trinervia. The sequence continues at coordinate 11,301,907 of CM046457.1, forward strand.
TAAATTGTTATTTTATAAGTAACAAGTATTATTACTTTAAATATTATTACTAAATGTATTGATATTGCTACTACTACTATGTATTACTAGAATTAAATTCAAATTCATCATGATATTTGCATACTAAAACAATATAAAACAATATATACATATAAATATTAAATAAAAGTAAAATTATTATTCTACTCTTCGATCTCACCTGACTTATACAACAATATATACATATAAATATTAAATGCCCGTCTCATCAACTTTATATTTTCTAGTCACTAATGATAAACAAGTGATTGAATATGATACATGTGTTGCTCTAGGGATCTAACAATTATTTCACATTAGGATCAATCTCTATTCATATAAAGTAAAATTCTAAGTTTATTTTATTTTCCTTTTACTTTTTTACAAAAGGGATTGTGGACTTAAAGGTCTTAGGGTTTTTAATTGGAATTGGGCTTGAGGCCTATATGTAAGTTGTTAGACTCACGTAAAACGTATCAAGATATTGTCTGCTTCATTTTTTATAGGTTGCTCATTCAAGAACTCATTATTTGTTTTCACTTGATGAGTTACTCGCTTAGGCAAAACGCGGCTTGGTAGAGAATATTCTCCACCCCTCTCTAATAAGAAAGGCTTTAATTTAGTATGGTTTACGTGACTGTTAAACCTCAAGTAGCATGGAAAAAAAATCCTCGGATGCCTTAACACTTGTAATTAATATGTAAATAGGCTTATGTGTAGTTAAGTGGGGGCCTAGGCAATTCAACTTGCATCCATCTATGACCATAACAATACCTAAATTGAAGCATAATATATACGTACAAAAAGGTTGTTGGTGAATAGTAACATATAGTCTAACATTTAAAATATTTTATGTATAGACAATTAAATTAAATAGGTTATAAAGCATAATCAACTAATTTGGTTGGTTCATTGTATTAGTGCTTACAACTAATCCTAACATCACTGGTTAATCTGTTCATATTTCCATACCCTCAATGCAATATGTTTTTTATTGATTTAATATTACTCACCATTTTATAATTAACTTTAAAGATATTCTTCAAAAAATATTAAATATCAAAATGATTATTTATTATGACATAAATACAAAAATTATGTCATAGATGTAAAATTATTAAATACAAAAAATGCTTTATCCGTTTGATTTTGAATGCATATGAGAACGTTGTTATAGTAGTTTTTGAGGTTCTTTTGGTTTTGGTGAGGTCATTGTTAAAGGCACTAAGATTTTCATGAATATCTACGTATGCTTTAGCGATTAGTTATTATATCGTTATGATAATGCTACTGAATATATGATATTTGATAGGTCGTGAATAGTAATTAAAACAAGTATGTTAAATGCGTTCGAATAAAACTATCAAATATAGAATATTATATTATCATCACTAGTTTGCCACTATTAAATAGATACATATATAAAATCATAATACTAGGGGTGTTAAAGAACCGTTATCTGAATATATTCGAAATTCGATCCGTATTCAAATTCGAATAAACTGATCTGAATCTTTATTCGGATATTCTGAATTTAGATTTTGGATCGGATTTCAGATATAATAATTTTTTATTTGGGTTATTTTGATTATTCAGATATTCGATTAATCTAAATAAAAATTAAAATTATGTTTCTAGCCCAATAGTCAATAAGCCTTGACACATTTTAGTACTCTAATCCTAAACAATTATACAATAATTGACTTTTGTTCGAAATTGGAGATTCTAATCTTCGAAATTACCTATTATGTTTCAATTATGAACTTATTCAAGTCAAATTTATATATATATATATATATATATATATATTATATATATATATATATATATATATGATTTGACTTATAAAATGTTCGAGAAAAAAAATTAGCCAAAAAAAGGAACAAAAAGATAAAAATATTTTATTTGTTTTATTTGGATTACTCGAAAAAATTCGGGTTATTCAGATATATTTGAATCCGATTTGAATGGAATTCGGAAAGAGACATCCTTATTCGATTAAGGAAGGATATATATATATATATATATATATATATATATATTATATATATATAATATATATATATATATATATATTTTGTTGGTTTTGAGTTGGGTAAGTATGCAGTTAACAAGATATACAACAAGATATATGCAATTGCTTATATTGAATATATGTCATTAAATAAGAAAATTTAATCATAAATACCAATTAATTTTTCCATAAAGAAGTAAATTGGTGTGTCACTTGTCATCACCATATTCATTCTTATCAAATTTTTCTCGCTTCTCTTTTTTATTAAATAACCATATTAATTATTACTAATAATATTATCTATTTATTTTAACATTATAATATAATTAACTTTTTAATAAAAATAAGAAAGATAACTTTTTTATTAATGTTATTTCTGTAGAGATAGTTTTTTAGAAAATGATTTTTCTTCAAAAAAATAAAACTACTTTTATGTAATATTTTAAAATTGGTTTTTTAAAGTAAATTTTTTATCAAAAAAATAATAAAAATAAGAAGTTATAGTAAGAAAATTTTAAAAAAAAAAAATTTTTAAAACGTTATTTAAAAAAATATTTAATTTATCTTTGAAAAAATAATAAAATAAAATTTCATATTATTTTTTATTACTAATAGTTGTTACTCATATATAATTTCAATTATATCATATTTTAGTTTATTATTTTATAACTAATAATTTTATTTTATTTAATATTTTTTTACTCAACGGGTTATTAAAGCTAGTGTAATATAAATATAATAGGTTGACTCACGTACGCGATGCGAAGCTCTTTTCCAACCTGCCTATCTCCGGCAACCTTGTCCCTCCCTTTTGGCAACCACAATCAACTCCATCTCTAGCCCTCACGGCAGCCCCGTTCGATAACTCTCCCCGGCGAACCTCTTTCTCTCGACCAAACCGCAGCCTTCAACAACAGACTGGTACGGTACGTATCTCCGTTATTCGTTTTTGTTATGGTTTTGGGTACGGTTTCCTTTTTTACTTCGTCGGATACGCTGCCGGTTGCGATGGTTGGTTTCATGTGTTTCGGGTTCACAGTTGGGTGATTGTGGCTGGTGATAGTTGTGATTCTATTGCGTGTGTGCTTCTTCGATTTATCTATGTATATGTGCATGTACATGATCTACGATTGTGTGCTCATGTATGTTTCTCCTCCTTCTTGCATGTGTGTGTTTTCTTTGTGATATTGTTTTCTATCATGTGAGTTGCTTATGCCTTACGTACGCATGTAACTTGTTTTATGTGTATGTACGGTTTTGTATGTATGCACATATATTCTATTGTGTGTGCTATGGATATATATACATATGACTTTATTCATGTGTGTGTGTTTTTGTGCTTTTGTGTAGCCTTCGTAGGTGGGTGGTTTTGAATGTGGCTGTGAGTGTGCTAGTGTGTGGTTATGCATGTGCTTGTGTGTATTAATTGCATTGTGCATGGGTATTCTGCATATGTGTGTTCTGCGTGTGTGTGGAGTGTGTGTGTGTGTATGGAGTGTTATTGTTAATTAGTGTGTGGTTATGGGTGGGTAAATTATGCTATTTATCTATATGCAATTTCATGCGATATATATATATATGTATATATATGTATATATATATGTATATATATATGTATATATATATGTATACATATATGTATACATATATGTATATATGCGATATATATATATGTATATATATGTATATATATATGTATATATATATGTATACATATATGTATACATATATGTATATATATATATATATATATGTATATTATATATCTTACTATCCTACTACTCTAATAAAAGAGTAACTTGAGGTGCCATGTGTCATCACCATACTCATCCTCACCAAAATTTTTCGTCTCTCTCTCATCTAAATAATTACCTTAATTACTAATAATATTATTTAATTTTCTTTTACATTTAATAAATTAAAAAAAGATCTATTTATTAATATTATTTTTAAATAAACAAAAAAATGATAAAATAATAATTTTTCTAAATAATAAAACGTTTTTAAAAATACAAAATATTTTAAAAATTGTTTTTTAAGTTCAATTTATAAAACTAAAAATAATTAATTTGGGAATTATTATATGAAATTTTTTAAAAACGTCATTTTTATACGGTTTGTTTTATAACAAAATGTTTATTATTTTATTGGAAAACAATTTAAAACAAAATTTTAAAAAATTGATATCACTATTTAATTAGTTATAGTCATTGCTCATACGTAATTTCAATCATAACATATCTTATAATATTATTTATAATTAATAAATTTTATTATATTAATATTTTATTTATTCAACACGTGTAATACACAGGTTTACTAAAGCTAGTATATATATATATATATATATATATATATATATATATATATATATATATATATATAATATATATATATATATATATATAGGTAGAGGTTCAACTAAGAATAATTAGTTGCCTATGTTGCCTAAGAATAAATATCATGGTGACATGTGGCATTTTTAATTTTTAGTAATGGAGAGTATTTTTGAAAATAAGATATTTTTCAAATTCATTGTTCTTTAACAGAATTCATAATTTCAGCGGGGATCAACCTCAATTTCACACTCGAATCCATGATCAGTTCATGTACTATAGAATTCAAATTGATTTCAATATCTAATCAGTATTGCAGCGGTCGAGATGAAATCATATTTGATTCGAGGCGATTTTGTTCGAATCAAGTTGTCATCATCATCAATTTCACGAATCAAATCCTGAGATCGTCAGTTTTTATTATAATTTGCAATTCCAACCGATTTCAATACTACTATTGCAGTGTTCAATCATTGAAACAATCATAAAGATCTTCAGTTTCACCAAACCAAAGCCGGAGATCGTGATTTTTATCAATTTTAGAACGAGAATCAAGTTATTCTTTAAATCTATACTTACAATGTCTTCCAATGCAATCAATGAAGGTTCCGATTACAATTTTAATATACTCAGTTTTGTTTAGTTGTGTACGCTGTTTTTATGAAATTATGTTGTTTCCTTTGTGTGATGTTTTCGTTATATGTGTTGTTTTGAGTTTAAATACCTTCTATTATAATACAGTACAAATACAATACAAAAATACAACACATGTTGCTACATATTCAACACATATGATGTACTGCTTTTTTTATTTTATACGTATGATGTAAAAGAAATCAGTTATATTCTTCAATCATACATATTTATATAGTTGTGCTTTATTTTTAAATACATTTATAAAAATGCAGCACATGATATTATTTCTCAGTGTATACAAACAAATAACCTATATAGAATGCAATTGTACTGCATTTTTATAGCTTATGTACTGTATTTTTATAAACATTCAATTTTAGTAAACCAAACATAACAACCAAAGTTGTACTACTTTTTATAGCTCTAACCTATAACATTAAAACCTAAAATTATACTACATATCTGTTGAAATACAGCATAAGATAACAAGATATATGCATGAGATTTTAGAATATAGTACATATCTGTTGAAATACAGCACAACCTGTGCATATAATGTTATAAATCCATGTTCATACTTTATTATGTGTGTTGTTTTTATTATGTGTGCTGTTTTCCAAGAATACAACACATTTATGATAAATCTATGTTCATACTTATAAATTACAAATCAAGTTTAGAATACAGTACATTTATTAAAATCCATTTGAAATTTATAATGTAGTACATTAATGATAGATGTATCGACTTGGAAACATAATAACCCAATTTCAATATATATTAATGTTATAATGAAGGATAAAATGCAGTACATATATGAATATCACAACACACCCATTTGATTTCGTTTGGAAACACTACATTAATCAAGTTTTTGAATATAGTACATATATGAAAATAGACTTGTAACTAAACTAATCATCTTATATAAACAAACAATGCAACAAATCAAGTTTAGAATGCAGTACATATATGAATCTCGGTTTGAAATTTAGTATTCACTAAACATATTAATCGAATTTGTAAGTAAATTCAAGAAACTTACCATCGTTATGAATTGTCAATTTCTTCTTTATTTTAGGTCGTTTTGATTCTGTTTTTCAGCAAAAAACATAGAATCAGTACTATAACTTTAATAATTGAATGGATTTCACTAATAATTTGAAGAAATTACTTGATTTCGATTGTTGAATGACGATGAATGAGAGGAATAGACAGAAGACGATAGGTTTGAAATTGTAATTTTGTGTTTTTCTATTTTATATTGTCAAATTATCATAATGCCCTTTTATTTTTTTATTTGATTTAATTACTGGAAATGCCCTTAAACATGAAATTAGTGGCTATAAATGCTTCTTAGATTTCTTAGGGAAAATGTTATTCTTAGAGGAACTTTCCCCTATATATATATATACATATATATATACACATACACACACACACACACACACACAACACACACACATATATATATATATATATATATATAGTATATATATATATAATTGGTGGGGTTAAGGTAATGTAAATAAGAATGTTTTGTTATAATATACATAGTGATTAAGCCACTAATCATATCTATGTATACTTATCATTGCGCATTTACGATTTGGTATGTTACATATTATGAAATGTAGGAATATATTGTAAATAGTCTTGTAATTATAAGTAAAAAACTATATATATATAAAGGGTATTTTCACATGATTCTGAGCAAGCATGAGTAACTGGGTGTTGTTTTTGTATGAGTTTATTCGTTAGAACGCGTCATAATTGACACCATAACCGAGTCGCGAAACGTGAAACCGTACAATCTTTATTTTTATAATTAGTAATTATTATTAATTATATATTAACTGAAATTCAGGTTATTTGGAAACCTAATTACCTGTTCACTATATTACTTTGTTGATGTGCATTCAAGGTGAGTTCTTAGCCCCACTTTACCTACTTTATTGGGGTGAAAAAAACTTGTGTTATAAACGTATTTTCATTTTATCAATATTACTGTAATATCACTTGTTTACTAGTATGACACCATGCTTAAGTCCTCACTTTCGAACCATTAATATATGTACTTTAGCAAGGTAAATCTGAGTAGATCTACTGAGTTTGACAAACCCCACCCGGGCTAGTCACGCTAGCATAACGTTCGTCAAACGGGTGTTTAATTGACCTAATTTCCGTTGTTGTGACTGGTGTTCACAGTCAAGGAATTTCTTATGTTTTTAGCATCGGTTGCGAACTTCATATACTTAGTAACTTGTTTAATAGATTAGCTATCTACTGATATTACTTTATTTACTGTATCAGTTTATTATTATGTTTTATTTATTAAAACTTGTGAACTTACCAACCTTATGTTGACACTTTAGCATGTTTCTTTCAGGTTCTTAATCGAGCACGACTAGGATCATCACATCATATCATTCATCATTTATTGGGTTAACAAAGAACATTTGCATTACATTTTCTAGACATTATAGTTATTTGGTTTTGTGTGTGTTTACGCCGTTTAAATTATGAATTTATACGTTTCCGCATTACTTTTTATATTTTCGTATTAAACTCTGATTTTGAGAAACTTTATTTTTTATTAAAAATTATGTTTTGTAACTGTTACGTCATTTGGTGTAACTAATGACTAAGATCCTGGTATGTCACGTGCCTAGCGGTTACCCCGTTTGTGGAAATTAAAGGTGGGACACATCCACCTTAGGAGTAACTGTCACACCCTCAAAATCCACTTGCGGAGTTTTACCGCGAGGCGTGTGAACAAACCAGGATCACAGTCAATAGTTACTCAGAACGACTCTATATGCCATAATTTAAATGAAATCAATCCAAAGCAAATAAATTAAACAGTGCGGAAGCGTTTTGAAAACAACCCAAAGAAATAAAAGTATAATTATGGCAAAACACGTGCCAATCCCAAAAGAGAAATCATTAATTATTAAAATGATAAAATTGTCTTGAAGACCGTATCATAGAATGCAGTGGACCATGCAGTGCTCCTATGGCAAGCAAGCTATGACCTGAGAATAGCATACTAAAAATGTCAACACAATGGTTGGTGAGTTCAAGAGATATTCAAACATAAACAGTTTAATAATAGAGATGTACAAGTAGCGTATTGTAACAGATAGCTAGTCCATTAACAATAATATTATTTCATAGTGATTTCGCAATTGAAGCTGACTGTGTTACGTTGTTGCCTCCTGCCACGACTTAACAGGTCGTGACAATGTTCATTAGGACAACTTGCACCCGTTGACCTCGAGTCACACAGGTGGGGCTCGTCAGACCCAGTAGTACTACCCAAATTTCCCCGCTATTCAATATTAACAATTCAAAAGTGTGAGGACTTTTCCATGATATCAACACTATATAATATGTACACAACTTGAATACATGAAGCGTTCGTGATTTACCAGTATGCTATCTCCCCAAAGAGAGTAAATAAAAAGTGGGGCATGAACTTACCTGATATGCGTTTAGATACACAGAGTTTGACTTGTCAAATAGAATAGACAGACAACCTTCAAAGGTTACCTAGATCATATAAGTGCATGAGTACGTGTAATCAAAGAACATGTGAAACCCTAAGTACACTACAACCAAGGACTCAAGATTTCAAACAAAACAGACATGTTGACCTAGTGACCCGTTTGACCCGTTGGTGACTTTATGTGTTGTAAACCATTCAAGTAATCATACACATATGTCATGCATTGTTAACATTCAAATAGATCATATGTATGCTATATCATCCAGGTGTAACACTTAGATCATCATACAACCAAGTATCATACAAGTCATTCAAATCTAGAACATTAACATATCCACTAGTTATAACACAACTAACATGTCACACAAAGATCAAACCACTCACCACATGCCATGTGAAACCACTCACGACTTCACATCCTAAACCCTGCCAATCCTACTAAGTAGGGGCCTCAGATTCGCACGCGTGTATGATGATCATAACCATATTCATTAACCATATGCATTGCATTCAACAAACATCACAACAATCAATTTCCAGTCCCAAACATGATGTCCTAACTACTAATCAACACCAACATCATACATGATCATCAAAGTCCAAACAACATCCATGATTATTCAAAACATCCCATACAACCAATTCAACATGTTTCATCACCTTAGAATTCATCCATGATCATACTAACATGCTCCTAACATCTCAAACATGTTCAAGCTATCATTTTTCAGACGTTATACAAATAAAGTTTCCCTTTTGGGAAAGTACATCCCAACATCCATCAACCATCCAATGTATTCATGAATTCAACATATTTATACTATCTCAAGCTCCATACAATATCTAGACATGATCAACATCACCTAATCACCATAATCTAACAATCTTCATAAACAAAAGTTTCTACTTTTGGCAAGCTATGAATCAATAACATCAATTCAAAGATTTCTAGCATTCATAACAACAATCTAGCATCCAATCATCATCATGAACACATCCATAACATCAATCCATCACTAGATCACCATTACATGCAAAATAAAGTTACTATTATTAGTAACCTATGAACACCAACTTCAATTCACCAATTTCTTGCAAAATCAATGTATCCTAACATCCATACAACCTACTAATCATCATACATTCATCAAACAATCATCCATCATGCATAATCATAGCATTTTCGAACTAGGGTTTGTTTCATACACAAGGTTCATGATCAATCCACTAAAAACATAGAATTCATGTATAATCGACGTTAACTAACATGTATACAATCTAACTAACATGTTAACATTATCAATTGATTAAAACTCAACACCAAGAACATCAATTTCGCAACTAAGGTTTCGGCCATATCAACTTTCATGCAAACAAAACACCAACTAACCTTTAATTCGTGAAAAGTAACAAAATTGAGACTTCTAATGTGTTGTATGCCTTCAAATCGACCAAAATCCGATGCTTGATGCTTGTTCCAAGTTGAAATCGCAAAGGGAGGGGGTTTGGGAAGGAAGTCTCGTCCGAATGGGTGGGATTAGGGTTGGGATTTGTTTTGTTTAATTTTAATTTACATAATTACCCTTTTAACCCTTGTAATTTGTATTTTATAAAAAATAGGCTTTAAACTCTTTGTAAAGTGTTTTTAACTTCATAATATAAAGATATAAACTTATGAAAATCATTATATATCTTATCTTTATAAAAACACAAGACATACGAATAAATAGGCACGTTTCCGCGTTACGCGATTAATTTTCTAATTAACCTTTTAAAAATGTGTAAACACATAAACATAACCCAATACTCACGTAATCAATTAGATTCACATCAAATTAACATTATCCATTATTATTAGGTCACCAACATTAAACGACAACTAGTGTGTGCTCACGACACGTGTATACAAGACTTAACGGAACTAACGGAGTTTGGTAACGGAAATTTACCGGATGTCACAGTAACAATGCCACAAAGTATGAATAGTTAAGGATAATGATGCAACATCTCAAGTTTGAAGTATTGATGCATATGGATATACCACGAGGATCATCCGCAAAATTAAGTCTTATTAAAATTATTACTCCTAGACTTAAAACTTTGACTGTATTTATTAAAATTTAAGGTGTTACATGTCTTTATTTTTATATAAAAAAAATCAAAAGTGTGACTATGATTATAAAAGTTTGTACACTTGGTTAATGTTTGGAGTCAAAAAGTCAAAGGTCTAAATGATATGTTTAAAAGTTTTAGGTTATTTTTTTACCTTGTTATTTTAATAAAAGAGTAAATAGCATCATATGCGGAAACATCATATTTCTTTTCATTAATTTTTCACGCTTCTTTCTCCTATTTAATTTAATTTTAAATTAATATATTTTTTAACAAATTAAGATAGAGTTCTTTTATTAATTTTATTTCAAAAGAAATAAATTTGTATAAAAGAAAGAAAAATTTTGAAAAATCAATTTAAAAATATATAATATAATTATAAAATTGGTATTTTTAAAAAGTACAAATTATACACCAAAAATAATTAAATTGAGAGTTATAATAAGAAAGTTTATAATATGTTATTGTTTTTAAACGTTTGTTATGAAAAAAAAAAAAACTTCAATCATATCTTATTTTAATATTGATTTATAATTAATTTTATTTAATATTTATTATTAAACACATGTTAATACACGGTTCAGTAAAGATAGTTTATAAAAGATATTTTATATTATATATGCAATATGTATCATAGTGAGTAAACAAGACGACTTTATTATAAACATTGAAAAGCTGGCCAATTGGCCATAGATTATAAGTTTGACTAATAGGCTAGACGAGATGACTTTCTTAAGTTAAGACACATATAAAATAATTTAAATTTAAATAATATGGTGTAGGATCTCACTTCCAAGCGGCTTCCGTTTATGTTAGCTCTATATAGGTTTAATAACTGATTTGATTATTAACTCAATCGGTTGGTCAAAGATGGTTAAAACTTGTTCCTAGAATAATAGATTCGGTTGATAATGGATTTTAAGTACTCGAAAATCCTAACCTATGAAACCGGTCCTAGTCAATAAACAATTTGGTTAACTGTTATCGGTTGAAAAAACTAGATTTAATCAAAAATAGTGTTTATAATGAAAATCAATTTAATATAAAGTACATGAAAAAAAAACTCAATAAACTTCATCTTTGATTTATGTTTTAAACTTTTACAAATTACAAATCATGATTTCTGTTACCATATGTAAAACATTTTTAAGGTCCTTCTTTAACTTGTCATGTTTTCAACATTTTCAAGAAAGAAGGTTCTTTGTCTCCGGACAAAATTTCTACATAACACTTTTATGAACACTTTTAATGCATAAATTTATATATGTACAAAATATCAATACACAAACACATTATTCTCAAATATTTAACTTTCCTAATCACTTGACTTGAGTCTTTTATCATTTATAAAGTAATATGTTTATCAATTTATTAGAACTATTTATAATCGTTTTCATTATTTGTATTTGTTATATATATGTCCTTTAAAATTTATCTTTAATATTTCATGGGTTTATCACTTACTGAAAATAAATCAAGAACTTAACTATGTTTGAGATTGGGAATCTTTAAATCTTCTTACTCTAATAAAAAAAGTAAATGAGATGTCACGTATCAGTATCATATTTATTTTAATTAAAATTTTTCTGTTTCTCTCTCTATTAAATAATAATATTAATTACTAATAATATTTTTTTATTATTTTTACATTATAATTATTTTTAATAAATTAAGAAAGTAATCTTTTTATTTATGCTATTTCTTTAGAAATAATTTTAATAAATAGAATTTTTTTCTAAAAAATCAAACTATTTTTACGTAATATTCTAAAATTAGTTTTTTTAAGTAAATTTTTTATAAAAAATAATTAAAATAGGAAGTTATAGTTAAAAAAGTTTAAACAATTTTTTTTAAAACATTATTCTAAAACAAAATGTTTACTTTATTAAAAAAAAAATAAAAAAAAAAAATAAAAAGTTCAGATGATTGGTTTATTATTTATACTTATTATTTATACGTAATTCTAATTATATCATTTTATAATTAATAATTTTTATTCTATTTAATATTTTGTTTATTCAACCCGCATAATACATGGGTTTACTAAAGCTAGTATGTAATAATTCTAGTCTACGAAAGTTTACAACGATGACTTACTATGTTGAAGAATTTATATCTTCACATAATCATTTGATTACCGAAGAGATAACTTATGACAGACTGAATCTACAAATGAATTTGATACTTTTTGTTGCATTACCAGATGAACACAATTCAATTTTTGACAATATCATACAAGAGCCCAAGATTTAAAAAACGTGTGCCTTTCATTTATGGCTATGGTGGAAGAGGTACAATCTTTCATCAAAAGACATCTAAAAGTCATGTTGTTTTAAATGTTGCTAGGATTGCATCATTGTTATTCACTTGAGGTAGGAAATCAAAATTATGATTTCTAATTCTTTTAAATGTCAATGAGGTAGGAAATCAAAATAATAAAGTGACGATGTCCGTTTATCAATGAAACAACATTGATTATCCGGGATGAAACACACGTGGTTCATAAGCATGCATTTAAAGCATTAGATTATTTTGAAAAATATATTAAGTTATGATAGTTGCAACAACTAAGAATTCTCATTTGGAGGCAAAGTAATTGTTTCTGAAATATATTTAAGACAAAATTTTCATATTATTTCTAATGAAAGTAGACAAGATGATTTCAATGTGACTTTAAGTTTCTCCTTCGCTTTAGAAAAATGCAAAAGTTATTAGGTTAACAACAAAAATAGTATTGGAAGTGAACTGTTCGAGATGGAATAAACAAAGACATTTTCAAATTGGCTTCTTGTCGGCTTCGGGATTAGGAGAAAAAATGTGGCATTAAGTGATGGTGAGGCAATTGTTGATATACCTTAGGATGTTCTGAGTAGTGATGATATGATCCTATAGGTAGTATGATTCATTTTGTCTACCTTTCTGTTCTTGAAAGTTTCAAAAATCCAAATAATATCAACAAAGAACAATACTTACACCGAAAAATAAAAAAGAGTTTGCTTGCTATTAATGTTTACGAAGATAAAAAAGTACCTAAATTAAATAGTATATGTTAGTCAGATTACTTTCATGATGAAAGTTTATATTCACGTCCTGTTCAATCGACTTGAATTCTCAGGCTTGCCAAACAATAAAACCCTAAGTTAGTATCAAAAGTTAGTATTTTAGTGAGACTACTAAAAAATATTCATTATAAAATTGGGTTATGCAATAAAACTAAACTATAAGTGATATCATTCCATAGTCCTGTTATAAAAGTGGAGATTATACCGGAAGTAATGTTAGAAATCACACTTTTACTCCAAGAATGAGCGAACACCTTTAGACAAAAAGATTAATTTCAAACTTTAGTGAAGATGATTCTTATTAGCTATATGTTTTACAATAACAATAAATAAGAGTCAATGCAGTCATTATCCAATGTTGGTTTGTGTAACACCTAATGTTTTTAAAAATATAAGTACATGTTCGGTTAAGGCATCATGGTGAATCTTAAACAGGATAAAGAGATTTTTGAGGGATATAACCTAAATGCCCACTATAAAAAGGATATGGTCCACCTCTTTCACTTAATTGCATGTTAGCGGTTTCTCAAAAGAAGAGAGAGAGAGAGAGAGAGAGAGAGATGAGAGAGAGAGAGAGAGGAGAGAGAGAGAGAGAGAGGAGAGAGAGAGAGAGAGAGAGGGGATTTAGATATAGAAAGGGCAAGAATAAAGGATACATAAGATTTATGCAATCTAAATATTGTTTAAATGCAAGATCCATGAAAAAAATGTGATACTTAGATTACTCAAAGAGAATCAACTAGTAAAGGTTGGATGGTTATGATTTTTAAGATCTCAATGCGAAGAACAATCTTTACTAGGTTTTGTCTATATCATCAAGTAGTTCTAAAGCCCCTTTATTCTTAATTTTTTAATATTTTGGGCAAATAAGCATACCTAATGTTGATTATGATAAGATTTGTTAAGTTACACACTAAAGATTGAATCTTGATAATGTTAGGTTAGGGTTTTTGATGCTTATATATGAACATGCATGCGTTAATGTTAAAACTTAACATTTAACAATTTGATGTAACCGAATGACCATGTAACATCTTAAAAATGTTCAAGTAATCGAATAGGAAACCCTCGACACTTTATAACTCATTACACCTCTGTAACTAGTTGTAACCCTTCAATTGAGTTAGCCTTTTGTAACAAAGTATAACATCGTATCAGACAAAAACCCCCACAATGGAGTTGTTATTCTGTAACTAATCCATAACCCATACAACTGAGTTAATACTTTATAATAGGAGCTACGTAGACAAATTCAAGAGATTGTAACTCCATATGTGGGGTATCCATGACATTTACTTTCGTTGCACCCCGAAATACTTACATAAATTTTAAAGTATTTTTCTTTTCACTTGTCTTACTACCTCTATAACTAGCACACTATATCCATAAGTGAGAAGCCTTGATCAATGTAATCATGTATGACCTTCGTACCTAACAGCCTTTTATTCACTATCAGCACTCCTAGCATGAGTTAACAATAGGTTAGCGAAACATGGTTCAAGACCTCTTAGTTTGTCAATAAAGGAGAGGTTGGGAGATTGTTCTTAGCCTGTGGTTGCTAGCCTGAGCTCAAAGATGAAAAGTAGATTCCTCTAAGTCTGGATTGATTCCTAAAGCTAAACTAAGGGCAAGGCCCCGGTCGGTTAGTATACATTTGCATTTTATCTCTCCCCCTTATAATAAAATTACACTCATGTAATCTAAAGACCTAAGGTGATAATATGTACAACATATTGCTAATAAATATGATAATGTAAGAGTAAGGGTTTAGTTAAAATCTTTTAACACATAAAAGAAAGATAAAGGGTTAATATATAATTTGATAAGACTTGCTATTTGTCACACCCTCAAAATTCACATGCGGAGTTTTACCGCGAGGCGTGTGAACAAATCAGGATCACAGTTACTAGTTACTTAAAACAACACTATATGCCACATTCAAAACAAACCAACCAAAGTTTAAACGTTTAAAAACCATGCGGAAGCGTTTTGCAAATAAGACAAACCAAAGTAAATGAATGCATAATATGGCAAACACGCTCCATCCCAATGTTTAAAACCCATATATATAAGATAACAAATATGTCTACCGAATAAAGCCTTAGGATGCATGCTGGACCCGTGTTGTGCTCCTAACGCCAAGTTGAGTTAACGACCTAAGAATAGCATACTAAAAATGTCAACACAATGGTTGGTGAGTTTAAGAGTTTGCGTTTAACATAAATATTAACAGTTGTATAACTTAAGAAGTGTATTGAATAAGATAGCTAGTCTATATCCACAAGTAATAACCATAGTGATTTCGTGATCGAAGCTGACTGTGTTGCGTTGTTGCCTCCCGTCACGACTTACCAAGTCGTGACGATGATTGTATTTAGGACAATATTGCATCCGTTTGACCTCAAGTCGCACAGGTGGGGCTTGTCACACCCAGTAGTACTACCCAAGATTTCCCGCTAGTTACCATTATTAACGATTGTTGGACCAAAAGAACCAATGAGCCGGATCAGAAAAATCTCTAAGTCCCACAGACATCACAACAACTGCTGAAGACTTGATCAGCTGGTTTATAAAGTCTGAAGGTGAACAGCTGAAGAACTAAAGTACTGAAGACAACAGCTGAAGACATCAGCTGAAGTCAACAGCTGAAGACATCAGCTGAAGACAACAGCTGAAGACATCAGCTGAAGACAACAGCTGAAGACATCAGCTGAAGACATCAGCTGATGACAACAGCTGACGTTCAAGTACTAGTACTGAAGCCTTCGGAGTTTGTTACAACAGCTGAAGAAGCATTCTTCAGTTGTTGTGATGGTTTCCTTTCAGTAGTTTCTTTTTGTTTCAGTATTTGTAAAACGACTGAAGAGCATGTTCTTCAGTCGTTGTAGTTTCAGTAGTTCTTTTCAGTAGTTGTAGTAACTGATAACACTTAGTATTTTTGTAAGAAGATGTCAGTTGTTTTGACATCTTCAGTAGTTGTGTTTCAGTTGTTTAAATAATTCTGTTAGATGTCACTATCGAGTGACATCAGCAGACGTCACATCTCCTATATAAGGAATGTTCCACCATGACATTCCTATATAAGGGATGATTGACCTGATTGTAAGTGTGACATTTTGCCACCACGAAAGCGCGTTTTGAATGAAATCCTTGATTTGCAGAATTTCTTCTATAAACGTTTGCTCTTGCGTTGAATATCCATTATTATCTGTGAATTGGCTAAATGTTTTGTTAAACTTCCGCTGTAATAATCTCTAATCAATCAAACGTAGATTGCTGATCCTAACAACGATCCGAAAGTGTGAGGACTTTTCAAGGTATTAAGCACTATGTTAATACATACACAACTTATAATAATAAAATAGCGTTTGAGTATAAGTATGCTACCTCCCCCAGAAGAGAGTTTATAAAATAAAGGGGCATGAACTCACCTGGTGTATAATGATAACGAATAAAGAGACTCGTGATAAATGCAAAGACAAGCCTTCAAAGGTTATCTAGAACACACAAGTACATAAGTACCTGTACACAGAAAACTTAACAACCCTAGGTTAACCTAGTTGACCCATTTGACCCATTGGTGACATATTAGATGAAGTATTGTTTAATCATGCAAATCAACTTATCATACACGAATATCATGTAAGTTATCCATGTGCATCACATCATTCAACCCAAGTTCTACCTAAGTCATCATACCACATTAGATTATCATACACTCATGCAAATCTCAAATAATCATCATGCTTAAAAATTATAATTACATCACATCAAACAATTCATACGTGAAGTCTAATCATGCACTACATGCCATGTGAAGTCACTCACGACCTCACATCCTAAACCCTGCCAATCCTACTAAGTAGGGGCCTCAAATTTTGTTGGACCAAAAGAACCAATGAGCCAAGATCAGAAAACCTCTAAGTCCCACATGGTATCACAACAACTGCTGAAAGCCTCATCAGCAGTTTGACAAGTGCTGAAGACTTCAACAGTTGAAGATCAAGTGCTGAAGATTCCAACAGCTGAAGAACTAAAGTGCTGAAGTACAACAGCTGAAGAACACAAGTGCTGAAGCTGAAAGACCAAAGTACTGAAGTACAACAGCTGAAGAGTTTACAAGTGCTGAAGATCAACAACTGATGTACAAAGTCTGAAGACAAAGACTGAAGACATCAGCTGATAATATCTACTGAAGTCATCAGCTGATGAACATCTGAAGGTCAAAGTCTGAAGATCAAGTACTGAAGCGTCAGTAGTTGTCACAACTGCTGAAGAGTACTTCTTCAGTAGTTGTGATATCAGTAGTTTTATATTTCTAGTTTAAGTAGTTTGGTAAAACGACTGAAGAGCTTGTTCTTCAGTCGTTGTAGTTTCAGTAGTTTCCAATCAGTAGTTTTATATTTTGTACTTAACACTCTGATATGTTCTCAGTAGTTGTGAACATTTCAGTAGTTTGTTAAGAGTTAGTTAATTTTGTATTAGATCTGCCAGTTGTCACTTTCCGTGATAACAGCAGTGTTTGTTGCACTCTATATAAGGAGTGACAACTTATTGTAATTGTATGAATGACGTGAATGAATGAATAATTTGATTAGAAACATTCCATATCTATAAACATTCCTTGAATCAGAAATATATTCTCTCACTATAACCGTATGTGCTCTTAATGCATACAAGCATCGACTTCTTGCTACAATTTGTCTAATTCCTATTCTTATTCCGCTGCCTTGAACTCTAATACATCAAACTTGTGATTGCTGATCTTGTCAAATGGTATCAGAGCAGGTTAATCATTGATCGATCTAATAATTGATCATTGAAACTGCTATTCCAGATCTAAGTTTGATTGAATTAGCTTTTGTTTTTGCAAGAAACGGTTATAGAGATTGAATTTTCTGTATTTCTGGTCATTCATCCTGAGATCTTCTCTTGGTTTTTATTGAGTTTGTTGTGGTCTGTTTAAAACTTTTAAAAGCTTGAATTAAATGTTTTTGAACTGAAAATGACCACTCCCTCCATGATCCTCACAATACTGGTTCCTCAACCAAGCCACCAATGCTGGTTAGGAATGAGTATAACATATGGCCAAAGACGTATGCTCCATCACCTGTCTGTTAACAGCACAGGTTGTTGGACATCAGTGGTACATGGTCCACACAAGCCTATGGTGAATACCCGGAAACCAATCAAATGGTTCCGAAGAGGAGGAGCAATACTCAGATGAGGATAAGTAAGTTGCTTGAATTGATGCTAAAGCCCATGGAATTCTGGCCATGGCACTGCCAAATGAAATCTATTCTGGGCTAATGCATCATGAAACTGCCATGACCTCTGGAATGCCTTGAAAGAACAATTTGGAGGAACAGATGAGGTCTGGCAAATAATAGAGAAATTCTTGCCCAACAATATGAGACATTCTCATAGAAAGGGTGAGACACTGACTCAACAATATGAGCGGTTCTCTTGTTTGATCTCTGAACTAAAAATGGTCAAACTTGAGTACACAAATATTCAGATTAATAACAGATTTCTCAGATCACTGCCTGAGAGATGGGACACATATATTATTGTCCTACGCTCCAGTGCAAGTTTGGACAAACTATCTCTCACCCAACTCCATGGGAAACTGCTCACGTTTGAGAGAGAGATAGAACAGAAGAGAAAGCTGTCTTCATCTGGAAAGCTCACTGAAGACTTTGTACCAGGCAACACTGCCTTGGTGGGTCATGAGTTAGAATATGCTTCATCTGAATGCCAGTATGATGAGCATATTAATTCTCTTCAAGCACTTCTGATTTTGCATTTGTGAGTGTTGATGGTCAGTATACTGGGTGTAATAATGACAATCTATGCTTCATTATGGATGATCTCAGGGGATTGCTGATGATGACTTAGAGGAGATGGATATTTTGAGCCAAATGGCCCTGATAAATATCGATCTCAGAAGTTCTATAAAAGAACTGGAAGAAAATTCCCAGGACTCTCTGGCAAAACCAAAGTTGGTTTTGACAAGAGCAAGTTGAGGTGTCACAAATGCCAAAGGCTTGGACACTTTGCAAGAGAGTGTAGATCAACTGGATCTAACTCCACTGCACCCTTTGTGACTTTTCCTGGCAATAGTCAACAACACAGAGGGCAACATCCTGTCACTTCTAGTCATCATCCTCAACAACATCTCCGGCATATTTTGTTCCTCAGGGTCAAATGCCATATCCGTACCCTTGTTATTACATGCCACAGTCAAATCAAGTTCAAGTTCCTATGGCACCACAACCTCATGCACTACCAGAACCCAGCCATCCCAATCTCATCAACAAACTCAACCTCAACAACACAGCTTTTTCACCCCAGGAGTGGTTGACTGGAGCAGTTACCAGATGACATGTCTGGTCATGACCAACTGTTCTCAGGTGCTGGTCAACATGGTGGTGACAGTCCTTTTGGAATCTAGCTCTTATGGCTTTGGAGTCTGCTGATACTTCATTTTCCAATGCCTCTACACCTCAGGTATCACAGGTATCCTCTGAGGCAAAAGCCAAATTATGTTCTGAACCATGCATAGCAGCATTTGCTTCCATTAGAGAAGCAAATGTAGCTCTAATTAATAAGAACATTGAGCTAGAACAAATAATTTCCAAAAACAAAGCTGAGTTTGAGTCTGTGCTTAAAGATAAAAATGATGAGATTATAAACTGAATTGCCAAATAATTGATGATAAGGCTAGAGAAGAGGTACTTCTAGAGAAGTACAAAGATCTCAAAGAAACCCTTGCAGTTACCCAGGTAGAGTGTGATAGATGGGTACAATCATGCAAAGGTTTTGAAATGCTTCTTAGTAAGCAATCTGCTTCCAATGTGAAGTTTGGAATTGGTTACAATCACACTGCTCCACCTACAGATTTTACCCCAAGAGCAGAGGTAGAATCTGATGGTGAGAGTGATAACCAATCCATCACATCATGTGATCTACCTTCTGATACATCACAATTAGAAGTAGCAGTCAGCATCAAGCCCTCTTTGAACTTATCAGCTGATGTTGATGGTTCAAATGCTGACACTCACATGATCAATGAGTTGATCAACTCAGGAGTTAATTCTGAAGGTCCTGAAAGGACTAGAGAGCAGGATTTAACACCTGAAGTTCAAACTTCAACTGCTGTCAGTACTGAAGAGAAGAAAACTGCCAGTAGAAAGAGTTTGAAGTCTACTAAAGAGGCAGTCAAGAAAGCAAACAATGCTTCCAAAACATTGAAGAACAAGTCTTTAGTTGCTTCACCCTCTTAGTTGATGATCAACCTAAGATGAAGAAGAAACCATGTGAAGTATGTGGTTGTTCAATCATCTTACAGATGATTGTTGGTACAAAAGAGGTTCCAAACTCAAACAAAAAGAAGAAATCAATGAGAAAATGGTAAAAATGAAAACTGAGTTTGAGACCACATTTGTATCAGCAACATCAAATCCTGTAACCCTTAAGTCCTCAAAGAAATCCAAAAAGGAGGGGTTAAACAGGTGACAGCTAAGAATGCTCAGAAGAAGAAGGGGCAACATAGGAACTTATCAAACTCCACTGGCAATGTGTCTGATGAGCTGAAAGCTTTGTCACAAAATCAGACACAGCTGGTTATGATGGTTCAACATCTGTTGGGTAGAGTTAACCAACTAGATGCTCCTATGTTGAAACCACAGAAAAGGAGGTCCAAGCCAAAGGACTCCTCTTCTACACATCTTCTTCCTCTCAGGCTGTTGTTTCAGATAAACCTGTTAGTTTAACATCTATTGATGAGACCAGGCCAAAACCAAAAAGGTTTGGGTCTCTAAAACTAACTGATTGTTTATTATTGTAGGGTTCTTCAACATGCCAAAGTAGCATCTGGTATGTAGACAGTGGGGGATCTATGCACATGACTGGGAATAGCTATCTCTTCATGACTACTCTCAAGGAAAGAAGGGATTTGTTTCTTTTGGCAATGATGCTAGGGGTTACATCATAGGTAAGGGCTTTGTCTCCAATGGAGAAATCAAATTTGATGATGTTAATCATGTGGAAAATCTCAAGTACAATCTCTTGAGTGTCAGTCAAATGTGTGATAAAGGCCATGTTGCTCTTTTCACCAGTCAAAACTGTAGGATTCTGTCATCCAAAGTTTTGCACTTGATTGACAAGGTGTTGGATGATCACACTCTCCTGAGAGCCAACAGGACATGAAGAGTATATGCCTTAGATCTTTCCAAGAAAATAAATCTCAAAGGCAATCCTTTCCTATTTTCCAAAGCCTCTTCTCAAGAATCTAAACTGTGGCACAGAAGGCTTGGTCATGTTAATCTCAAAAAATGAATCAGCTTACCCACAATAGTTTAGTCAGAGGCTTACCAATAAAGGAGTTCCACTGTGATGAAACCTGCACTGCTTGTTTAAAAGGAAAACAACACAAAGTCTCATTCCCTCCTATTGAAGTGCCTAAGTCCACTGCCTGCTTGCAATTACTGCATATGGATCTATTTGGTCCTGTGAGAGTAATGAGCATGGCAAAGAAGAAATACTGTCTGGTAATTGTGGATGATTACTCCAGATTTGTATGGACTTTCTTTCTACATTCAAAGGATGAGGCTGCTCAGAAGATCATTCACTTTGTGTTGTATATTGAGAAGCAGTATTCCCTTCCAGTCAAGTGTATTAGGAGTGACAATGGAACTGAGTTCAGAAATCATACACTTGATGACTTCTATCTTTCCAAGGGGATCAAAAGGCAGTTAGCATCCCAAGGACTCCAGAACAAAATGGAGTAGTGGAGAGAAAGAACAGGACTCTCATTGAAGCTGCAAGGTCCATGCTGGCCGACTCAGGTTTGCCACTGACCTTTTGGGCTGAAGCTGTCAACATAGCTTGCTATGTGCAAAATAGAGTTTTAGTAAATCAGAGGTTGATGAAGACTCCATATGAAGTTCTCCATCATTTGGCTCCTCTGATTTCATTTTTCAAAGCATTTGGGTGTCCCTGTTTTATTCTCAACAGAAAGGATCAACTCCATAAGTTGATCCTAAGGTGGATACAGGGTATTTTGTTGGTTATTCATCTACTGTAAGGCATACAGAGTCTTCAACTGCAGAACAAAGATGGTTGAAGAAACTCTACATGTTAAGTTCAATGAATCTCCAAAGGACAAGATTCCACAAAGCCCTGTGGAGTTATTTGATTTGGACATACTGCAATATGTTCCTCATCAAACTCCTGCTGTTGCTCTTGTCAACAGTTCACCACCCGGTGGTACTGCTGATGATGATGATGATTGCAGTACTCACCTCTTCAGGTTTAGTGATCAGCTGCCTGATTCAGCTAGACCTGATGTTCTTGTAGCTCCAGTAGCACCATCCACAACAAATGCTGATGAGATCTCTTCGAATTCAACTTTTTGAATTACCATCCACTGATTGGTTTCAAGGAAATGATTCACCATCACCATCTGTTACTGTTGAGCTGCTACAAACACTTGCACAGATCTCATTGTGTATCAAGATTTGAAGAATCACCCTATGTCTCAAATCATTGGTGATATCATTGCTGGTGTATCAACAAGAAGTCAATTGTCAAATTTCTGCTTCTATGCTCTCTTCATCAGTCAGCAAGAGCCAAAGAATTATCACATTGCTTTAAAGGACAATGGATGGGTTGATGCCATGCAGCTTGAGCTTCTTCAGTTCAAGAAATAGCAAGTGTGGCAACTGGTTCCTCTACCTCCAGGTAAGTGTGCAATAGGCACTAAATGGGTGTTTAGGAAAAAACTGATGAAAAGGCTTATTGTTAAGAACAAGGCCAGACTGGTTGTTCAGGGGTTTGCACAAGAAGAAGGTATTGATTATGATGAAACCTTTGCCCCTGTAGCCAGACTGGAAGCAATTCATTGTTTTTAGCTATGCTGCTTATCAAAACCTTAAAGTTTTTCAAATGGATGTCAAAAGTGCATTTTTGTATGGAAAAATTAAAGAAGAGGTTTATGTATGTCAACCTCCAGGCTTTGAGGACAATAAACATCCTAATTGGGTGTATAAGCTTGATAAGGCTCTTTATGGGTTAAAACAAGCTCCTAGAGCCTGGTATGAGACATTATCAAACTTTCTTCTGGAAAACAATTTCACTAGAGGCTCCATAGATAAGACTTTATTCATTAAGAAAGCTGGAGCAGCATAATCTACTTGTTCAAATCTATGTAGATGATATCATTTTTGCATCCTCTGATCCAAAGTTGTGTGATGCCTTTAAAGTTGATGCAACAGAAGTTTGAAATGAGTGCTATGGGAGAATTACAGTTCTTTCTGGGGTTGCAAATCAAACAAAAGGCTGATGGAATTTTCATTCATCAGTCCAAATACACAAAAGATCTTTTGCAAAAGTTTGATTTACAAAACTGTAAGCCCTGTTCTACCCCCATGTGCAGCACCACACAACTGGATACAGATCAGAAAGGTAAAGTGGTTGATGAAACACTTTACAGATGTATGATTGGGTCCTTGATGTATTTAACAGCTTCTAGACCAGATATTATGTTTGCTACATGTGTTTGTGCTAGATTTCAGGCTGCACCTAAAGAGTCTCATCTGATTGCAGTCAAGAGGATATTTAGATATCTGCAAGGCACTCCATCTCTAGGTTTATGGTATTCTACTGGACATTCTGGTAAATTAGTTGCTTTTTCTGACAGTGACTATGCAGGGTGTAAGTTGACCAGGAAATCAACCTCTGGTGGATGTCAATTCCTAGGCAACTGCTTGATTTCTTGGCAGAGCAAGAAACAGACCTCAGTTGCTACATCTACTGCTGAAGCAGAGTACATTGCTGCTGCAAGTTGTACATCTCAGGTACTCTGGCTTCAAAACCAACTTTTGGACTATGGCATTACAGAGACTAAGACTCCATTGTTAATGGATAGTGCTTCAGCTCTTTGCATTGTCAAAAATCCAGTCCAGCACTCTAGGACCAAACATATAGAGATCAGACATCATTTTATAAGGGATTGTTTTGAAAAAGGTCTGATTGATCCTAAGTTTGTGCCAAGTGCTGATGAGCTTGCAGACATTTTTACTAAGCCTTTGGATAGTTCAACTTTCCAAAACCTGGTGTTAAGGCTTGGTATGCTGTAGCTAGAATAAGTGACAACTACTGATGATCTTAGTAATAAGTACTGATGATCATTAGTAACTATGTCACATATAAGTACTGATGAGCTCTTTTACCCTCAGTAGTTTCTATAACTACTGAAGGCTAAATGTCTCACAAGTACTGCAGTACTTCATCTGCTCTAAACTACTGACGTAGTTACAACTACTGATGCAGTTACAACTACTGCAATCAGTAAAAACAGATAAGTACTGATGTCCTATGAAACAACTGAACTCAGCCAAAAAGGCTGATGAATGTGTTGAGGACAGTATGAAACAGCTAAAAAGCTAAGAATTGACGAAAACAGCTGAAGAGAACTTTCTCTTCAGTCGTTTGTACGACTGCTGTTTCATTCTAAACAACTGAAGCAAAACCACTGTCTTCAGTAGTTTTATAACTACTGATGACTAATACCAAGTCTTCAGTGTTTACAACAGCTGATGACAAAACCACTGTCCTCAGTAGTTTCATAACTACTGATGACAAACACCAAGTCCTCAGTTGTTTCAATCATCTTAAGTCAAAACTGCGGTCTTCAGTAGTTTTCTAACTTCTGATGCCTAACACCACGACTTCAGCTGTTTCAACGTCTGAAAGGATAATACCATGTCAACGGTCGTTTAAAACTACTGATGACTAATACCACATCCTTCAGTCGTTTTCTTACCCGTACCCTATAAATATCCCTGACCTAAGCTCTCAATGCTTCATCTTCGTCAAACCTAACGTTCCTCTCCAAAACCTTCCCTTTTCTCAATGGCGTCCATGCAAATTAAACCGCGACACAACTGTGTTGCCTACCTCACTAAATCGCCCTCTGGACTAAGTTCGATACTGCTATCGATCTTATGGTTCAGTCCCAATACAATACGACATTTCTTCTGAATCCCATACTACATGCCGAATCCCTTCAACAATTTTGGATGAACGTTACTATTACCACTGGGGAGAACAAGACACCATCTCTCCAGTCGGTCGTCAACAACAAAGAAGTAGTCATCACTCCTGCAGTAATCCGCCAAATTCTTCATCTGAATGATGCTAGTTCTCCTGCTAGATATCCGAAGGGCACCACAGATCTATCCTTTGCCCAACATGGATATCAAGGCGATCTCAGTGCCTCCACTATCATGAAGAAACACTTTAATGACGCTGAGCGCCTAATTTTTCACATGGTGAATGTATGTTTGGCCCTTAAGATGTCGTCTTGGGATCAAATGTCAACGAAATGGCAGCAGGTAATGTATTCTATTCTTGAGCAACAACCGCTAAACTTTTCAGAAATAATATTTTCAGAGCTCAAGGATATGGCTCAAAAACTAACTGCCAACCGTTGGATACTATATCCACGGTTCATAATGGCCATCATTACAAACCAGCTTAATGCTGAGGGACTTGTTGGCTTGGGAGTCCCTGCTACGGCTGTTCTGCCGGAAGTATACTCCCGGCACAACTCTGACCAGACACTTAAAATGGCTGCCAAGCTGCGAAAACCCACGCAGCTGGAACCCACAGCCACCACCTCCAAATCAAAAGTCCCCACCAAACCCACCAAAAAGAAACCCAAAACGGCTACTCAGGGAATTGAGTCCCCTGAGGATGTCCCTGCAACACAAACGCAGGATATATCCACTAGTCCAAACCCCCTAGTGGATACAATGACTCTTCCAGCCATAGCCGCTCAGGCCTTCTCTCAACAGGAGCCTGCAGCAACCACACAAGGGGTACCTACATATCTGGGATCTTCCTCACTTGAGGGGATTGCCATTGAAGAGCACCCACCTCCCCAGGTGCACACTGCTTCTATCCCTTCACCCCAAACAACCGCCCCTCACAGCCCAACTTTAATAGTTGCACAAGTGCTGACTCAACTGCATCCTCACCCCCTCCCCAGAAACCACTTACTACTAGGAATACCTCTACAATGAGGGGGAGGAACACAGTGCACTTGAGAACCCACAGCACAGGGGTTTACCACTTCTATCTCCTGGTGTAGACAAGGAGCTTAGAATATCTAGTGAGGCTGCCACCTCCTCTGACTCAGCGAATGATCCGAATGAGGCTGGTAACATTGCTAAGACCTCACTAGAGGCAACAGCTGATGATGGACACTACCCTGAGGCTGGAAGTCCCCAGTACCAAGCACAAGGGGCACATGCACCAACTGGTCTACACCCAGTGCATGTAAATCTTGCTCTAAGCAGGAGGTCAGATGATTTAGTTTCGGCTGATGATGACCTAGGCTTTTTCTACGATGTTCTTGCCAAGAACACAATCCTTGAAGAGAAAGTCAGTAGGCTGCAAAACCTACTTGATCAACTCTCCCAAGGAGAAAGACCATCTGCCTCTACCCACCCACAGATGGCACCTTCACTTGAAGGTTCCCCAAACACTGAGCCACTCCAAACTCAACCACCTGCCTCTGCTTCAGGCCCTACTTCTCAGGAACAGAACCCTCCTGAGCAAATAGGCGCTGTACTTCAAAATTCTCTCCCTCTCATCACACCCATAATCACCGATACTGTGACTAAAGCCATTGATGAGAGGCTTTCCTCCACTTTACAGCCCCTGATTGATGCTGCTGTCCAAAAGACTCTTTCTGCGGTACAAACCCCTCCCTCCAATGCATCCAAAAAGGGGGAGAGTACTGCAGTGAAAGAAAAGAAGAGGAAAAGATCCGAGGAAAAGAAGGAAGCGAAGCAAGCCCAAAAGGAGGAGAAAGAACAGCAACCACTGCTCACCTACAAGCGAAAGAAAGGTGCAGATGATCACATTGCTGAAGATAAAGCCTTGGAGCTACTGATAAAAGAGGCTGATGCCGAACACAGCAGATCAATGGACAACATCATTGATCAGCTGTTTAGGCAAGGCCATGACACCAATAAACTTGACTCTGAGATTCGACGATTAGAGATTGAAGAAATCCAGAATAGATGGGCAAGTTATGAAGTGTTAGAAAGAGAAAGGCTTGAGATCATGATTAGATTTATTGCAAAATATCTTGGAAGATTAATGATCGAAATCAAAGCTTGGTCCAGGGATAGTATCTTGGCAATCACCACCAAGATCTATTCGTCTGAAGCATATACTAAGGGGCTTGTTATTGAAGCTTTAAATGAAGCGGGTGCTGGGAGCAGGACTGAGCTAGCCAAGCAATCAAAAGCCACACTCACCTCAAGAATGCTAGAACAGCCTGTAAACATTCCCACACCAAAACCACCCAAAACACAACCCACCAAACCAACTCCCTTACCCTCAAAACCCATAGCCGATGATATACCCTTGAAGAAGAAGAGAAGGATATTGAGGCTAGAAGATGATGAAGAAGATGATGAAGATAGGCTGCCACTCTCAGCTGTGATTCAGTTGCCTAAGGCCACAAGTCACTCCTCAGCAATTACTCCTGAAGTCCAGAGACAAATGGTTAAAGTGAAGCTAGAAGAAGAAGAGCTTCATAAACAGCATGATGAGGAATTGCTGAAGAGAGTTGACAAAGCTTATGCAGCCACATCTTCTATCATCAATATGAAGAAGCAAGCCCTCAGACTTTACACTCTCAGGCATACCTTTCAATATCAAAAGGAAAGAGTGAGGATTTGGCCTGATCCCAGGGTCTCTCACAGAATTCATAAGAAAAATATACCTCAGAGATACATTGGCCAGGTGAAAAAGATCGTAGATGAAGTGATCTCTCTGGTCTTTGTAGTTTCACCCTGGGAAATCCTAGAAGACTTCAAGAAAGCCTACAAAGCTAATCTAACCCCTCAGAAGATGCTGGAAAACAAAATAGTGAAAAAGGGGTTAGTTTACAAGAGACTTGAGGAAGTCAGGAAAAATGAGCTCCAGTTGTTCCTAGAGGGTAATCACCCGGATGAGTTTGCTTACAGAATAATAACAACTGTGGAGCTAAAGAATGGGAAACAGGCCAAATACCTGTCTGAGTATTATGGGCCTGAATCATTGTTTGAAGGAGGTGCTGAAGAGCTAACCATGGAGGAACAAATCACCTTCCTTGAGGCCTACACAAGAGAGTCGTACAGACTCATTATGGGGAAGTAAATCTCATGAATGGGATAACAACTCTGTGTCCAGTTCCCCAAAACAGAGTTCCCATTCATACCTGCCAAACAAATATTGAGGTTTCTTCCCAGGCCGGAGCTTACATGGGTCATCTTCTCTACTGATCAAGAAGGAAAAAGACCAACACTTTGCCAACAATAAGTGGGACAACGAATAATTTTGAGGTTTTGGCTGCATTGGTTCAGGGGGAGTTTGTTGGACCAAAAGAACCAATGAGCCAAGATCAGAAAACCTCTAAGTCCCACATGGTATCACAACAACTGCTGAAAGCCTCATCAGCAGTTTGACAAGTGCTGAAGACTTCAACAGTTGAAGATCAAGTGCTGAAGATTCCAACAGCTGAAGAACTAAAGTGCTGAAGTACAACAGCTGAAGAACACAAGTGCTGAAGCTGAAAGACCAAAGTACTGAAGTACAACAGCTGGAGAGTTTACAACTGCTGAAGATCAACAACTGATGTACAAAGTCTGAAGACAAAGACTGAAGACATCAGCTGATAATATCTACTGAAGTCATCAGCTGATGAAACATCTGAAGGTCAAAGTCTGAAGATCAAGTACTGAAGCGTCAGTAGTTTGTCACAACTGCTGAAGAGTACTTCTTCAGTAGTTGTGATATCAGTAGTTTTATATTTCTAGTTTAAGTAGTTTTGTAAAACGACTGAAGAGCTTGTTCTTCAGTCGTTGTAGTTTCAGTAGTTTCCAATCAATAGTTTTATATTTTGTACTTAACACTCTGATATGTTCTCAGTAGTTGTGAACATTTCAGTAGTTTGTTAAGAGTTAGTTAATTTTGTATTAGATCTGCCAGTTGTCACTTTCCGTGATAACAGCAGTGTTTGTTGCACTCTATATAAGGAGTGACAACTTATTGTAATTGTATGAATGACGTGAATGAATGAATAATTTGATTAGAAACATTCCATATCTTTAAACATTCCTTGAATCAGAAATATATTCTCTCGCTATAACCGTATGTGCTCTTAATGCATACAAGCATTGACTTCTTGCTACAATTTGTCTAATTCCTATTCTTATTCCGCTGCCTTGAACTCTAATACATCAAACTTGTAATCGCTGATCTTGTCAAATTTGCATGCGTGTATGACAATCATAACCACATTACTAGCATATATAGTGACAACCAAATTTCAAACCCAATCATGATCTCCTAATCACTAACCATAATTCATCATCATGTATGATCATCAAAATCTATATTTCATACATGATCAACCAAGCATCCATATAACTCAATTACACCTTCTAACACAACAAACATCATCCATAATCATTCTAACATGATCCTAACATCATAAGCATGCCCAAATCATCACATCCAAAGTTCTACAAAAATAAAGTTTCCATTTTGAGAAAGTAATACCCAAAAGTGATCTAGCATCCAATTCAACCAGAATTTTAACAATTATATGCCTAATCAAGTTTATAGCATTCATTCTAACATGCTAATCACCTCCAAAACATCCAAATTCTAAACATCATACACAAAAGTTTCTACTTTTAGTAAGTCATGATCAATATCACAATTTCATAGATTTTCTTGTACAATTCAATTAAACTAACATCTAAGCATCACATCTAACATCTTAATATCATCAAATCATAAATTCCAAGAACAAAAAGTTTCCTTGTATAACAATGTATGAACTAGATGATCAAACCCTAGATTTCTTGCACAATCACATAATCTAGCATTCATACAACCTAACTAACATAATATAATCATTATACTATCATCAATTTCATATAATCATCATCAATTTTGGATTATGGTTCATCTTGAATCAAAATCTATGAACAACATGACAAGACATACCTTTAAACGTGTAGAATGAAGAATTGGACTTGTAAAACAACTTGTAACACTTGGAATCCACCAAAACCAACTTGTTTATGTGTGTTATGGATCAATTTCGCAAGAATGAGGGTGGGGGTGGGGGTTTCGGCCGCAAATGGGGTTTGGGAGGCTAGGGTTGGGTTAATTATGGTAATATTTTGTTCAAAAAGGTATTTACAAAATAACCCAATTTATTATAGTTATAAAAACTAATCTTTATAATACTTTTTAAATAGTTTTTAACTACTAAACAAAAGTATTATTAACCAATAATAATAATCCTAAACATTTACAACAAGTCACACAACACATGAAATATATATTACACGTTGTCGCGTTCGTAAAATTTTTAAAACAAACATTTAAAATTCTATAAAATCATGAACCATATAATCACAACTAATAATCAACCTTATTAATTTGATTATCTTTGTTTATCATAGATTTTTATTATTAAGTCACCAACGTTCAACGACAATTAGTGTGTGCTCACGACACATGTATGCAAGACTTAATGAAACTAACGGAGTTTGGTAACAAAAAATACCGGATGCCATATTATCCTCATGTTGAAAGAATTTTCATCTCCAAAATTGTGTTACATGGTTATGTTACATCCCTGGTTTACTGCATTGGCATAACAAAATCGAGTGAGTTGCCACATCATCCCCATGTTGAAAGAAATTCATCCCGAAATTTACTCGGTACGTTCTCATTTGGTGCCATCATTTCAAACAGATAAAGACACTTGAGCTTCATCTGATCCTCACGTTCCCACGTGAATTCCAGTCCACGTTTTGAGCTCCAATGAACTTTGACTATAGGTATCTTGCTTTGCTTAAGAGTCTTGATCTCACGATCCATTACTTCAACGGGCTCTTCCACAAAGCGTAATTGATCATCTACTTGTACTTCTTCAAGTGGTACAATTAGTGTCTCATCAGATAAGCACTTCTTTAGATTTGAAACGTGAATTACATTGTGAATGCCACTTAGTGACTCAGGCAAGTCCAGTCGATAAGCCATTGGACCTATTCTTTCTAGAATCTCGAATGGTCCAACATATCTTGGATTAAGCTTGCCTTTCTTGCCAAACCAAATTACACCCTTCCACGGTGAAACTTTCAGCAAGACCTTGTCACCGATTTGAAACTCCAAAGGTTTCCGTCGTTGTCTGCGTAAATCTTCTGTCTGTCTCGCGCCGCAGCCATGCAGTTTTGTATCTGCAGTATCTTCTCTGTGGTCTCATGTACCAATTCAAGACCAGTCAATTGACAAT
Source organism: Flaveria trinervia (assembly GCA_025506515.1). Taxonomy (NCBI): domain Eukaryota; kingdom Viridiplantae; phylum Streptophyta; class Magnoliopsida; order Asterales; family Asteraceae; genus Flaveria; species Flaveria trinervia. The sequence continues at coordinate 11,333,969 of CM046457.1, forward strand.
CACCAGCTTCCGCCCAACAAACTGGTGATCTACATTTTCGCCCATATAATGCCTCAAATGGTGCTGCCTTGATACTAGTATGATAACTATTGTTGTAAGAAAACTCAACCAACGGTCAATGAGATTCCCAATTATTCCCAAAGTCGATCACCCAAGCACGCAACATGTCCTCTAAAGTTTGAATGGTACGTTCACTCTGACCATCGGTCTGTGGATGGTAGGCAGTGCTCATATCCAGATGTGTACCCAAGATTTCTGTAACGACTGCCAGAAATAGGACATAAAACGAGCATCACGATCAGATATAATCGAGATCGGCACGCCATGCCTCAACACCAGTTCCTTCAAGTAGATTCAAGTTAGCCTGTCCATTTTATCAGTCTCCTTGATCGCCAAGAAGTGAGTTGACTTAGTGAGTCGGTCCATGATTACCCATATCATGTCACAACCACTAGGAGTTCTGGGCAACTTAGTAATAAAGTCTATGGGGATTTGTTCCCACTTCCACAAGGGAATTTCAGGTTGTTGCAGTAACCCAGATGGTTTCTGGTATTCCACTTTAACCTTAGAACATGTCAAGCATTTGCTCAAGTATGTGGCTACATCTGCCTTCATGTTAGGCCACCAGTAGTGCGCCTTCAAGTCATGATACATCTTGTCAGAACCATGATGTATGGAGTACTTAGACTTGTGTGCTTCACTCATAACCAAGTCTCTTAGATTCCCATATAAAGGTACCCAAAGTCTATCCATGAAATATTATATTCCATCTAATTTGACTTCTAACTGTTTATCCATCCCTCGTAAAGATTCGAATTTAACGTTCTCACCTTTCAAGGCTTCCGTCTGGGCTCCCTTAATTTTCTCGGGCAAGTGAGTGCTAATCATCAATTGTAGGGCACACACTTATTGGGGTTTAGAGGTTTCCTTTCTACTTAAGGCATCGGCGACTACATTCGCCTTTCCAGGGTGGTATTTAATGGCACAATCATAATCATTTAATAATTCCACCTAGCATCGTTGCCTCATGTTAAGCTCTTTTTGCTCAAAGATATGCTGAAGACTCTTGTGATCGGTGTAAATTGTGCACTTGGTATCATACAAGTAGTGTTTGTAGATCTTCAAGGCAAAGACCACTGCTTCTAACTCCAAGTCATGAGTAGTGTAGTTCTTTTCATGCACCTTCAGTTGTCGCGAGGAATAAGCTATTACTTTGTCACGTTGCTTCAGGACACAAGCAAGTCCTTGGATAGAAACATCACAGTAAACCATAAAATCCTCACTTCCTTCAGGTAACGCTGATATCGGCGCACTACAAAGTTTCTGCTTCAGCAACTGAAAAGCAGCTTCCTGACTCTCACCCCATTTATAGGTTGTTCCTTTATGTGTCAAAGCTGTGAGAGGTTGAGCGATCTTTGAGAATCCCTCAATGAAACCCGATAGTATCCTGCGAAACCAAGAAATTGCCTTATCTCACTAGGCGTCTTGGGTACCGACCAGTTCCTTATCGCCTCAATCTTTTCAGGATCCACATGTATTCCCTTTTCGTTAACAATATGACCCAAAAATTGCACCTCACGAATCCAGAGTCGCACTTAGAAAATTTGGCATACAACTGTTCCTTTCTAAGTAGCTCCAAGATTAAACGTAGGTGTTCCTCATGTTCCTCCTTGGTCCTCGAATAATTCAATATGTCATCAATAAACACAATAAAAAAATGATCTAGGTGGGGTTTGCACACACGGTTCATGAGATCCATGAACACTGCCGGTGCATTTGTCAACCCAAAAGGCATGACCAAGAACTCTAATGACCATAACGAGTACGGGATGCAGTTTTAGAGATGTCTTCTTCTCGGACTCTAAGTTGATGATAACCAGATCTCAAATCAATCTTCGAATAGTAACTTGATCCCTGAAGCTGATCAAATAGATCGTCGATATGAGGTAAAGGGTATCGATTCTTGACCGTGACCTTGTTCAATTCTCTGTTGTCGATGCACATCCGGAATGTACCATCTTTCTTCTTAACAAAGAGAACAGGTGCTCCCCACGATGATGAGCTCAGTCGAATAAACCCTTTATCCAATAGCTCCTGAAGTTGTGTAGATAGTTCTTGCAGTTCGTTCGGTGCTAACCGGAAAGGTGCTCTCGCAATTGGAGCAGCTCCGGGAGTCAAATCGATCTGAAACTCGACTTGGCGATAAGGTGGTAGTCCAGGAAAATCCTCTGGAAACATCTCTGGAAAGTCACATACCACCAGAATGTCTTCTATCTTCTTTTCCTCTTGTCACTGGTTAGAGACGAGAGCTAATATGGCCAAGTGGCCCTTGCGTAGCCACTTCTGAGCCTTCATGAACGATATGATGCCTATCACAGCACCACTCTTCTCGCCCTTAACCGAAAGTGTTTCCCCATCTACCATGGGAATACGAATGACCTTCTCATGACAAATCACCTCTGCTTGCTTCTCGGACAACCAGTCCATGCCTACGACCACATCGAAACTTCCAAGAGTAACAAGCATAAGGTCAATGTCAAATGTATGACCAACGAGTTCTATTTTGCAATTCTTAAGGATATGCATAACAGAGATTTGCTTACCATCAGCCAACTCTACAACGTACTTAGACTCCAAAACAGAGGGCATATCACTTAAGAGACTACAAAACTTAGTAGAGATAAAACTCCTATCGGCTCCAGTGTCAAACAGTATAAAAGCAAAATGACCATTAACAGGAAATTTACTAGTAATAGTAGTAGGATCGTTTAGCGCTTCACCTGAACCCATGACAAAGGCTCTCCCTTTGGCTCCACCGTTGTTGCCTCCATTGTTGTCACCATTACCACCATTGTTGTTATTGCCACCATTTCCGTTGCCATTCCCATTTCTTTTCAGTTAAGGACGGTTTTTCTTGAAATGCCCTTCCTTTCCACACTCAAAGCAACCCTTTGGTGTTTCAAGGGGTTGCTGAGGCTGTTGAGGTTGTTGAGGCTGTTGAGGTTTCTTTATCAGTTCTCCATGACAATCCTTTGCCGCGTGTCCAACCTTCCCATAGCGCTAGCATCAGAAACTATCACACCTACTGGTGTGGTGGTAGTTGCACTGATTGCACCTTGGATTTTTCCTACATATCCACTTGGTCTTGAGATGATGAAGATGATTGGTTGAAGTTGCGATTGTTATCAAACCGTCTATGTTGTTGATGCTGCTGAGGTTGATGTTACTGGGGTTGATTGCCAGATGACAATCCCTTGCTAGCATTGTTTTACCACTTGTGTTTGTTGTCGGGAACGCATACCACAACGCCCTGCTTGGGTAACTTCCCTTGCTCCACGGCTTGGTCAAGAGCCTGTGAGCCAGTCGTATCACCTGTTGAGTAGTAGGGAGATTTACAGCAGTCATCATACTCTGAATCTCTGGAACTAAACCACGCAAGTATAGCTCAATCCGTCGGCTCGGCGGGTTAACCATGCTAGGACAAAGTGTAGCTAGCTCATGTGACCTAGTAGTGTAGGCCTTGATGTTGGATCCATCCATCTTCAATTTCCAGAACTCAGCTTCCAGCATTTGAACTTCATCATGTGGATAGTATTCCTCGGTCATCATCATCTTGAAGTCCTCCCACGGCAGTGCATTTTCCATTGCCTGCCCAAGCATATGCACTTGCGCATTCCACCATGTGAGTGCTGCACCTTCCAGTGTTCCTGTAGTGTACTTCACATGATCCGGCACTGGGCAGTTGCATTTGGTGAAAATTGACTCAGTCTTCTCAAATCATCTTACAAGCCCTACAGCTCCCTCGGCTCCGCTATAGGTATGCGGCTCACAGTCCATGAATGCTTTGTACGTGCATCCAGGTGGTCCTGTATTCACGTGTGAGGGTAAAGGAATCAAACCGAAAGAATTAATCACCTAATGGAATATTAGTGTAAATGATGACTAGTGTCACCGTTGACCTCCAAACTGTGCATGCCGTGTGTTCAATACCGTTTGCACGTGTTGGTTTATTAACGCAGCCAGTTCAGCTGGGGTCATGTTCACGTTGCCGGCGCCATGTCCACCGTCACGCCCTCGGCCACCTCCACGTCCTCTGCCTCTGCCGTTCATTTTTCACTTTACATTCACAAATACCATAATGAGTAACATCTAAAATATTAATCCTATTGAAGTATAGTAAATTATAAGAAATAATGTACAGTCACAACCACAACATTTACAACCAAAATGATAACATATCATAAATAATTTGTAAGTAACTCACAAAATATTCAATCAATGTCAAAATTTAAGTTTTCGGTTGTGTGGGAAACAACCCTTCCCACATAGGTTTAAGAAATACGCTATGCAGTAGAAGTCATATGAATAAAGAGAATCAATCGAACAAAGCTGATCCATCACTGTCTCCACCGTCTGGGGCTTTTTCGAGTTCTTCCTCAGGGTCTTCATCGAGGTCTTCAGCAGGTACAGGGTTGTCCTTGATTTGTAGTGCTGCGAGCTGTGCTTCCAATCTGGTTAGTCTGCTCTCGACGCCCACATTGTGGAGCTCCTGCTCGCCCGTACGCTCGATAAGATCCATCACTCTACCAGCCATCTTGAAATTTCCTTTGATAGACATCGACACCCGCTCCTCAATTATGGCCATCTTTAGCCATAATCGACGAATATCATCCTTTAGTATAGAGTTCTCATAAGTGAGCACTCCAACTCGTCAACGCTCAGTCTCAAGTGTCGCGGTTAATGCCGCCACGACCTGCTCAAGGGGTACATCTAGAGATGGGAGAGTGAGTGCTGCAGAAGTAGTTGCTGACCTAGTCCTAGGTCTAACAGTGGCCGGCTTCAGAACACGCTCTCTACGAATCATGCGATCTATACAAGTCGGGTAATAACTCCAATCCCGTGGAGGATCGCGCTCAGGTGGCATAAATGGTTGATCCCAGTCAATCTCGCCACGGGGGTAAGGATGTCGTGGCCAGTCATACACTCGATGAGGTATAGGTGGAGGGGACTTAGAACGAGCATGCGTTTTTCCCAAAACCTGAGATGATAATGCCATGCTGCAGTGCATGTGATGTATATGCCAATAAGTATATAGTAAAAGGATAAGTTAGGAGTAACTACCTAACTGTGTGCGGTTATAGACTAGTGTGTATGCAACCTAGTTCCCTATAACCAATGGCTCTGATACGAATTTGTCACATACACAAAATCCACATGCGGAGTTTTTCCGCGAGGCATGTGAACAAACCAGGATCACAGTCACTAGTTACTCAGAACAACACTATATGCCACATTCAAAACAAACCAACCAAAGTTTAAACGCTTAAAAACCATATGGAAGCGTTTTGCAAATAAGACAAACCAAAGTAAATGAATGCATAATATGGCAAACATGCGCCATCCTAATGTTTAAAACCCATATATATAAGATAACAAATGTGTCTATGAAATAAAGCCTTAGGATGCATGCTGGACCCGTGTTGTGCTCCTAATGGTAAGCTGACTTAACAACCTGAGAATAGCATACTAAAAATGTCAACACAATGGTTGGTGGGTTTAAGAGTTTGATTTTAACATAAATATTAATAGTTGTATAACATAAGAAGTGTATTGAATAAGATAGTTAGTCTATATCCACAAGTAATAGCCATAGTGATTTCGCGATCGAAGCTGACTGTGTTGCGTTGTTGCCTCCCGTCATGACTTACCAGGTCGTGACGGTGTTTGTATTTAGGACAATATTGCACCCATTTGATCTCGAGTCGCACAGGTAGGGCTCGTCACACCCAGTAGTACTACCCAAGATTTCCGCTAGTTACCATTATTAACGATCCAAAAGTGTGAGGACTTTTCAAGGTATTAAGCACTATGTTAATACATACACAACTTATAATAATAAAATAGCGTTTGAGTACAAGTGTGCTACCTCCCCCAGAAGAGAGTTTATAAAATAAAGAGGCATAAACTCACCTGGTGTATAATGATAACGAATAAAGAGACTCATGATAGATGCAAAGACAACCCTTCAAAGGTTATCTAGAACACACAAGTACATAATTACGTGTACACAGAAAACTTAACTACCCAAGGTTAACCTAGTTGAACCGTTGACCCATTGGTGACATATTAGATGAAGTATTGTTTAATCATGCAAATCAACTTATCATACACGAATATCATGTAAGTTATCCACGTGCATCACATCATTCAAACCAAGTTCTACCTAGGTCATCATACCACATTAGATTATCATACACTTATGCAAATCTCAAATAATCATCATGCTCAAAAATTATAATTACATCACATCAAAAAATTCATACGTGAAGTCTAATCATGCACTACGTGCCATGTGAAGTCACACACGACCTCACATCCTAAAGCCTACCAATCCTACTAAGTAGGGGCCTCGGATTTACATGCGTGTATGACAATTATAACCACATTACTAGCATATATACTGACAACCAAATTTCAAACCCAATCATGATCTCCTAATCACTAACCATAATTCATCATCATGTATGATCATCAAAATCTATACTTCAAACATGATCAACCAAGCATCCATATAACTCAATTACACCTTCGAACACAACAAACATAATCCACAATCATTCTAACATGATACTAACATCATAAGCATGCCCAAATCATCACATCCAAAGTTCTATAAAAATAAAGTTTCCCTTTTAGGAAAGTAATACCCAAAAGTGGTCTAGCATCCAATTCAACCATAGTTTCAACAATTATATGCCTAATCAAGTTTATAGCATTCATTCTAACATGCTAATCACCTCTAAAACATCCAAATTCTTAACATCATACACAAAAGTTTCTACTTTTAGTAAGTCATGATAAATATCACAATTTCATGGATTTTCTTGTACAATTAGACTAAACTAACATCTAAGCATCACATCTAACATCTTAATATCATCAAATCATGAACTCCAAGAACAAAAAGTTCCCTCTTATGGCAATGTATGAACTAGATGATCAAACCCTAGATTTCTTGCACAATCAACATAATCTAGCATTCATACAACCTAACTAACATCATATAATCATTATACAATGATCAATTTCATATAATCATCATTAATTTTGGATTAGGGTTCATCTTTAATCAAAATCTATGAACATCATGACAAGACATACCTTTAAACGTGTAGAATCAAGAATTGGACTTGTAAAACAACTTGTAACACTTGGAACCGACCAAAATCAACTTGTTTTTGTGTTTTATGGATCAATTTCGCAAGAATGAGGTGGGGGTGGGGGTTTCGGCCGCAAATGGGGTTTGGGAGGCTAGGGTTGGGTTAATTATGGTAGTATTTGATTAAAAAGGTATTTACAAAATAACCCCTTTAATTATATTTTATATAAACTAATCTTTATAATACTTTTTAAATAGTTTTAACTACTAAACACAAGTATTATTAACCAATAATAATAATTCTAAACATTTACAACAAACCACACAACACACGAAATATATATTACACGTTGTCGTGTTATCGCGTAAAATTTGTAAAACAAACATTTAAAATTCTATAAAATCATGAACCACATAATCACAACTAATAATCAACCTTTTTATTTGATTATCATAATTATTATTATTAAGTCACCAACGTTCAATGACAACTAGTGTGTGCTCACGACACGTGTATGCAAGACTTAACAGAACCAACGGAGTTTGGTAACGGAAAATTACCGGATGTCACACTATTTATAAGAAAATGTCGTATGAGGATATTTAAGATTTATACAAAAAACAATTATATACAATCAATATGTTATAAAATGATAAGTCCTGTTGTTTAGGTAAGAAAAAAGTAATTTTATACTACAAAAAATGAAAGTATGTTTATGTTTTGTTTAAAGACAAGAATGGATGTGTGATGCACTATAAAAGAAAGGACCTAACTCTTACTAGCATGGCATGAATAGGATGAAAAGCCTTGCAAGAAAAAGATGATGATTAGTCTTGCATATTTTGTACAAAGAAAAGTTACGTTTTGTTGTATGCAAAAATGGTTATTAGGATGCCATACATGCATACTCAAGAATGCAACTATTATTATCATTTATTAGTTATGTACAGTGAAGTAAAGTTATGATACCTAACTTGACTATGATTTGTTATATAATGAATTTATTATACCATGTGGTATGGTTACGTTTATGTTATGATGTAATTATTATTGCTATTTTGAAAAGATATGAAATGCCAACTTATGTATTAAAGTTAAAGCTATAAATTAGTTAGAGATTCTTACTTTTAGCATGCATATAAAGTTAAATAGTTATAATCTGAAAGTGGTAACAACTTGGCATGGATGAAGAGGCTCCCAAACAGTGTTCCAAGTCTGGCATCCTGACTTACGGTTTATGTTTAGTTAAAGTTCATTTTAGGTGTTTTTTAAGACAAAGAATTAGGTAAAGATCTATACATTTTACTTCTTACTTTTAAAGAATGATCTTTAATAACTATGAAGGTGGTATGCAAATTTGACTGTTAGTCTTTGGGGATCAGCACCTTAATATTTAGTAGTAGAGCTATAGTTTAAGATGTTTAAGCACCCACATAGGTAAACTTGTATAGAAAATATGACAAGTAAATGAATAGGTATGGGTAGCTTCATGACAATAGGTAAAGATAAAGATAAAGTTAAAGTTAAACCTAAAGTAGACTAGTTAAGGATAAAATATATTACAATAACATTATTGATAACAAATGGGAACCTACATATATGCATGGTGATAAATATTGTGAAATAGTAGGTTGGGGTATTAATGTTACTCATGATAGGAATTATTAAGACATATAAACTAAGGTAATAGTAATTACAACATGCCACTATCATTAAGAACTTACAATGGTTGTCATGATCTGAACTATTACCTTTAATAACAACATTAATGTCTTGAATCTTATTGGTAACGATGAATGGCTAGTAAGAAATTCTCTACAAGAGGAACTTGCTGTGGATATAAGGGTAGGCCACTAGCTACTAGAAGTCAACCAAAGCCGGCAGAAGTGGTTTGTGATGAGTCGAACTACAACGAAATTGAAATTAAGTCTCATCACTTGAGAGGAATGTGTACCCTAGGGCCTATTGTTTAGGAAGCTATTGGTGATGAGCTTTATCAAAGGTTGTAAGATATTATGCCCTTAGTTATCAATGAAGCCTTAAAATGAGCAAGTAAAGAATAGGTCGCTGAGGTCATGAGAAGGCTCGTAAAGTATGCAAAGATAGCATTGAGATAAGTATAAGGAAGGTTGAGAATGATAAAGATAATACTGATGAAGCCATGACATATATGTACATAATGGTAGACATGTATGTTCCTTCGAATGACGACAATGACATATGCTCTCTTATATGACATATATGACATATTGTGGTTAATGTATAGCCAAATGTCAAAGCTTATATGTTTAAAGAACGAAATAGTAGTGATACAAATAAAAAGTTCTTGAATTAAAATACACACTTGTACGTGTAATAAAGTGTTTAACTTATTTAATGTTACATAAATGAATAAATGTTACAATTATAGTGGTATGTGCTTAAAGGTATGCTATGGTGTATATATATATATATATATATATATATATATATATATATATATGAAATGCTTAAGCTGTTATGTTAAATGTTTATGTCCCCTTACGTTATGCTCTTTAAAATGAATGATTAAGATAATAGAACATGTCTTTAAAGCCATGAAGATAGTATTATGGATCTAGAAGAATCAAAATTTACCTACTAGTTTATCATTATTACCTTAAGAAAATAAATAAATACAACAATTAAAGCTAATGCAAACACTAGTAATATGTTGTATTAGACCTTGGAAAAGATGCATTAGGCCTTATAAAGTGTCACACCCCCGCTTATAGCGGAAACACAAGGATGTAACGGACATGATCGTCATAACACATTGATAATTAATAGAGATGCATTAAATAATGAAAGTCAACGTGTCATGACGTCACCGGACACAAATTGAGACTTGTGTCATGGTTAGTCAGTTCCACAACAAACATAGTCATACAAAACAAAAGAGTAAAAATCCCACAACCCGGGAACAAGTAACCAGACTATGAATAACAAGTAAATGTCAAATGCACCCATGTTTAAGATAATGTAAGACTAAGGTCAACGCTAAGGCCAGCTTCCCTAGCAATCCTCAATGATTATTACCTGAAAAGATATGCTCAAAATGGTCAACATAATTTTGGTGAGTTCGCAGGTTTAAATAATAAACAAAACTTAATGTTGTGTAACAGTTTAGTAGGACATGAGTGCATATAGTTATAATCAAGTAATATCACATGTAATCATGAGCATCACAACTAAACATACGACATACACAAAGAATTTGTCGGAACATATTCACCCTAGAGCCCGTTCTTGGCCACTGTCAGTCCCAACTAGTATACTAACAAACAAGGGTGGGGGTGTCAACCCAATAGTACTATCAATATCTGTCCGTCGGCTCCAACACCGGAGTTAAATAGTTGTGAATACAGAACTACAAAGACAAATCATGCATATACTAGATAAGTACTTACAAAACAGTAAACACAACAGTCCCAAAGGAATTGAATAAGTTCACAGCATAAAAAGGGTGAGCATACTTTTCCCCCTAGTTTATAAATATTTAAAATGAAAACGGGGCCGCGAAACTCACCTCGAAATATGATGAAAATAAAGTGAACAAAGGGCTACGAAGGATGTGAGCAACGAACGATCAAACACCTATAATAGTTGTAACTAAGTTTTTAGTCATGTTCAACGAGGATAGGTAAGTCCGGTCGGTTTTGGTTCGGTTCGGGTCGATTCGGGTTCGAGGTGCAACTAACACACATAATATATAATTCACACACACAACATACTAAATTAGCAAAATAATAATAATAATAATAATAATAATAATAATAATAATAATAATATAATAATAATAATAAACAATAATAATAATAAGGGTAGTAATAATAATAATAATAATAAGGATAATAACAATAATAATAATAACACACACAATTACATAAACACACACAATAACACACACACACACACACATATATATATACACACTTATCTTCATCCAACACTCCCACATCTGTATACACATACACGTAGCTACACACACATACAATACGTTACACACCATACACATCCATTCGTTACGAACATAGCAGCCGAAGGCTGCTACGTTTGTTTTCGCTTGAACGACACGCACACAAACACACGATCAACAAACACACGCACACATGATCGACAAACTCATATTCAAACAATACATATATATATACATACTAACACACGCCACACATATGACGCACACACACATGCATTATACTTACACACATCATCTCACACACTCAATCATATATGTATACGTACATACACACCGATTCACACACTGCACAAATAACACACACATATTACACACACGCTGCACACACACAACACTCACACACACACACGATACACACACTGCATACACACATAACACACACACACATTTCATACACGCTGCACACACACAACACACACACACCCGATACACACACTGCACACATTCATGACACACACACACACACGACGCACACACACAACACACACACATGATACACACACTCACACACTCGATCAGCACACACACAAACACACACACACACACACCCGTACGTAGACATACACACACCAATGTATATATACATAATATACAGTTGCACATATATACATTATATACATCTATGAGTATGCGTAGTGTACGTACTCACACAATATAGAACCACTGCAGCCACTGCACAACCCACACCAACCGAATCAAACCGTACAGAAAAAGGCGAAATCAAACACCGTGAAACGAAGTGAAACAAAGCACTTAGCCATTGCTTACCTGCAAAAAGTCTAAACGGCAAGACGACGACGATTTGCGGTGGTTAGAAGGCTTGGTTCAGGGCTCGGGAATGGGGGTTCTCGACGGCAGCCGTGTAGGGTTTTGTGCAAGGGAAGAAGGTGACTGTTGTGGCTGCCGTATATTAGTTAAATCACAATTCAAACCCTTGGCTTAATTATGTTGGATCAAGAAGAAGACTAATGCAACCAAAACTAAGTCACTTAGATAATTTTGGTGCTGCATGCAAAGGATTCCGAAACTTAGCATGGAACTTCCGAAGGTTGTAGAGTTCTTCCGAAGACAAAGTAAAAGATTAACTTCCGAAGACAGAACTCTACTTCCGAAGTCAAGTGCATACTTCTGAAGTTCAAGACATAGAAGAATAATCTGAAGACCACTTCCGAAGTATGATGAAAAGAAGAAGTCTCCAAGCCTTGGAAGAAGCAGCCTCTTCCAAAGTATAAGTGGCTTCAGAAGTACTTACTCTTCCGAAGCCATTTAACCTTCGGAAGACACTGCTATGAACCAGTGGACACAAGTATGGTCTCTGACACTCCGTTGCAGACCTCTGATACTGTATGGCATTTCCTCAAAGTGTCATGCAGTTGACCATACTTTATTCCACTGTTCACCTTTTTATGAGAGTATATGTTACAAACTTTAGTTGGTGACAAAAGGTAAGTCAAGGACATGTTCTGACTACCAAATCTTAGATAAGGCTTTATCCGAGATACCTTAACTATAGTCTTGTAGTATAGGCTTTAGTTATAGGATCCCAGCTGGTATCAAAGTATATCTGGCTATAGGTAGTATTATATATAGGTTCTCTTTGTAACTCATTCCACATTGCTTGTAAGAGTATTGTATTATTGAGTTGAGAAGCAATATATAAAAGTACCTTGAAAATTACTTCCTGTGTTCTTTTACTACTTTCTATATTATGATCAACTCTTATTGATTCTATCTTAACCCGAGTGTTGTTCTAGGTGAGTTTGAGAGAAAACAAAGTGTTAAGTGACTAACATCGATCCTACAATTGGTTTCAGAGCTTCTCAGGCTCTTGATTGCGTGATCTAACCATCCAAATCAACCTGTTTTTCACTCCTCCCTACAACCTACTCACTCAAATGGCCCTTAACAAGTGCGAGGTAGAGATGGAACCATGACAGAGGCTCCCATCATTACTCCTAAAAATTTCAGGTCTTGGAGCAGAAGAATGGAAGGCTTCATCAGATACCAAGACAACAATATGTGGAACTCCATTGTCAATGGCCCGTATAAGCCAAAGGTGGCATCACCTGGTGGAAACGGTGCCATGATAGAAAAAGCTGTAGAAGATTACTCTGATGAAGACAGAAAGAAGATGGACATCGACAACAATGCCATGACCATTCTCATGACTGCAATACCGAACTCCATCATGGTTGGATTCTAGCATTGCATGACTACCAAAGAATTGTTTGATGCACTTGCTCAAATGTACTCAAGCTCCAATGACTCGAAGAAGGACTCGCTGAAGCAGCAGTTTGAGAACTTCACTCATATTGCTGGAGAGACTCTCAGCCAGCAGTACTTCAGGTACATGGATCTTATCTCTTCTCTTCAGTCTATGAAGATCACTCCCGAACTTAGAGATCTTACTAGAAAGTTCTTGAGTGCTCTTCCAAACGAGTGGACATTCTACCATGTCTCTATCAAGACGATAGAGAACTTGAACACTCTCACCATGACTGAACTCTATGGCATCCTTGATGGATATCGCCTAGAGATGGAGTGTAAAAAGGGCCACCAAACAAGTAGACCCATGAGTCTCCCCGCTAGCAACGCTTTAATGGTTGCTGAAGGCTCATTACCCCCACAACCTCAGCATTACCTGACTTACCAGCAGCCATCCTGCTCTCCTGGACCATACATCACTTTCCCTGAGACTCCAAGGTCTTAACAGGCTCAACACAACTCCTTTCAGGAAAGTTGTTCCTTTGTCTCAGGAAGTGGACACTCTGGTGAATTTCAGTGCAGATGATGTAGAGTACGTGGACATTGTCCAACAGATGGCTCTTTTAACATATAGAGCGAAGAAGTTCTTCAAGAGAACTGGAAGGCATTTCCCTCAAAACCCAATTGCCAGCAAGTTTGGGTTTGACAAGACCAAGGCAAAGTGTTACAACTGTAACCAACTGGGTCACTTTGCAAGGGAATGCAAGGCTCCCAAGACTAATCCGGGAACCCCACAGGCCTCCACACATACCTCAACCTCAAAGCCCGCTAAGAAGTCAACTGAAACAGCTGCAATGGCTCAAGAAGTTGACTGGAGCTTCATGGTACAAGATGTGACTCCTGCTCAAGCTCTCATGGCCGGAACAGACGATGCCCAGGTATATGAACATCTCTGCACTCCAGCCTGTATAGCTAAAGTTAAACTCTATCAGGATTATAATATGAAAATCAGATATGATATTGAGTCTTTAAACATCTTAAAATCTGATTTTAAAAGCGCTGAATATGACTATCAAAGAAAAATTGAGGAGTTAGAGAAAACGGTGTCTCTTTTGAAACATGAACACACCAACTACAAGACTCAAATCAAAGATCTGATATCCAAATTGTCTGAGGCTCAAGCCCAGCTTGTCACTACTAAGGCTCAGGCCACGAAGCATGCTATTTCTGAGCAAAACTTCCAAGCTATTCTTGTATCATCCTCCCATTCCAAACTCTGTGATCAGAACAAAGGAGGGTTGGGAACCAATGAAATTGATCCACTACATTCCTATGAGTCTATTAGACAGCCTAGATGTGGTACTGAGGAGCAAGAGGTTCCAACTGCTGACCCTTCCTCACCAGAGTTAAAGGATGAAACAACAACAGTGGCCACTATAGGGAAGGAATAGGTAGATGTACCCATCTCCTCCTGTGAAGAACAAAACCTAACCACAAAGGCCAGAAGAAGCAGAGCTAAAGCTGCTAGAAGAACTACCAAAAAGGTAGCTGAGTCCAAGATGAAGATTGACCCAAAGCAGAAGGGTGTCTTTATCTCAGCTGGATTCTAAGTGTTAGTTACTTCTGATTCGGGAAAGGAGTGTAATACTAACACTCCTGTCCTGCCAAAGGATCAGAAGTTGAAGGGAAAAGTTGCTGATGAAGAAAAGAAGCATAAGAAATAGCAACCCTCATATTCCCAAAGAATTAACATTGCATGCATAATGTGTGGTCTACAAAACCACATGGCAAAAGATTGTTACTACAATCCTGCAAGCACACATTATACAAATAATGTTAGAAAAGAAGGAGTCAAGGAAGGTTTCACATTTGGACCTTTTTTAAATCGTTCAAGTAATGAAAAAGGAAAGCTAGTTTCTGAAGCCAGGTTGCTTTCGGAAGAAACTCTTTCTTCCGTAGGGAAAATGGCTTCGGAAGCAAAAGCTACTAAGGTTCGGAGGAACAAGAAAGCTCCCTTGAAACCTCCCCAGAAGAAGACTACTTCGGAAGAAAAGTGGTGAAGGCTTCTTCTGAAAAGAAAGAAGCTTCGGAAGATGGCCATGCTGCAAAAGCTTCAACAAGCTCATCCTCCAAGATCAACCAAAGGATGGACTGGAAGATCAAGGAAGATGCTGCAGCCCAAACCTCTTCTTCAGGACCTCTATTGAACCCCCATGCATAACATTTGGTTCAATTATGTCATTATATTTAGAAGAACCCAAGACCAGTAGGCTTGGGCTTCCAAACAAAACTAACAAACTCATCTTATGTGCAAGGACATCCATATGACAAGAACAACAATGTCTGGATTGTAGATAGTGGATGCTCCTGGCACATGACAGGGAACATATCTCTCCTTCAACAGTTTCAGAACTATGATGGAGGTCCTGTCCAATTTGGAGGTGAGGTCGGAGGATATATTTCTGGAAGAGGGAGTATATCCAATGGTAAATTAAAGGTTGACAAAGTTCACTTTGTCAAACAGCTTGAACACAATCTATTAAGTGTTTCTCAATTTTGTGATCAAAAGCACCAAATGCTTTTCACAGAACATGAGTGCATTATCCTAAAACCAGGGATGATAATTCCTCTGGAATTGGTGCTTCTTAGATCTCCCAGGAAAGGGGATATGTACAAGCTAGATATGAACAATGCTTCCCCAATGGGTGAATTATCATGCTTTCTTTCCAAAGCAGATAGTGATGAGTCAACACAATGGCATAAACGTATGTGTCATGTAAAATTTAAGACAATGAATAAATTGGCTAAAAATAACTTGGTACATGGTTTGCCTAAAAAGGAGTTTTTCTGCAAAGATAACTATGTTGCATGCTTGAAAGGGAAACAACATAGGACATCTCACAAATCCAAATGTGTTAACTCTATCACTACTCCATTATACTTATTGCACATGGATCTTTTTTGTCCCACAAGTATAATGAGCATTGGAAGGAAATCATATTGCCTTGTGATAGTTGATGATTTTACAAGATTCACATGGGTATTCTTTTTAATAACTAAAGATGAAACTGTTGAAACACTAAAATCTTTTATTCTTAAAATAGAAAATCAAATTGATCACAAGGTTAAAATCATTAGAAGTGATCAAGGGACTGAGTTTAAGAACTTTGTTCTTGACTCATTCTGTAACTCAAAAGAGATTACCAGACAATATAGTGCCCCAGAACTCCTCAACAAAATGGTGCTGTTGAGAGGAGGAACAGGACACTTATTGAGGCTGCTCAAACTATGTTAGCTGATTCAAACCTACCTCTAACATTCTGGGCAGAGGCAGTCAGCACTGCATGCTATGTGCAGAACAAAGTTCTTGTAGTTAAGCCCTATGGAAAAAACCCCTTATGAACTATGGAACAAGAGGCCACCGTTCATTGGCTTTCTAAGGTCCTTTGGCAGCAGGTGTACCATACTTAACACAAAAGACAATTTAGCAAAGTTTGCTGAAAAGTCAGATGATGCTATCTTTGTTGGGTACTCTTCTAGCTCCAAAGCTTATAGAGTATACAACATTAAGAATCAACAATTTGAGGAGTCATCCAACATAGTTGTTAATGAGCACACTCCTTGTGTTAAGGGGAATGGCCCTGATCATATCTTTGATTTAGAAAATTTTCCAAACTATTCTAAACCTTCTTGTGAGAATGTTTCAGTTGGAACAGGAGCTCAAAATGATGCTGATGCTGCTGCTGATAATCAACTGTTTGAGCTACCCATACCTAATCCAAATTCTCCAAGAGCTGCAATAAATGAAGTTTCCACCATTCACAGATTTGATAGCTTGACCATATCAAGGAATAGTGAAGCTTCTACAAGTGAATCACTTATTGAGCCTTAAAACTCATCAGGTGATCCACCATAACACCAGGCATAAGGAAGTAGTGTTTTGAAGGAACAGGAAACTGTTAACACTACTTCACAACCAACCATTGATGATGTTTCTCACTCATTCAATCAGTCCTCATTGAATGATTTAGAAACAGCAACTGGACAGAGTGTTCCAGTTCCTGAGTAGAATATGTCCAACCTGGATCTATCTCTGCAACTGGAAGTGATTCCTCGCCTTAGGATTCATAACACTCATCCTGCTGAGAACATCATAGGGGATATCATTGAGGGTGTGAGAACAAGAGGACAAACTCATCATGGGAATGTCTGCTTGTACTCATGCTTTCTATCCTAGATGGAACCCAAGAAGGTAGAAGATGCCTTAAAAGATAGTAGCTGGCTTGAATCAATGCAAGAGGAGCTGCTTCAATTCAAGAGACAGAAGGTATGGAACCTATGTCCGCTACCATCTGGTCAAGTACCAATAGGCACTAAATGGGTTTTCAGAAACAAGAGAGATGATAGAGGCTTGATCATCAAGAACAAAGCAAGACTTGTAGTTCAAGGATACACATAAGAGGAAGGAATTGATTATACTGATGTCTTTGCACCAGTTGCAAGACTTGAGGTGGTTAGGATCTTCCTTGTTTATGCTGCATCCAAGGACTTCACTGTCTATCAACTTGATGTCAAGTGTGCCTTTCTATATGGGGATATAGATAGGGAAGTCTATGTATGCCAACCTCTAGGATTTGAAGA
Organism: Flaveria trinervia; assembly: GCA_025506515.1. NCBI lineage: Eukaryota > Viridiplantae > Streptophyta > Magnoliopsida > Asterales > Asteraceae > Flaveria > Flaveria trinervia. Next base: position 11,351,972 of record CM046457.1, read on the forward strand.
CCCACAGCACCCCTACTATGTGTGCAAATTGGATAAAGCTTTATATGGGCTACACCAAGCACCTAGGCTGTGGTATGAGACTCTGTCTCAGTTTCTTCTAAAGAATGGCTACACTAGAGGTACCATTGACAAGACTCTCTTCATCAGAAAGTCTAGAAAGGACATCTTGCTCGTTCAAGTCTAGGTTGATGACATCATATTTGGTTATTCAAATGACCAAATGTGTAAGGACTTTGAGAGCATTATGAAGAAAAAGTTTGAGATGAGTTCTATGGGAAAAATGGACTTTTTCTTTGGAATTCAGGTGAAGCAAATGAAAGAAGGGTTCTTCATTAATCAATCTAAGTATGTCTCTGACATCTTAGAAAGATTTGAAATGAAGGATTGCAAGCCTGCCAAGACATCCATACCCAGAAACCATAATCTTTGTCCTGACCTTGACGGAGTGGATACTGATCAACATCAGTATATGGCAATTATTGGTTCTCTGATGTATCTTACTGCCAGTAGACCTGATATCATGTTTGCTACTTGCATTTTGTGCAAGATATCAGGCTGCTCCAAAGGTGTCTCACCTAGCTGCTGTTAAGAGAATCCTCAGATACCTCAAAGGATCACCTAAACTAGGTCTCTAGTATCCTAGAAAGAAGGATTTTAATCTCTATGGATACTCTGACAGTGACTATGGTGGCTGCAATATTGACAAAATCAATATCAGGAGGATGTCAATTTCTTGGTGGAAGGATCATCTCATGGCAATGCAAGAAAAAATCCGGTGTCTCTACATCAACTGTTGAAGCTAAATACATTGCTGCTGTTAGTTGTTGTGTTCAACTGCTATGGATTCAGATCAGATGTTAGACTATGGATTCAACTTTATGAGTACTCCTATCCATATTGACAACAACAATGCTATCTCCATTACTGAAAATCCGGTGAAGCACTCCAAGACAAAGCATATTGACATTAGGTACCATTTCATTAGAGATATTCATGAGAAAAATCTGATTAAACTAATCAAAGTTGACTCAAATGAACAATATGCTGATTTGTTCACCAAAGCTTTTGATGAGCAAAGATTTAAGTATCTCATATCAGCTATTGGGATGATAAACATTAATTAGATCACCTCTTTTGAAAACCTTTTAATATGTAATGTCTTCTGTCAATACAATTTATACCCTGTTACAAAAGATCTTTCTGAAATTTTCTAAGTGTAAATTTCTTCCGAAGAGAAATTAACCCTCGGAAGTTATTTTCATATCTTCCGAAGCATAATTTCTCAAAGGATAATTTTTAACCTCGGAAGAACTTTTGGTCTTGGAAGAAGCGATTGATTACATATCAGATCTACTTCCGAGGTTTACAAACTCTCCATTCGGAAAGCAACTCTAACCTTCGGAAGCAAAGTTTTTGCTTCGGAAGTGAGAATTGCCTTCGGAAGAAAAATTACCTTCGGAAATGTTTTACTTTCGGAAGAAAGATTATACTGTGTAACATAAATCTCTTGGGCCCCACACTATAAAAAGCAAAGATTTTGTTAATGATGTCGGATTATTTAACTGATTTTAACATTACCGCCACTGTCAATTCATCCACTAAACCATCACATCACCTTATCCTAACCCCTATTACCGCCTTCCCACCCTCTTTTAAATAATCTCGACTATTCAATTTCATCTTCTTACTTGCAATTTTTACTACCCTAGAAATTTCTCTCCTCTCCAACTTTACCCAAGCTCAAAATCATCTACATTCACCTTTCTCCAATGGCACTTAACCCTCAACACAACCAAGTCGCACTTCTTGATTCTTCAAGAGATGATGACTTCTCTGAAATCATCTCATTCTCACCCAATCACCTTACTACACTGCTCTTACCGTTAACCCCACTGTTTACTCCAACCACATGGCCGAATTTTAGGGAAATGGTCAAGCCGAAACCCTAAATAGGATTCGTGTACTGAGGTCCAACATTTGTGGACAGGAGTTGATCATCACTGAACAACTCATTAGGGAGCACCTCAAGCTTTATGATGAAGGAGCTCCTACTGAATTCCTTAAGGCAGATTTGGACAACACTTACATCCTAATGGGATACGGTGGAGACATAAGCAGGTCGACAGTCTACAAATTCAACTTCTCCTACAACTGGAAGTTCCTCCTGCATGTTGTCCTTCACTGCTTGTCCAACAAGTCCGGGGGATGGGATCAAATCCCATATGAACTAGGATGCTTAGTTCATGGACTGGTGAGAGGCCTACGATTTAATTACTCACGATTTGTGTTCACCAATCTGATTGGGAATCTACAAAGGGAGACATTCTTTATGTATCCAAGATTCATTCAACACATAATCAACTGTGAGTTGGACCAGAGCATGCTTGTCTGTGCAGCTACTCTGACTGTCCTGCACATGCGGCCTACCATCTTCAAGACCTTGAAGAAGGTGTCCACCAATTTCATTGGAAGGTACACTACTCTGCTTCCAGGTATGATTGAGCGCATAGCTCCTGGTGACATCCCTGTTCACCCCACAAGTGATGAACCCACACCAGCAACCTCCACCACAATGCCAACACTGCCTTCTCCACCCATCACCATCACATATCAAAGACGCCCCAAACGAACCCTTGTTCAATATACTCTGATTGAACAAGCCCCTCTTGTTCAATCCAAAAAGACTAGAGTGGAAACATGGGCTCCCACTTAGTCTGAGGTCTCTCCATCCTTCTCTTTTGACCTCAATATGGGTTTTGAGTCTCCTCAGTCTCAAATCCAGGAGCCCGACACCCAAACCAGCAACCTCAGGATGAGTATCTACACTCTTCTGAGCAACCAACTAGGGAAAACCCCACCAAAGGCTCAATGCCTGTAGACATTGACCAAGGTCCCGGGTCAGTAGACTTAACTTCCCTATCTTTTACTAACCTTCTCTTCAAAACTGATGAAGAGATAACATCTCTCCATGGTAATGAAGTTGATCTACAACACCCTCTTCAAGATCAACAGAGCCTGGAGAAATCCCTTATCTTTCGCCCCCATCAGCAACCTATAACTGAGGTGAGTCCCACTAATGTGGAGGGGACTCATGCAGATTCAGATGCCACTACAGAAGGTGCTTCAATGGACCTTGTGGACAGTGGTAACATATCTTAGACTGAATCTGTGGCAACCGAGCCTTTTGATGACTCTGAAAGAGACATCATTGAGCATGGGAAACCAGGGTGCCAAGAAACCATATCTGGTGGTGAGGCTGAACATACCAGGTATGTTACCTCATCTCTTCATGATTCTTCAAAAGAAGATGAGGGAAGCATGCAACTCCTCATACAAGACCTTCTTTCTAAAGTCTTAAACCTTGAACTCTTGGTTAAGACTTTAGAAGAAAGGTCCGCCACTCAGCAACTTGAGATTGACAATCTCAAGGCCAAACTAGCGAAGAAACAGACAGAGAGGTCTGTTAGGCATGTACCTGTTTAGGTCTCATTGACTTCTTTCTCTAGCTCATCTTGCTCTTAAGATTATGCAACCAAAAAAGGGGGAGAATGTTCAGAGACAAACACTTGAGGACCCATAACAAAGCCACACTTCAACTTTAACATCTTCTATTCCTATCATTACTGTGTTTGAGCCATCTCAAGTCATTCTTCAGATTGACTCAAAGATGCTCAGCGATCTTTACACACTCTTCACCAAGTTTTTGTTGAGATCCTCCACTGATCAGCCAAGCCCAGATGTTGCAATGCTCTACTTCGGAGCTGAAGAGCTTCAGAGGCTGACTGCACCTTCTACCACTATAGAAGAAGTTAGTCAACCTAAGGTCCACATGGAACCTAAGATTCATTTCAAAGGGGAAATGGGGACTGATGGCCCAACAACTGAGACAGTTGGGACATAATTTGCATCTCCTCCAACTTCCGAAGCTGAAGTTAAAGCCTCGGAAGAACAAGCTGAATCTTCCGAAGCTGAAATGGAAGCTGCGGAAGGACTGTTTAAAATGTCCGAGAAACTAATCATTATAGATGCAATCCTTGAAATGGCATCTGAGGTGAACAGCGAGGACTTTCTGAATCTACCTCCATCCCATACACCATCTCTACCTCTCTCACAATCAGAATCCACTCTCCAAGAACCACCACAGTCAGGCTCTTCAAAAGATAAAGGGAAAAGAACGATGACCGCGGAAGAGCTTCAAGAAGTGGAAAAGATTGAGAAACTCAAGAAGAAAGGAAGACTTCCAACTGAGAAGTTACTAGCTGCCTGCACAAAAGCAGCTGCAGCCGATCAGGAGGCTGTCAACAATAAGAGAAGGGAAGAGATCATTGACCAGCTTATCCAAATGGGAGCTGCCAATGAAGAAACACTCCTGCTACCACTAGAGGAGTTGGTGAATCTGGAAAAGGCAACCCTGCTGAAACTTGAAGAAGAAGCCAGGTTGGCCTTGGAGAAAGAAGAAGAAAAACAGAAGGAAGCTGAACTACAGCTGAAGAGAGACAAGATAAATTTCCTAATCTCCAGAGGCTTTGATCTTCAAGAACTCTCTCCACACAACGATAAGACGATCCTCTGGCTCTATAACAAAGAGCAGGATCAAATGGAGAAAGAAAGACGAAAGGCTGCAGGAGAAAAGACAAAGGATAAGAAGAAGGAGGAGGAAAAAGCTAGGGACACTGCAACCAGGAAGCTCAGTGAAAAGGCCTGCATGAAAGACTATCTTCGGGCCCATGGCTTCTCTAGAAGGCAGGTGGGTCCCATGTCTGAGAAGACACTCCCACGGATTGTTAGTGAAATCAAGGCTGACATCCGGCTGGGAAAGAAGAAAGAGATGTATAGAAGGGTAAAGGGGATGACCTTTACTACAACCACTCAACCACAACCTTAACCTTCACCCCTACCCTTCTCTATTAAAACCGAACCCTTCACCCCTGAACCCACATCCTTGCCCACATTTACTTCATCACCCCAACCACCTAAACTTCCCATCCTCCAACCTAAAACACTCCCCAGAACCTCTGAACCTCAACCTACCCAACGGCCATCCAAACCATCCCCTCAGCCTTCTCAACATCTCTCTCTTGAGGAGTTCAAGGTAATCAAGACCAAGCTCATCAACTGTACAACTCTGAGCAATGTCTCATGTGATGAAGATTCTGTCAACATTACCTATGTTGATGGATCCTCTTGTTCCTCATAAGAGATGAATTTCCTGATTTACCTAGAGGAACACTAGACCAGGCAGTTAGACTTCTAGGCCTCAACTCAGATTCATTAAATGATGAAGAGAAGAAACTTAGAAGGAAACTGGTGACTCTGCTGGACACCAAGAGGACAAGATTCCCAGTTAGTCTCTTGTGCCTAGAAAGAAAATAGTCCAGTGGAGGTTCGATGAAACTTCTCACACCTATGTTGTGGAAAGGGAGAATGGCTAAGTCAATAGACTTAATGCAACCTCTCTGCTACACTCCAGCAGGTTTGATATTGCTGAGTTCACAGAGAATCCATTCTCCAACCCCTCCAACTCTGAAGCTGCTGCACTCATCAGAAATCATCTTAGCAGCCTTTACCTAGCTGAGCTAACTGTAAAGGCCAAGATTAAAGAAGAGTTGAGATTGAGAAGACAGGAAGACAAGGAAAGACCTCCTACCAAAGGCACCGCCTTTCTACAGATGGTGGAGGGTCCAGATCTGAAACCTATAGTTAGATGGGAATATGATTACAGTTCTCATCAACTAACTCTTTTCAGAGGGCAACAACAGAGGGTACATGTTATCCAAGGTGACATACTGGATTCCCTGTCTACCAAGGATCTGTACAAACTTCTCAGCATCACATCAGGGAAGAACAAGGAGACAAACAAATATTTACTCTCCTTGGTGCTGAAAGTTTTGAGAAGAAGAAACAAGTGAAGTTTTGGTAGCATCAGCCTAGGGGGAGTTTATTGGATCAATAAGAAGGCTAATGCAACCAAAACTAAGTCACTTAGATAATTTTGGTGCTGCATGCAAAGGCTTCCGAAGCATAGCATGGAATTTCCGAAGGTTGTAGAGTTCTTCCGAAGACAAAGTAACAGATTAACTTCCGAAGACAGAACTCTACTTCCGAAGTCAAGTGCATACTTCCAAAGTTCAAGACATAGAAGAATAATTTGAAGACCACTTCCGAAGTATGATGAAAAGAAGAAGTCTCCAAGCCTTGGAAGAAGCAGCCTCTTCCGAAGTATAAGTGGCTTCGGAAGTACTTATTCTTCCGAAGCCATTTAACCTTCGGAAGACACTGCTATGAACTAGTGGACACAAGTATGGTCTCTGACACTCCGCTGCAGACCTCTGATACTGTATGGCGTTTCCTCAAAGAGCGATGCAGTTGACCATACTTTTTTCCACTGTTCACCTTTTTATGATAGTACATGTTACCAACTTTAGTTGGTGACAAAAGGTAAGTCAAGGAAATGTCCTGACTACCAAATCTCAGATAAGGCTTTATCCGAGATACCTTAAACTATAGTCTTGTAGTATAGGCTTTAGTTATAGGATCCCAGCTGGTATCAAAGTATATCCAACTGTAGGTAGTATTATATATAGGTTCTCTTTGTAACTCATTTCACACTGCTTGTAAGAGTCTTGTATTATTGAGTTGAGAAGCAATATATAAAAGTACCTTGAAAATTACTTCCTGTGTTCTTTTACTACTTTCTACATTGTGATCAACTCTTATTGATTCTATCTTAACCAAGTGTTGTTCTAAGTGAGTTTGAGAGAAAACAAAGTGTTAAGTGACTAATATTGATCCTGCAAATTATAATAATAATATTATTATTATTAATAATAATATTAACAATATTTACGGTAACAATAGTAACAATAAAATAAATTTTATTATTAGCGTTAGTTAATATTAAGGTTGGCACGAGAAGGAGATGTGACGAGACTTGGTTCGAAAATATATTAATTATGCGAAAATAATAAATGCGCGAAAAGAGAATTAGTGGATTTCGAGTCAATTGATGGACCTGATGGTGACGGATGTCATATAAAGGTTCCATTAGGCCTTATAAAGATTGTATTTGCTTAAAAAAACCTTTTTTTTAATCAAAAACTACATAAGGTGAAGTTACATTATTTCTAAAGAAACTTTTCTATTAGATAATGCAACCTTTTTGTTAGTAAATGCAATATTTTTATTTGCAAATGCAACCTTTATCTAAAAGTATTAAAAAAAGTTGCATTAGGGTCACATTTTTTTAGGAAAATGTGTTGTCTAGTTGTGAATCCTTCTAAAATGAATTGTAAATGAATGACAATTTATCTTATGGAGATGATGGTAGGAGTGATCGCAAACATGGTAGAAAACACACGTAGTATTAAAATCATATTTGGCTACATATGGATCCTTTTTATGGAAGATTTGAGAGTAAAGGTCCTAGATAAAGCCAACAAGACTCACATTTTTATCATTAGGTGCCATAAAAATGTATGGAGATTTGAAAAAGATTATTTGTGACTAGGAATGAGATATGAAGTAGCTCAAGACATGAGTAACTATGTGATATGTTCGCAAGTCAAGGCCAAACAACAGAAGCCCAACCAAAAGATCCACCCTTGGACTATCCAAAATTGAAATGAGAACATATCATGATGAATTTTATAACTAAACTACCTAACATGGGTAATGGATGCAATGTGATTTGGGTAATAGTTTACATGTTAACAAAGAATGCTCATTTTTTCCAATCATATAGACATACAATTTTAAACGATTTATGGACTTGTTCATTGAAGAGATTCTAACACGACATGGTGTGCTGTTGTTAATTGAATGTAACAAAGATATATAGATTCATTGAAATTCTTGTAGAATTTTCACGATAAAATAGGAATAAGGTTGCACATTAGCACGAAATATAATTTACAAACTAATGGTCAATTTTAAAGGGCTAGAACCTTGCAAGACATGCTTAGTACGTGCATTGTTGATTTTGGTGGAAGCTAAAATGATCATCTAGTAGAATTATCTTCTTATTATAATAAAAAGATAACTAAAAATGTCACATGACATAAAATGATAACTAAAGATGACACATGACAATACCACATTTACTCTTAACAAAATTTTCTGGCTTCTTTCTCCTATTAAATGACTCAATTAATTATTAATTATAGTATTTAATTCTATATTATTGATTATAAGCTATTTTTAAAAAGATTTAAATAGATTTTTTTATTAATGTTTATTTCTAGAGAAACAAATTTTTATAAAAAGAAATTTTTTTAGAAAGTACATCATATTTTTTTAAACTTGAAATATTTTAAAAATGACATTTTTAATATGTTTTGTTCTGAAACGAAATGTTTGATTTTTTTAGAAAAAACAAAGAAGGTATAAAAACAAATTTTAAAAAGTTGATATCATTATTTTATTACTTATAGTCATTACTCATACTTGATTTAAATCACATATTATATAACAATTAATAAAATTTTATTTTATTTAATATTTTATTTATTCAACTTGTGTAATAAACAAGTTCACTAAAACTAGTTATACAATAGTAGCTACCATACCAGTTTGGTATACTCTTGTATAAGATGCTTGATGGTAGAATATGTAGAATACACATGTGCTAGGTGACACTGGACAAAAGAAATTAGGAAGTCTAGAAGTTATTGAGACTATAGAAAAATTGAAAGCTTATATCTGCTAAACATAGACATAAATCAACACCATTAAGCAACAAAGACCAATAGAATTCAACGTTGGGTATAAAAGTGATGTTAAAGATATAAGCACGGAAAAGTATTATAAGATTCCATAAAAAAGTAAAGTTAAGCCTAAGACTTATCAGACCATTATTAGAATAATGGTTTATTAGTTGGAATTGCTAGAAGAGTTGAGTGGAATTCATTCCACCTTTCATATGTCGCATCTGGTAAATGTTTGGATCATAAGTTGGAATTGCTAGAAGACTTGTATTGCTTCATGATATGGAAATATACAACAAATTCAATTATGTTAAAGTGAAGTGGTAATGCTGACAGAAAAAAACAATCAATTGAGAAACATGATGATTGATCAAGTTAAGGTTCAATGTAAACATAGAAAAGGATAGGAAGCCATGTGGAAATTTAAGGAGGCAATGAGACAATATTATATGCTACTATTCAATGCATGAAATGTGTTGTAAACAAAGCTTAGAAATGCGGGATATACTTCTAATACTCCAATTCTTAGAAAAAATAAAAACAAGTTTGAAGTTTAACATGGTGAAGTTTAGGGTTGAATTTAAAGATTCAAGATGGAACATTGATAACGATATATTAGAGTTTATTATACTTACGTATGATAGAGCGTGAATTATGTAAAATACAGCTAAGTTAAATCTTGAAATTTAGCTATAAGATCTAACCAAATGGCCGTGTAACCTTATAAAAAAGGTTTAAGTAATCAAACAAGCAAACTCTTGACAACCCACAACAGTTTACTCCTCTTTAACTGGTTATAACTTCTATAAATAAGTTAGCCCTTCTATAACATGGTATTACATAAAAGATCTACTACCCTCACAAACTCACAGTTATTACTCCGTAATAATAGCTACTTCATTCATGTGATTATAGCTACTTCACACACCATAAAACTAAGACAAATATGAGAGCTTGTTCCCCCACATCTGAGTTATAACATCTTTAATTAACACACTACATCCATAAGCGAGAAGCCTTTATTAATGTGAAGATGTATAACCTTTGTATCTTAATGTACCGCATTTAATCCCTCTCCTTATAATGAATTACACTTGTGTAATCTAAATACCCATTAGGTAATATGCATAATATAATGCTAAAGTTATGATAATATAAAGAAGTAAAGGTGTAGCAAGTCTTGTATCAGTACAAGAAAGGTAAATGATGAATGAATAATTTGATAACTATTAATATTTGTAAGAAAAAAAATCACGTGAAGATATTCCAAGGCTATATATATATGAAAAAATTCAAAAGAGAACCCTCTTTTATTGCGAGAACTTGCCAAAACCCATCAAGATCAATGAATATCATTATTTTTTTGCTTAAATAACATTATTAGACATATAGAAGATTATGATCTTTTATGTATATGTGCAAATTCGTAAGTGTAAAAGAGTTACATCGGTGTAAGTTTATCAAAAAACACATATATTAAAGTTGTAAGTAAAACTTACATCGATGTAAACTTATTCACACTTACAAATTCACACATTTACATAAAATATAATAATCTTGTATATGTGCAATAATGTTCTTGCAATAAAAAAATTATGATTCCTATTGATTTTGACGGGTTCTCGCAAGTTCTCGCAATAACACAGGGTTCTTATTTGAACCTTACCCTATATATATGTATGTAAACAATTAATATCTTATGCTATGATAAGTTTTATTGTTTATGTAAGAAAGGGGCCTTTTAATAGTATGAATAAAGATGAATAAGACTAAGTCTTGCCTAAAAACAAGAAAAAAATGTGTCCTGTATTACACATGAAATTATTTTAGTATTACTAGCAGGATAAGAAGGGGAAGAAATTTCTTATATGAAATGATGATAAGTCCTGCATATTGTAAAAAAAAGGAAGTTAAGTCTTGATGTATGCTAGAAATGGTTATTAAGATCACATACCTCCATTATCAAGGTTGCAACTATTGTTAGCGTTTAGGAGTGATGTATAGTAAAGTTATGTGACCTAACTTGTCTATGATATGTTATGTTATGATTATATTATGCCATGATATGCTATGGTTATGTTATGTTATGACTAAATGGTTGCTATCATTATGAAACATTATATAATGTCAAGTTATGTACTAAAGCTATAACCAAAACTTACTTGACAACACTGAGTTTTTGTTTTATGATTTGATATAGATGACAACCGGACATGAATCATGAGCTACACAACAGGGTTTCAAGACTGACATCCAAACTTTGTAGTTTATGTTTAGGTAAAGTTCATTTTATGTTGTGTTTAACACAAATTATGTAAAGACCTTTATATTCCACTGCTTACATTTACGAGTAATTAGTTTTATGAAAGTGATGTGTAAATTTGATTGTGAGGTCTACAGGTATAAGGGCCTTTCGGGTTGTTCTTGAGACAACCGACTTTCACACATGACGGTGTATGTTGTATTTTCCATAACTAAAAATCGAGAAGAATTAGTGTTATTCAATTTTGATGATTATGATAAACTTACAAATAAAACATTAAATGTTGTATACATGAAGACTTTTGAATCATAATTATATGTTTTCATGTTCCATATATGACTTTATTACTTATGTTTAAATTTTTATCGTATTTCATCATAATAAAATATTGTTTTATAATAACTAAATCTTTAACATTAACTTTTTAGTATTCTTTTATTCAGTGTAATACTTGTGTATAAAAGCTAGTATTATACTAGTACTATATTTAGCGTCATAATATTTTGCAAGAATGTGATAGTGGTTATAACGAATATATATTTTACCACTAACTCTAAAATTTATTTGGTGGTAGATCGTTATTTAAGATCAATATTTGAACACTTATTTTGGCATCTTAGTTCCTTCGGCCCTTGTTTGAATTTATTAATGCAAAGTCTTTGTTTGAAAAGAAAATGTCAATGCTCATGATCCAAGAAAAAAGGTCTACTTGTGTTTATAACATGAAGAAACTGGATACAATATGCATTTAGTATTATTCAATTTACATGTTGACAAATTAATCACTAATTTAATACTACTTTGGTTTTATTATTTTAAAGATCGTTATTGTAGCAGGATACTCATATTTTTAATTTACTGCTTCTTCTTTTTCAAATGAGAACTTGCACATAGTTAGAATTTACACCCCAACCAATTTAAAATTATATGTCATAGATGATCGAACTTTTAACCTCAACCGGACAACAATAAATCTCAATAAATCTTATGACATTGCAACTTAGTCATTCCATGCAACTTGAATGTGGAAAAGATAATAAAATTGATAAGTATATCTTGAAGTAATTGCCTCTACTTATCTACAATAGGTTACTGTATATTGTTGTCGTTTCAAGTTTTGGGAGAGTGAATTAATAACCATTTCCTAACAAAACAAATTTATGCAAATTGATTCATCCTGTGAATGTTTTGTATTCTTGATATGAAGTTTTCTTATATACATTTAAATACATTCAATCAACTACTTCTATTATTCTAGATGATGTATAATTCTTTGAAACACTTGTTAAAATAAGAATCTTCAAACTTCCAAAATATATTTTATTAGTTTTGAAAATTAAATTTTAAGGTTGTCAAGATAGTCGTCAGGACTCTGGTACATGCACATATATTAGGAGCTAGCACCGCCGCAATTAAGGCGGCTTTGAGCCCTAGGTTGGAAATCACGTTCACAAACCCATGAATTTAGCCATTCCAAGCCGTTGGTGAACAATATTTTTACTTTTAGATAGCTTTTATTTTTCTTAAAAAAATAACCCCTATTTACACTATAAATCAATAAATATTCTACAAACTTTTTACAAAAAAAAACAAAACTTTTTTCCTCTTCTTCTACTTAAATGGATCCAAGAATTAGGGATGTCATAATAAATTAGACACGACACGATAAGACACGAACACGATAAGTGATAACACGAACACGACACGATAACTAATCATGTCATTTTTCCTGGACACGAACACGAACCTGTTTAGAAACAGGTTACACGATAAAACCTGTTAAGAGACACGATAAAAAACACAAGTTTAGTGAAACAAAAAATTGATTAAAATCCATTAAAATCTTGAATATACCATAATCTTTAGCACGATAATCCTTGACATTTTTGAAACAAAAGTCAATAAAAAGTCTATTTTACGGAAAATATAGTTTAATAAGGTAATATACGGAGTACGAAGAGGGCTCAGGCGGAGGTCGGGGATACGGTCGGTGGTATTGTGATAGACGTATTCTATTGAAACGGTAGTGCAAGGGATAAGGTTTTTAAATAAAATATGAAAAATAATGACATATATAATAAATATACATATATTAACTATTTTAAACAATCTAAAAATATAAACAGGTCTTAACATGTGTATAACAGGTTGACAGGTGTTTGAACTGCTAAGACCCGATTTTTATCATGTTTATAACGTGTCGACCTGTTAATGACACGAAACGTGTTAAGCTCAAACATGAAACATGTTAACTTCCTGTCGTGTCATGTCGTGTTAACAGGTTCGTATCAAAAATTGCCAGCCCTACCAAGAATGATACTCCACTCAAAAATCATCTAAACCGAGAGTTTGCTAGAACCAAAATGAACCAAATCCACCACCGCCGCTACAATATTAAAACTACTACACAATATTAACCACGTTTAAGTCGTTCACATTCAACCCACCCGAAGAGCCACCCTTTGACCATTATGCATACTATGACAGACAAATACACAAACAAAATCAAGCCTAGCATTACCTAAACCCTGTTGAGCCGATTTATGATGAAGATCAAGAAGAACAAGAACAAGAAGATAACGAGAACAAGACAAAGAACAACAAGATAAGGAAGAAGAAGAAGAATCACAAGTTGAAAATAAATGAGATTTCTCAAAAAGGCAACTCGTAAGTTTTGCAATGAAAGTGATAAAATAACAGGCCATGACATGGGTTCATATTTCCAAAGATTCTATTATCACTATTCAATATAAGACTCTATCTGAGTTGATGATACGGAGTTGAGGGTCACTCTTAAAAGTGAACAAAGGCATTGGAATCAAGAAATTAAACAAATTCAAAGGAAGAAAGAACATCGACAAGAGTACAAGACTGCCATATAAAACGGGGAAGATGGTCAAGTCTTTAAGTAAAGAAAAAGATAGATCTATCAACATTGTTTCCAACTACAAGACGATGAAGAACAAAGAGAGAGAAGACAAAAAATTCAAATTAAGATGTTAGTAACTAATTGTAGATACGTGTGTACCTAGTTTAGGAGCTCAATGTAAAATGTCTTTCATGTCTGACGTATATGTAACCGAATGGGTATGAAGAAATGTAATGTGTTGGTGATGCTTATAATGTTTAATATTTCATTGATTATTGTGTGATAATGCATATTGAACTAACTATATAGGTTTGTGGTTGTTTACATAGTTCTTAGTCAATAATGATTGAGAAACGTATTTAAACTTAATCGTATGAAGTTCTCATGCGAATGGACCATGCTAATGGACCATACGCATGAATACTTCATGCTAATGAACCAGTCGCATGACTGGACCAGGAGACTGGATCAATCGCACGATTATAACATGAGATTGACTCAGTCGCACGACTGGACCTGCATTCGTGATGATGGATCAACCGCATGCTTCAGTCGCACGACTAAAAACCATGCAAATGGTTCAGTCGCACGAATGGAAAACCTTAACCTATAAATACCACTTAATTCGTGGAAAAACGAAACAATTCAAATCCCTACGCACTAAATCGTACCCTAGCCATCTAGAGACCTAAGAAAACCTGTTCCAAGTTCATAGATCGCAGTTAATCATCTTACAATCGTTCTTAACATTTAGATTCATTTTTAGATCGATTATACTTGAGTTTTCACTAATTGGATTACTAATCAAATATGATTCCACACTATTTGGTTTGGTATACACGTAAATCAGTTCGTACTCCGTACCTAAACGGTCCTAACAAGTGGTATCAGAGCTTTGGCTTTTGATTTGCGTGTGATTCAATCGATTTTGATATAAAAAATCATGTTTTTCACTCAAAAACTCAATCTTTTTGTGTCAAATAGTGTTTTCAATGTCTCCAGGTCAAAAAGTTAATGTTTTTCGGAATACGGCAACTAGGGTTCGTGAGAAATTTGTGTTTTTGCGTCAAAGTGTTTAAAAACCGTCGTTTTTGCAAAAACAACAGCCTTCAGTCGCACGATTGACTCAATCACACGACTGAACCCATTCACAACTCTCATACGCACGATTGGCTCAGTTGCTCATCCATTCGTACGATTGAAGATCATTATTCGCATTGTTCATCCGCACCTTTCCAATCGCACAATTGAACCATCCGTATTTTTTCAGTCGCACGATTGAACCATCCGCATTGTTCAGTCGCACGAATAGCCCAATCGCATTCTTTCATTCGCACAAGTACAACAGTTTTGTTCTAAAATCCAAAGTAAATAGAAATGGAAGATCAGTACTCAACGTTCACTGTAGGTAGGGATTCACGGATCCAGAATCTATTGCTTCTGGAAAATGAAATGGGGAATCACAATAAGCCTTCTAAGCTCATAGCATTAGATGATTACCCACAATGGAAGCAAAGTTTCGAGATATACCTAAATGGAGTAGATCCTAATCTATGGGAATCAATTGAGACAGGGTATAACATGCCGGTTGGTGCAGATAGAGTTAAACTTACCTTAGGCGGCATGACTGATGGCCAAAAGGTAAAGTACAATGCAGAGAAGAAGGTGTATGCTTTGTTAACTCAGTCAATTCCTAAGGATATATTCCATTAGTTTTATGAGA
The DNA here is from genome assembly GCA_025506515.1 of Flaveria trinervia. Taxonomy (NCBI): domain Eukaryota; kingdom Viridiplantae; phylum Streptophyta; class Magnoliopsida; order Asterales; family Asteraceae; genus Flaveria; species Flaveria trinervia. Next base: position 11,367,529 of record CM046457.1, read on the forward strand.
ACAAGAAAGCAAAGAAGCTATGGGATGCTCTGGAAAAGCGGTATGACGGGAATGCATCTTAAAAGCTCTAAAGGCTAAGGCTTTGAAGAAAGAGTTCGATAACTTCTTGTCAATGGGTAAGGAGAGTTTGGATGATGTTATAGACCGCTTCTACCACTTAATGAGCGAGCTGCACACTCATGGGGTTGTTATATCCATGGAAGACAAGGTGTCGAATTCGCAAATGGATTGCCAGAAAAATGGGTTTCATTTGTGTCAAACCTCAGACAGAATGATATGCTGGCGAAGTTAGATATCAACGATTTCATTCTAAAGCTGAGAGAGGAAGAGTTGAGGATGAAGTACAGGTCTCAAAAGGCGTCATTTGATCAGAACCCATCACTTTACAACTCAACTCCTCAAGCAAAAACGTTTGGAGTGCCACTTCAAACGGCATTTGTGTCGAGTTCAGCCGCTCCGTCTTAAGCAACTACTTCAGGATCTGACACGTCAGGGTCGTCTTGCACCCAATATATAGCACCTGAAGCCAATGCTACAAAATTGAAGACCGAGAATCTCGGTAACGTGACTGTAGAGGTAGCAAAGGAGCATATGGATCTCTTAGCAGCTGTCATTCACTCCTATGATGGTTAGTTGCGGGGAAGATTGGAATCTGCCATCTGGCAGATGAAGACTACGAGCAAGTAGACGAGACTGAGTTTTAAAGAATGGATATCATGTGGGCATTGGCAAGTGATGTCCGGAGGGCAAAGAAGTTTGTTAAGAAGTTAGGACAGAACCTGATTGCCACAAGGATACAACCTTTGGTTTTGACAAAACCAAAGTTACCTGTTTTAACTGTGGAGAAAAGGGGCACTTCAAACGTGAATGTGTTAAGCCCAAGAAGACAGGTAATGGGAATCCATTCTCATCTTTCAATCATCAAGATAAACCCACAAGTAGTCCTACATCGTCGAGCAAGGATCCTAAGGCCTTGACTACTCAAGATGACGAAGGGCAAGATTGGACCTTTTGATTTGTATCTCCGGGAGAATCCAACATTGCATGCGTTGAGGGTTTGGATGACGATTTTGCAAGTGACGGTGATATAGCAGTTGAACTCGCGATGTCAAATAATGAAGAAACTGCAAATGTGGTCGATCATCTGATTGAATAGGGTTCAAGCACAAAATGTTCAAAATCACCAGCACTAGAAAAGTCAGACTCTGCTATGATGGCTGATTCAACCGAATCTTCTCAGGTATGTACCAAAGACCAATTGTTTGGTAGTCATGCTTGCATTGAATGTAATAAATTTAGAGAAAGCATAGACTCAAAATTTACTAGGTTATTAGATCCCAATGATAGCTTAGTAAATGATTTACAACTGTGCACAAAAGCAAACAGGATTTTAAAACAAAATGAGCACAATTATAAAGAGAAAATAGAACTGTTGAATAAACAACTAAGGGAAACTGAAGTTGTCGCCTTTAACCAAGAAAATGACATTAAGTTCTATTTAAACTCCCTAGAAGAAACTAAGAAACAAAAAACAGTTTTGGAAATCAAAGTAAACTCATTAAAACAAAAATTGCACAGTTAGACTAGTTCTTCTCACATAGTCTAGCACTTAGTGAGAGAACGCAACAACAGGGAGGATTTGGGTTACAAAATGGTTCCACCACCACATGAGACCTTGTTGAATGCTAAATGGAAACCAATAAATAACAACCCAATCAAGGACCATGTGGTGTCCACTCCTGTTGTAAGTGATCTAGATTCCACAAGTAATTTCATTGAATCTGTCACTAAACAAAAGGAGACCACTTTAAAGTCAAAAGTTAAAATTCCTATTGTTAATTTGGATGAACAATTTGAGAAGGTTAAGGTAAAGTCTGGTTCAAATATGTCTAATTCTGAACCCAAAAAGACCAAACATGTTAACCAAACACGTGCATCATGTCTAAGTCCAGATAAACAGAATAGTTAAGATGTTAAAAAGGTTCAAACAATTAATTTTGTTAAACAAGATAAAACATCTAAACAAGAACTGTCAAACCCAAGCAAATTAAAGTCACACGAGTGTCACACACTTCTCCACAGAAATAGTTATACCAACATGTCGAAAGTAGATCATGCTACAACTATGGAAAGTATGGACACATCGTGTCTAATTGTCCTTACTATCAGACACCAAGGAAGAAAGTTGAACTTCATGATCCTAAATCTAGTTCTTCCAAAAGGAGTTCTATGACCTCACCAAGAAGAATTAGTGAACATAAAGTTCAAACCATAAGTCAATCATCTTTTATCACAAACATGCCTTACACAAAACTGGCCTATGGAAAGAAAAATCTAGTTCAATGTCTGATAATGAGAACAAGAAGACGAATGATCTCCCCTCACCCTCAAATGGACAGTGGGTGGAATTTATGATGTATGATGCCGCTGGGTCACCCAAGCCAGTTAAGGCTTGGGGTCCCTAACCTCAACTAATGATTTCCTTTAAATTTACAGGGTGTTCGTTATAGTGCAGCCACAAATAGCTGGATCGTAGATAGCAGAACATCTAGGCACACGATAGGGAACCTGGCTCTCCTGTCAAACGTCAAACAAATTAAAGGAGGTCATGTTCCATTTGCTGGAAACAAAGGAGGTTACATCACCGCTCAAGGGGAAGTGGGAAACTAGAAGTGAAGTTTGATAAGGTAAACTATATTTAACAACTTCAAAATAATTTACTTTATGTATCCTAAATCTGTGACAAAGGCTTTAAGGTAGTATTCAACAACAAGAAGTGCTATGTTCTGAAAAAGCACTATGTGGTCCCAGAGGACCAAGTCTTAATGTCAGCTTCAAGATATAATGATCTTTATGTCTTGGATCTATCAAAGGCCTCCACAACGGATCATCAAGTTCAGTGCTTCCTGGCAAAGGCTATAGAGAAGGATTCGATCTCTTGGCATAGGAGAATGGGACATATCAATCCATGTAAGATGAACCACTTGATCTAGAATGATCTAGTGCGAGGAGTAAACGTCAAAAACTTCCAACTACCGGATTTTTGTGGCGCCTGCAAGAAAGGAAAACAGACTAAGAAGTCACATAAGGAAAAGAAAGTTCATTCCATAGAACTGCCTCTTGAGCTTCTTCACATGGATTTGTTTGGTCCAGTCAGTACAAGGAGCATTGTCGGCGACTTATACTGTTAGTTACAGATGACTACTCAAGATTCTCTTGGGTAATGTTTTTAAAATCCAAATCTAAAACATTTGAGTCATTCAAAGAGTTAGTAACTACTTTGGAATCTCTCTATAAGCTGAAGGTAAGACAAGTACGCTCAAACAATGGTACCGAGTTCAAGAATCAGTGGATGGAGGCATTCTCCAAAGAAAAGGGAATTGTGCACCAGTTCACTTCTACCTACACTCCACAAATGAACGGAGTAGCTGAGATAAAGAATCGCAGCTTGATAGAGACAACACGGACAATGCTAGCAAACTCGAAACTGCCCATCCAATTTTGGAATGAGGCAGTTGCCAATGCATGTTACACTTTAAATGGAATCCTGGTGGTAAAATGTCATGGTAAGACGTGTTATGAGTTACTTCAACGATGTAAACCAAATCTAGAGTACCTCGAACCATTTGGTGCACCTTGCACCCTTTTAAAGAAAACTCAGGAAGGCAAGTTCAGGGAGAAGGCTGAAGAAGGAATTTTCTTAGGATACAACATATCGAATAAGAGAGTTTACAACAACTCAACGGGTCAAGTAGAAGTGTGGTGTAACATGGACGTTCATAGATACACCACCCCCTCAGCTGCAAAAGGACCCGTATTCTTTTTTGATTATGATGTATTCTTTAAGTCCTTCAACATACCTCTCTCCACTCCTGAAGATGAGTTAGCAACCAAGATGATGTATGATGTCTTAAACACACCGCCCCTAGACTCAAAAACATCCGGCTCACAAGGCCAGTCTTCTAGTAACTCAGGGGGAGCACTAGAGGTAAGTGACTCCTCTTCTGACGATGAAGAAGTGGAAAATGTTCAGGTGGATCAGGTGGAATAGGTTCCTACTACTACAAGTACACACGCATCAGATGTTGATGCCTTTGACACTTTGGAACCCCATACTCCTACTGCCTCAGATACTGAACCTTTGTTAGGATCAGTGATCTAAGTTTGATTAATTAGAGTATTGTAGCAGAATTCAAAAAACAAATTAAACAATTCACAAGAACACAATTGATATTCAATGTAATAGTAAATGGTTATAGAAAAAGAGAATTCCGCAAAAGAGATATTTCATTCATATGCTTTCGTGGTGGCTTAATGTCACACATTACAACTAGGTCAACATCCCTTATATAGGAGATGTGACGTCTACTGATGTCACTTGATAGTGACATCTAACAGAATTATTCAAACTACTGAAACTATGCACACTATTGAGAATGTTCTCAACTACTGATTACATATCAGAGAATGCTAAGTACAAGAAACATAAAACTACTGAAACTAAACTACTGAAACTATAACTACTGAAAAGTAAATTACAAGTACTGAAAGGAAACCATCACAACTACTGAAGTTAATTACTTCAGCTGTTGTGACAACTACTGAAGTTAATTACTTCAGCTGTTGTGACAACTACTGAAGTTAATTACTTCAGCTGTTGTGACAACTACTGAAGTTAATTACTTCAGCTGTTGTGACAACTACTGATCACTTTGGTCTTCAGTCTTTGTCTTCAGTCTTTGTTCTTCAGACTTTGTTCTTCAGACTTTTACTTTCAGACTTTGTCTTCAGCTGATAGCTTCAGACTTGTCTTCAGTACTTACTTTCAGACTTTGTCTTCAGCTGATAGCTTCAGACTTTGTCTTTAGTTCTTTACTTTCAGACTTTGTCTTCAGTAGTAGTCTTCAGTTCTTGTCTTCAGACCTTGTAATCAGCTGATGTCTTCAGCTGTTGTGATCTTCTTCAGCAGTTGTAATGTCTGTAGGACTTTGAGGTTTTTCTGATCAGGCTCATTGGTTCTTTTGGTCCAACAAACTCCCCCTGAACCAATGCAGCCAAAACCTCTAAACTTATTGATGATCCCACTTATTCTTGGCAGAAACACCCTTTTGATCAGCTTCAGAGGTAATCAGTTAAGCATAGGCCGGGAAAAGGTTTCTAATCTTTTGATTGGCTAAGTATGGAAGGGAACTCTGTTTTGGGGAAACTGAACACAGAGTCTTATCCCAACCATGAAACCTGATTCCGATGAATGAGTCTATAAGACTCACTAGCATAGGCCTCAAGGAGAACAACTTGTTCCTCCTTGGTGAATTCTTCTGCTTCTCCCTCGAAGAAGAACTCTGGGCCATAATACTCAGATAGGTATCTCACTGTCTTTCCATTTTTCAACTCCACAGTTGTTACCTCTCTATAAGCAAATTCATCAGGGTGAGAGCCTTCAAGCAACAACTGGAGTTCACTTTTCTGAAGATCTTCAAGTCTTTTGTATAACAACCCCTTCTTGATCATTTTGTTCTCAAGAATAGATTGAGGGGTTGTCTTGGATTTGTGAGCTCTCTTGAATTCTTTAATGATTTCCTAGGGTGAGACTACCATGGCCAATGTAATTACAGCATTCAAGGTCTTCTTCACTTGGCCATGATATCTACTTGGTATATTCTTCTTATGAATTCTAGAACTTACCCTGGGGTCTGGCCAGATCCGCACTCTTTCTTTTTGATGTTGAAAAGTATGTCTAAGAGTGTACAGCCTCAGAGCCTGTTTCTTCATTTCTTGAATGGATGAGGACTGAGGGAAATCCTTATCAACCATCTTGAGAAACTTCTCATCGTGCTGGTTCTGCTGTTCTGCTTCTTCAATCTTTACCTTCACCATCTGCATTTGCAAGTCAGGAGTAATCACTTGTTGACTTCTGTGCTCAGGTGATTTGAGTTTGAGAACAGCAGAGATTGGCAGACTATCATCATTATCATCCTCTTCTTCTACCCTCAACACCCTTCTCCTCCTTTTGGATGCATCACTGGGTAAGGTTTGAGGTGGTTTTTGGGGTAAAGGGATTGGTTTTGTGGGTTGAGTTGTGGGTGGCTTTGGTTTAGGATAGATTAGGAGATTTTAGAGATAAGGGTTGTGTTTGAGTGAGGAGTGTGAGAAGATACTTAGCATTTTGGTGGTGAGTTTGGCTTTGGAGAGCTTTGCCATTTCAGTTCTCTTCCCTGCACCTGCTTCATCCAGTGCTTCAATTATCAACCCTTTATTATAGCCTCCAGCAGAGTAGATTTTCTTGGTTATCTCCAAGATACGTCTCTGGACCAGGCCTTTATCTATCTCTATCATGATCTTCCAAGGTATTTGGCAATGAATCTGATCATCATCTCCAATCTTTCCCTTTCCAACACACTATAACCGCCCTCTAGCTTGAATCTCTTCTATTTCCAGCCTTCTGATCTCAGTGTCTAGTGTGGCTGTGTCATGACCTTGTCGAAAGAGCTGATCTATATTTTATCCATGGATCTGCTGTGAGCTTCATCAGCATCTTTAACAAGATCTTCTAAGGATTTATCTTCATCAGCTTTGGACTCAACACTTTTCTTTCTTTTTATTGTGATCAGCTATTCTAAGATCAGTTCTTTCTCCACCTTCTTCTCTTATGCAGGTTTCTTTCTCATCATCAACTCTTTTTCTTTTCTTTTCTTTCATTGCCTTAGACTTGGAAGTCTCCCCCTTTTTGGTTGCATTGGGATCAGGGGTTTAAAGGCAGAAAGAGATTTGTGAACAACATCATCAATGAGGGTTTGTAGATTTGAGGATATCCTCTCATCAATGGCTTTATGCACTATGTCAGTGATGATGGGAGTGATGAGAGGTAAGGAGTTTTGAAAGATAGCAACCATCTGCTCAGAGGGGTTCTATCCTTGAGAGATGGTGCCAAAAGTAGTGGCTGGTGGCTCAGTTAAGTGTGTAGGCTTAGTGTTTGGGGAACCTTCATGGAAGGTGCCATTTGTGGGGTTTGTGAGGTAGATGGACTTTGATCTTGAGACATGTTGGCTAGCAACTCTTGAGTTTGCTCACCTCAGTCTCTAGGATGGTATTATGGGCTAATACATCATAGAAAAAGCCCAGGTCATCATCAGTCTGTGCTGAATCACCTGACCTCCTCATTGAATTAGGATGTACATGCTCTGAGTGTAGACAGTAGAAGCATTTGCCCCTTGTTCTTGGTACTGGGGACTTCCTGCCTCAGGACTGTGTCCTTCATTGGCAGTTGCCTCTGGTAAGGTCTTATGGATGTTACCAACTTCATCCTGATCATTTGCTGAATCAGTAGAAGTGGCAGCCTTACCAGATGTTCTATCTCCGTTTCTACACTTGGAGAGTGAACATTGTAACCCCTGTGCTGTGGGTTATCAGAAGCATTTTGGTCCTCCCCCTTAATGGTTGAGGTATTCCAATGGTAAGTGATTTCTGGGGAGGGGGTGAGGAATGCAACTGACTCAACACTTTAGCAATTATCAGTGTAGGCTTTGAGGGGCGTTTGCATGTGGAGATTGGTCTGAAGCAGAATGCACCCGGGGTGAGAGGTGCTCTTCAATGGTAACCCTCTCAATTGAGATAGGTTCCAGAAATGTGGGATCCCCAATTGTGGTGGCAACAGGATCCTGTTGAGAGGATACCCGTGCGGCTTCAGCAGGTTGAGTCTTGGACATAACTGGGGGGTTATAACCAGTATGTAGTTCCTGTGTTTGTGGTACAGGGGCATCCTCAGGGGACTCATCTCCTGAGTAGCCTTTTTGGGCTTTTTGGATTTGGGTTTGGTGGGGACTTTGGATCTGGATGTGGAGGCTGTGGGTTCCCTCTGCTTGGGTTTTAGCATCCAGACAGGCCCTTTAAGAGTAGGGTCTGAGTTATGTCGGGAGTATACCTCAGCTAAAACAGCTGGAGCAGGGACTCCAAGACAACAAGGCCATCAGATTGTAATTGATTCAAAATTATGGCCATCAGAAACCTGGGATAAGTATCCATCTGTTGCCATAGTTTTCTGAGCCAGATCCTTTAGTTCCATGAACACTATCTCAGAAAAATTAGATTTTGGCGTTCAAGGATAGAGTACAATACTGTTGCCATCGGGAAGACATCTGATCCCAAGAAGATGTCTTTGATGCAAGGCAGACATTTACCATATGAAAGATAAGTCGTTCAGCATCATGGAAGTGCTTTTAAGTATGGTGTAGCACTTAAGTCGCTTCATACCCGTTATGGATAAAAGACATATCAGTGGTGCCTTTCGGGTATTCTTTAGTAGGTGCATCATGCAATTTAGGGTTTTGCGAATGATGTCAGGGGTGATGAGCACCTGTTTTGGTTCACCAACGACTGGAGAGTGATTTGTCTATCATTCTTACCAGTTATTACAGAGAGTTGGTCCAGAACTGGGATAAGGAGTCAGGATATATGGTAGGATTCAGAGAAAGGCTGTTCTGTATGGGAATCCACTATAAGATCGATGGCAGTGTCAAACTTGTTCCAGAAGGCCGATTTCGAAGGTAAGCAACATAGTTGTGTCGGGGTTTGAGTTTCATGGTCGCCATTGTTGAGAGAGAAGGTTGAAACAGCTAATGAAACGTTTGGCTATGAGTGCAGGTATTTATAGGTTAAGAAAAGGCTGAAAAGAAAACGACTGAAAGTGTTGGTGTTGGCATCAGTTGTTATGAAAACAACTGAAGACTTGGTTTTAACTATCAGACGTTTGAAAACAATGAAGACTTGGTTTTAGTCATCAGTAGTTGCGAAACTACTGAAAACCTTGGTTTGTCTTTAGCTGTTGTAACAACTGAGGACTGGGATTAGTCATCAGTAGTTGTGAAGCTACTGAAGACATGGTTTTGTCATCAGCTGTTTAGAGTGAAACAACAGTTGTGGAAACGACTGAAGTGAAAATTCTCATCAGTAGTTTTCGTCAATTTTTAGCGTTTCAGCTGTTTCATACTGTCCTCAACACTTACTCATCAGACTTTTTAGCTGATTTCAGTTTTTTCATAGGACATCAGTACTATTGTTTTTACTGACATCAGGAGTTATAACTACATCAGTAGTTGTAACTGCATTAGTTTCTTTTAACAGAATTAATACATATTTGTGACATGTTTACTAATGATCATGAGTACTTGTTTACTGAGATCATCAGTAGTTATCACTTATTCTAGCTGCAAATACCAAGCTTAACACAAGGTTTTGGAAAGTTAACTATCCAAAGGCTTAGTAAATATATCTGCAAGCTCATCAGCACTAGGCACAAACTTTGGATCAATCAGACCTTTTCAAAACAATCCCTAATAAAATGGTGTCTGATCTTAATATGTTTGGTCCTAGAGTGCTGGACTGGATTCTTGACAATGCACAGAGCTGAAGCACTATCCATTAATAATGGAGTCTTAGTCTCTGTAATGCCATAATCCAATAATTGGTTCTGAAGCCAGAGTACCTGAGATGTACAACTTGCAGCAGCAATGTACTCTGCTTCAGCAGTGGATGTAGCAACAGATGTGTGTTCTTACTCTGCCAAGAAATCAAACAGTTGCCTAGGAATTGACATCCACCAGAAGTTGACTTTCTGGTTAACTTACACCCTGCATAGTCACTATCAGAAAAAGCAACTAATTTGCATGAGTGTCTAGTGGAATACCAAAGACCTAGAGATTGTGTACCTTGCAATATCTAAAGATCCTCTTGACTGCAATCAAATGAGACTCTTTAGGAGCAGCCTTAAATCTAGCACAAACACAAGTTGCAAACATGATATCTGGTCTAGAAGCTGTTAAGTACATCAAGGACCCAATCATACATCTGTAAAGTGTTTCATCAACAGCTTTACCTTTCTGATCTGCATCAGTTGTGTGGTGTGGCACATGGGAGTAGAACAGGGCTTACAATTTTGTAAATCAAACTTATTCAAAAGATCTTTTGTATATTTTGACTGATGAATGAAGGTTCCATCAGCCTTTTGTTGATTTGGAAGCCTAGAAAGAACTGTAATTCTCCCATTGCACATTTCAAACTTTTGTTTCATTAAACTTGTAAAATCACACAACTAGTGATCAGAGGATGCAAAAATAATATCATCAACATAAATTTGAACAAGTAGCTTATGCTGATCCACTTTCTTAATAAACAAAGTTTATTATGGAGCCCTAGTGAAATTATTTTTAAGAAGAAAATTGAAAGTGTTTCATACCAGGCTCTAGGAGCTTGCTTCAACCCATAAAGAGCCTTATCAAGTTGATACACCCAATCAGGATGTTTATTGTCCTCAAAACCTGGTGGTTGACACACATAAACTCTTCTTTTATTTTACCATATAAAAATGCACTTTGACATCCATTTGAAAAACTTTAAGATTGTGGAATGTAGCATAGGCTAAGAAAAATCTAATTACTCTAGTCTGGCTACAGGGGCAAAGGTTTCATCATAATCAATACCTTCTTCTTGTGAAAACCCTTGTACAACCAGTCTAGCCTTGTTCTTGACAATAAGCCCATTTTCATCAGTTTTATTCCTAAACACCCATTTAGGCCTATTGCACACTTACCTGGGGGTAGAGGAACCAGTTCCCACACTTGCTGCTTTTTGAATGAAGGAGCTCAAGCTGCATGGCTTCAACCCATCTATTGTCTCTCAAAGCAACATGATAGTCTTTGGCTCTAGCTGACTGATGAAGAGAGCATAGAAGCAGAAGTTGAACAATTGACTTTTGGTTGAGACACCCGCATTGATATCACCAATGATTTGAGACATGGGGTGATCTTCAGCTCTTGGTATACCTATAAGATCAGTGCAAGTGTTTGTAGCCGGTTCAGCAGCAGCAGATGGTGATCCAGATTCTTGAAACCAAGTATTAGATGGCAAGTCAAATGATATAGAGGAGTCAGAAATCTCATCAGCATTTGTTGTGGATGGAGCTACAGAAGCTACAGGAACATCAAGTTTAGCAGACTCAGGCAGTTGGTCACTAAACTTGAAAAGGTGAGTACTGAATCATCATCATCTTCAGTACCACCAGGTGGAAGACTTGCTGTAGAAGATGATTTATCCACATGATCTGAAATAGCTGGAGATTGATAAGGAACATATTGCAGTATGTCCAGATCAAACAACTCCACAGGGTTTTTGTGAATTTTATCCTTAGGAGTTCATTGAATTTCACATGCAAGGTTTCTTCAACTGTCTTTGTTCTACATTTGAAGACCCTGTAAGCCTTGCATGTGGATGAATAACCTACAAAATAACCTGCATCCACCTTAGGATCAAATTTGTGGAGTTGATCCTTTGTGTTGAGAATGAAACACAGGACACCCAAAGGTTTTGAAGAATGAAAGTAGAGGAGCCAAATGATGTAGAACTTCATATGGAGTCTTCATCAACCTCTGATTTACTAATACTCTATTCTGCACATAGCAAGCTGTGTTAACAGCTTCAGCCCAAAGGTCAATGGCAAACCAGAGTCAGCCAACATAGACCTTGCAGCTTCAATTAGGGTCCTGTTCTTTCTTCCACACTACTCCATTTGTTCTGGAGTCCTTGGGATGCTAAACTGCCTCTTGATTCCTTTTGATAGATAAAAATCATCAAGTGTATGGTTTCTGAATTCAGTTCCATTTCATTCCTTATACACTTGACTGATAGGGAATGCTGCTTCTTAACATACAACACAAAGTTATAATCGTCTGAGCAACCTCATCCTTTGAATGCAAGAAGAAAGTCCATACAAATCTGGAGTAATCATCCACAATTACCAGACAATATTTCTTCTTTGCCATGCTCATCACTCTCACAGGACCAAATAGATCCATGTGCATAACTGCAAGCAGGCAGTGGACTTAGGTTCTTCAATAGGAGAAATGAGACTTTGTGCTGTTTTCCTTTCAAACAAGCAGTGCAGGTTATCATCGTGGAACTCCTTTATTGGTAGACCTCTCACTAAACTATTGTGAATCAGCTGATTCATGTTTTTGAGATAACATGACCCAGCCTTCTATGCCACAGTTTAGATTCCTGAGAAGAGGCTTTGGAGAACAGGCAAGGATGACCTTCAATCAATCTTCTTTGACAAATCCAAGGAATACACTCTTCCAATCCTATGGCCTTCAGGAGAGTATGTTCATCCAATACCTTGTCAATCAGCCTTAGAACTTAGGAAGACAGAATCCTGCAGTTCTGGCTTGTGAAAAGTGCAACATGCCCTTTATCACATCTGACTGACAACTCAGTAGATTATACTTGAGATTTTCCACATGTTTAACATCATCAAACTGATTTGTCCATTAGACACATATCCTTTCCCATGATGTAACCCTTGGCATCATTTCCAATGAAACAAATCCCTTCTTTCCTTGAGAGTAGTCATTAAGAAGAGAACTACTCCCAGTCATATGCATAGATCCTCCATTGTCTACATACCAGATGCTCCTTTGGCATGCTAAAGAACCCTGCATTTATCATAAAGAACTAGTTAGGTTTTGAGACCCAACCTTTTGGTTTTGTGTCTGTTTTCATCAACAGATTTAACCATAACTTTTTTCTTATGATTAACGCTGATGAAGAAGGAGATGGTGCTGAAATGGATTCCTTGGATTTGGGCTTGGATGCCTTTTTAGTGGTTTGATCACATGTGCATCTAGTTGGTTAACTCTCCCCAACAAATACTGAACCATCATAACAAGTTGTGTCTGATTTGTAGCTAAAGCTTTCATACTTGTGTTTGATGAGTTCCTGTGACCCACCATTTCCTCCTTAAATTCACAGACTTAGTTTGATGTTTATCATGAAAGCACCATCAGCTTTTATGATAAACCCTATCCTTCTTTTTGGATTTGGTTGAAGGCTTAGGGTTATCACATTGGGATGACTGTGGTACAAACTTAGTCTCAAACTCATTTTCATTTCATCCATCTGGATTTTAATGAGCTTATCTCTGTTGAGTTTGGAACCCTTTCTATATCAACATTCATCAGAAAGATGATTGAATTTACCACATATTCACATGGCTTATTCTTCATCTTGGATTGATCACTACTGATGTGGAAACAACTGAAGGTGTGCTCTTCAGTACTTTCCTCCTTTCAGTACTTTTGTTAGTACTGAAGGATCCGTAACAACTGAAGACTTGTTCTTCAGCTGTTCTCTATCAGTAGTTGTTAATCTTTTATTTTAGCTGATTTGAAATGCTTTTCAGATGTTGTGACTTGCCCTTCAGTACTTGAGGTACTTTGAGGGACAACATCTGAAGTACTCAGCTTCATGTGCTTATCAGTAGTTAACCCATCAGCCAATTGATTTGCTGAAGTATCAACACTGATTTCATCTTGTGATTTTGAGTGATCACTTGAGATGATGCACATGATGATGTGGTTTGGAAATTACTTTCACCTTCAGATTTTACTATTGGTTTTGGAGTAAAATCTGTAGGTGGTGCAATGTGGTTGTAACCTATTCCAAACTTAACATTCGAAGCAGATTGCTTGCTGAGCAGCATTTCAAATCCCTTGCAGGCTGATACCCAGCGGTCACACTCAACTTGGGTAACTGCAAGTTTTTCTTTGAGATCTCTATGGTTCTCAAGAATGACCTCTAGCTTAGCCTTTTCATCATCATTTATTGGCATTTAAGCTTCTAAATCTCATCATCTTTATCCTTAAGGACAACTCATATTCAGCTTTTCTTTTGGAAAGGGTTTGCTCAGCTCTAGATTTTGATTTATAAAGTTACATTTGCCTCTCTATAGAGACAAATGCATCTATGCAAGATTCAGAACATAGCTTGGCCTTAGCCTCAGAGGATACCTGGGTTACCTGTGATGAAGATGCATTGGAGCATGAACTATCAGTAGATTCCAGGCCATGAGCTAGATTCCCAAAAGGATGTTCACCACCATGTTGACCATCACCAGCAAATATTGGTCATTACCAGAGAGATCATCTGGTAAACTGCTCCAGTCAACAATACCAGGGCTGAAGAAGCTGTGATGATGTTGTGATTGAGATGATAGAGATGGTAGAGGCTCAAGTAGGGCTTGATGTTGTTGTGCAATAGGAACTTGAACCGGATTTGGGTTGGCATGTAATATTAGGGATATGATATGACATTGGACCCTGAGGGACAAAATATGCAGGAGATATAGGTTGTGAATGATGACCAGAACTAGTAGGATGTTGCCCTCTGTTTTGTGGACTATTGCTTGGAAAAGTCACAAAGGGTGCAGAGGATTTAGATCCAGATGATCTACACTCTCTTGCAAAGTGTCCAAGCCTATGGCATTTATGACACCTCAACTTACTCTTGTCAAAACCAACTTGGTTTTGCCAGAGAGTCCTGGAATTTTCCTACCAGTTCTCTTGTCGAACTTTTGAGATCTGATATTAATCAAGGCCATTTGCTCAGAATATCCATCTCTTCTAAGTCATCATCAGCAATACCCTTTAAATCATCCATAATGAAACACAAATGTCACTATTACAGCCTGACTGACTGTCAACACTAACAAATGCATGATCTGAACCATTTGAGGAGAAATCTATATGCTCATCATAATTGCTTTCTGATGCAGCATATTCTGACTCATGACCACCAAGGCAGTGTTCCCTGGTACAAAGTCATCAGTGAGCTTTCCTGATGATGCCAATTTCCTTTTCTGCTCTATCTCTCTTTCAAATGTAGCAGTTTCCCATGGAGTTGGGTGAGAGATAGGCTATCCAGATTTGCACTGGAGCGTAGGACAATGGTATATTTATCCCATCTCTCAGGCAGTGATCTGAGGAATCTGTTGTTCATCTGACTATTAGTGTATTCATGTTTGACCATTTTTATCTCAGAGATCAAACAGGAAAAATGCTCAAACTGTTGAGTCAGTGACTCACCCTTCCTATGAGAGAATGTCTCATATTGTTGGGCAAGGATTTCTCTGTTGTTTGCTAAGACCTCATATGTTCCACCAAATTATTCCTTCAATGCATTCTAGAGGTCATTAGCAGTTTCATGATGCAAAGCCCAGAATAGATTTCATTCGGCAATGCCATGGCTAGAATTCCATGTGCTTTAGCATCAATCTCAAATAGTTTTCGATCCTCATCTGACTATTGTTCCTTCTCTTCTTCAGAACATTGGTTGGTTTCCGGATTGTTGACCATAGGCTTGTGTGGACCATGTACCACAGATGTCCAACAACCTGAACTGTTAACAGACAGGTGATGAAGCATTCTTCGTTGCCATATGTTATACTCAGTCCTAACCAGCATCGGAGGCTTGGTTGAGGAACCGGTATTGTGAGGGTCATTAGAAGAAGTAGTCATTCTTAGATTCAACCAAATTCAATTAAGTTTTAACTGATTTAGTGCAAAACACAACAAACTCAATATGAACCAAGAGAAAACTCAAAGCAGATAAACAAAAGCAGCAGAAATTCAATGATCTATAACCAATTCTTGCAAATATGCTAATTCAATCAAACTTAGATATCGAATAGCAGTTTAATGATCAATTGTTAGATCGATCAATGATTAACCTTTGCTCTGATACCATTTGTTAGGATCAGTGATCTAAGTTTGATTAATTAGAGAGTATTGCATCGGAATTCGAATAACGAAGTAAACAATTCACAAGAACACAATTGATATTCAATGTAACAGTAAATGGTTATAGAAAAAGAGAATTCTGCAAAAAAGATATTTCATTCATATGCTTTCATGGTGGCTTAATGTCACACATTACAACTAGGTCAACATCCCTTATATAGGAGATGTGACGTCTGCTGATGTCACTTGATAGTGACATCTAACAGAATTATTCAAACTACTGAACTATGCAAACTACTGAGAATGTTTTCACTACTGATTACATCTCAGAGAATGCTAAGTACAAGAAACATAAACCTACTGAACTATAACTACTGAAAAGTAAATTACAAGTACTGAAAGGAAACCATCACAACTACTGAAGTAATTACTTCAGCTGTTGGGACAAACTGAAGTTAATTACTTCAGCTGTTGTGACAACTACTGATCACTTTGGTCTTCAGTCTTTGTCTTCAGTCTTTGTTCTTCAGACTTTTACTTTCAGACTTTGTCTTCAGCTGATAGCTTCAGACTTTGTCTTCAGGACTTTACTTTCAGACTTTGTCTTCCTGATAGCTTCAAACTTTGTCTTCAGTTCTTTACTTTCAGACTTGTCTTCAGTAGTAGTCCTTCAGTTCTTGTCTTCAGACCTTGTAATCAGCTGATGTCTTCAGCTGTTGTGATCTTCTTCAGCAGTTGTAATGTCTGTGGACTTAGAGGTTTTTCTGATCAGGCTCATTGGTTCTTTTGTCCAACAACCTTTGGTTCACAATCTGATAATGAGGTAGTTGTACCCACCACTTTGGACCAAAAGAACCAATGAGCCAAGATCAGATTACCTCTAAGTCCCACATGGTATCACAACAACTGCTGAAAGCCTCATCAGCAGTTTGACAAGTGCTGAAGACTTCAACAGCTGAAGATCAAGTGCTGAAGACTTCAACAGCTAAGAACTAAAGTGCTGAAGTACAAAGCTGAAGAACACAATACTGAAGCTGAACAGCTGAAACACAAGTGACTGGAAGCTGAACAAGTACTGAAGAACACAGCTGAACAGCAAGTGTGAAACAGCTGAGCACAGCAAGCATTTGCTTCCATTAGAAAGCAATGGTCTTTAATTAATAAGAACATTGAGCTAGAACAAATTTTTTCCAAAGAAAAGCTGAGTTTGAGTCTGTGCTTAAAGATAAAAATGATGAGATTTATAAACTGAAATGCCAAATAATTGATGATAAGGCTAGAGAAGAGGTACTTCTAGAGAAGTACAAAGATCTCAAAGAAACCCTTGCAGTTACCCAGGTAGAGTGTGATAGATGGGTACAATCATGCAAAGGTTTTGAAATGCTTCTTAGTAAGCAATCTGCTTCAATGTGAAGTTTGGCATTGGTTACAATCACACTGCTCCACCTATAGATTTTAGTCCAAGAGCAGAGGTAGAATCTGATGGTGAGAGTGATAACCAATCCATCACATCATGTGATCTACTTTCTGATACAGCACAATCAGAAGTAAAGTCAGCATCAAGCCCTCTCTGAACCTATCAGCTGATGTTGATGGTTCAAATGCTGACACTCACATGATCAATGAGTTGATCAACTCAGGAGTTAATTCTGAAGGCCCTGAAAGGACTAGAAGCAGGATTTAACACCTGAAGTTCAAACTCCAACTGCTGTCAGTACTGAAGAGAAGAAAACTGTCAGTAGAAAGAGTTTGAAGATTACTAAAGAGGCAGTCAAGAAAGCAACAAGGCTTCCAAGCATTGAAGAACAAGTCTTCAGTTGCTTCACCCTCTTTAGTTGATGGTCAACCTAAGATGAAGAAGAAACCATGTGAAGTATGTGGTTTGTTCAATCATCTTACAGATGATTGCTGGTACAAAAGAGGTTCCAAACTCAAACAAAAAGAAGAATTAAAGAGAAAATGGTAAAAATGAAAACTGAGTTTGAGACCACATTTGTATCAGCAACAACAAATCCTGTAACCCTTAAGTCCTCAAAGAAATCCATAAAGGAAGGGGTTAAACAGGTGACAGCTGAGAGTGCTCAGAAGAAGAAGGTGCAACATAGGAACTTATCAACTCCACTGGCAATGTGTCTGATGAGCTGAAAGCTTTATCACAAAATCAGACACAGCTGGTTATGATGGTTCAACATCTGTTGGTAGAGTTAACCAACTAGATGCTCCTATGTTGAAACCACAGAAAGGAGGTCCAAGCCAAAGGATTCCTCTTCTTCACCATCTTCTTCCTCTCAGGCTGTTGTTTCAAATAACCTGTTAGTTTACCATCTATTGATGAGACCAGGCCCCAAACCAAAAAGGTTTGGGTCTCTAAAACTAACTGATTGTTTATTTTTGCAGGGTTCTCCAATATGCCAAAGTAGCATCTGGTATGTAGACAGTGAGGGATCTATGCACATGACTGGGAACAGCTCTCTTCTTCATGACTACTCTCAAGGAAAGAGGGATTTGTTTCTTTTGGCAATGATGCTAGGGGTTACATCATTGGTAAGGGCTTTGTCTCTAATGGAGAAATCAAATTTGATGATGTTAATCATGTGGAAAATCTCAAGTACAATCTCTTGAGTGTCAGTCAAATGTGTGATAAAGGCCATGTTGCTTTTTTCACCAGTCAAAACTGTAGGATTCTGTCATCCAAAGTTTTGTACTTGATTGACAAGGTGTTGGATGATCACCTCTCCTGAGAGCCAACAGGACAGGAAGAGTGTATGCCTTAGATCTTTCCAAGAAAATAGATCTCAAAGACAATCCTTGCCTATTTTCCAAAGCCTCTTCTCAAGAATCTAACTGTGGCACAGAAGGCTTGGTCATGTTAATTTCAAAAACATGAATCAGCTTACCCACAATAGTTTAGTCAGAGGCTTACCAATAAAGGAGTTCCACTGTGATGAAACCTGCACTGCTTGTTTAAAAGGAAAACAACACAAAGTCTCATTCCTTCTATTGAAGTGCCTAAGTCCACTGCCTGCTTGCAATTACTGCATATGGATCTATTTGGTCCTGTGAGAGTAATGAGCATGGCAAAGAAGAAATACTATCTGGTAATTGTGGATGATTACTCCAGATTTGTATGGACTTTCTTTCTACATTCAAAGGATGAGGTTGCTCAGAAGATTATTCACTTTGTGTTGTATATTGAGAAGCAGTATTCCCTTCCAGTCAAGTGTATTAGGAGTGACAATGGAACTGAATTAAGAAATCATACACTTGATGACTTCTATCTTTCAAATGGAATCAAAAGGCAGTTTAGCATCCCAAGGACTCCAGAACAAAATGGAGTAGTGGAGAGAAAGAACAGGACCCTAATTGAAGCTGCAAGGTCCATGCTGGCTGACTCTGATTTGCCACTGACCTTTTGGACTGAAGCTGTTAACACAGCTTGCTATTGCAAAATAGAGTTTTAGTAAATCAGAGGTTGATGAAGACTCCATATGAAGTCCTCCATCATTTGGCTCCTCTGATTTCATTTTTCAAAGCATTTGGATGTCCCTGTTTTATTCTCAACACAAAGGATCAACTCCATAAATTTGATCCTAAGGTGGATGCAGGGTATTTTGTTGGTTATTCATCTACTTGCAAGGCATACAGAGTCTTCAACTGCAGAACAAGATGGTTGAAGAAACTCTACATGTTAAGTTCAATGAATCTCCAAAGGACAAGATTCCACAAAGCCCTGTGGAGTTATTTGATTTGGACATACTGCAATATGATCCTTATCAAACTCCTGCTGTTGCTCCTGTCAACAGTTCACCACCTGGTGGTACTGCTGGTGCTGATGATGATGATGATTGCCGTACTCACCTCTTCAGGTTTGTGATCAACTGCCTGATTCAGCTAGACCTGATGTTCCTGTAGCTCCAGTAGCACCATCCACAACAAATGCTGATGAGATCTCTTTGAATTCAACTTCCTTTGAATTACCATCCACTGATTGGTTTCAAGGAAATGATTCACCATCACCATCTGTTACTACTGAACCTGCTACAAACACTTGCACATATCTCATTGTGATCAAGATCTGAAGAATCACCCAATGTCTCAAATCATTGGTGATATCACTGCTGGAGTATCAACAAGAGTCATTGTCAAATTCTGCTTCTATGCTCTCTTCATCAGTCAGCAAGAGCCAAAGAATTATCTCATTGCTTAAAGGACAATGGATGGGTTGATGCCATGCAGCTTGAGCTTCTTCATTCAAGAAACAGCAAGTGTGGGAACTGGTTCCTCTACCTCCAGGTAGTGTGCAATAGGCACTAATGGGTGTTTAGGAACAAAACTGATGAAAATGGGCTTATTGTTAAGAACAAAGCCAGACTGTTGTTTAGGGTTTGCACAAGAAGAAGTATTGATTATGATGAAACCTTTGCCCCTGTACCCAGACTGGAAGCAATTCGAGTTTTTTAGCTTATGCTGCTTATCAAACCTTAAAGTTTTTCAAATGGATGTCAAAAGTGCATTTTTGTATGGAAAAAATAAAGAAGAGGTTTACGTATGTCAACCTCCAGGCTTTGAGGACAATAAACATCCTAATTGGGTGTATAAGCTTGATAAGGCTCTTTATGGTTAAAACAAGCTCCTAGAGCCTGGTATGAGACATTATCAAACTTTCTTCTGGAAAATAATTTCACTAGAGGCTCCATAGATAAGACTTTATTCATTAAGAAAGCCAGCAGCATAATCTACTTGTTCAAATTTATGTAGATGATATCATTTTTGCACCTCTGATCCAAAGTTGTGTGATGCCTTTACAAAGTTATGCAACAGAAGTTTGAAATGAGTGCCATGGGAGAGTACAGTTCTTCTGGGTTTTGCAAATCAAACAAAAGGCTGATGGAATTTTCATTCATCAGTCCAAATACACAAAAGATCTTTTGCAAAAGTTTGATTTACAAAACTGTAAGCCTTGTTCTACCCCCATGTGCAGCACCAACAACTGGATACAGATCAGAAGGTAAAGTGGTTGATGAAACACTTTACAATGTATGATTGGGTCCTTGATGGTTTAAAGCTTCTAGACCAGATATTATGTTTGCTACATGTGTTTGTGCTAGATTTTAGGCTGCACCTAAAGTTCTCATCTGATTACAGTCAAGAGGATCTTTAGATATCTGCAAGGCACTCCCTCTCTGGTTTAGGTATTCTACTGGACATTCTGGTAAATTAGTTGCTTTTTCTGACAGTGACTATGCAGGGTGTAAGTTGACCGGAAATCAACTTCTGGTGGATGTCAATTCCTAGCAACTGCTTGATTTCTTGGCAGAGCAAGAAACAGACCTCAGTTGCTACATCAACTGCTGAAGCAAGTACATTGCTGCTGCAAGTTGCACCTCTCAGGTACTCTGGCTTCAGAACCACTTCTGGATTATGCTTACGAGACTAAGAATCCATTGTTCATGTTAGAATCTCAGCCTTGGTTAATCGATTGAACAGATATAGCAGCGGAATAGCTCAGAATTAGACAAATTCAAACAAGAACATTGATATAAAACGATAAAAGAATTTTGTTATAGAGAGAGAAATATCCGACAAAAGGAATATTGCATTAAGATTGTCGGCCTCAAAGGCACGATTACAGGTGAGTCATCCTTCCTTAAAAGGAAAGAGTGACGTAGGCTGATGTCACTTGAAAGTGACATGTAACCGTTTGAACTACTGATGTTTAAAACTACTGAAGATGTCAACAACTGACATCTTCTTACAAATGTTCCTAAGTGTTAAACATCTTTTTACAACTACTGAAAAACATAAAACTACTGACACTACAACAACTGAAGAACAACCTCTTCAGTTGTTTACAAGTACTGAAAAGAAAAGTAAACAAACTACTGAAAGAAAAGAAAACTACTGAAGAAGAAAAACCATCACAACAACTGAAGAAGCCCTCTTCAGCTGTTGTCATCAGCTGTTAACATCAGCTGATGTCTTCAGTACTGAACATCAGACTTTGTCTTTCAGCTGTTGATCTTCAGTCTTTGTCTTCAGTACTTGTTGAAGTCTTCAGACTTTAGATCTTCAGCTGTTGTCTCAGTCTTTGTCTTCAGTACTTCAGACGTACTTCAGCAGTTGTATTCTTCAGACTTTGTAGAACAGCTGATCAGGTCTTCTTCAGCTGTTGTGATGTCTTGTGGGACTTAGAGGTTTCTCTGATCAGGCTCATTGGTTCTTTTGGTCCAACAAACTCCCCCTGAACCAATGCAGCCAAAACTCTAAGTTATTGACGAGTCCCACTTATTTTGGCAGATAGATTGGTCTTTTTATCCTCTTGATCAGATGAGAGGTGACCCTTTTTCAGCACCGGCCTAGGAAGAAGTCTCTGATGATCTGTTTGGCATGATATGGTTGGGAGCTCTGTATTGGGGACTTGGACACCGAGCTGTTGCCCCAACCATGAGATCTACTTCCCGTGTATCAGCCTATATGATTCCCTGGTGTAAGCCCTTAAAAACATGATTTGCTCATCCATTGTCAGCACCTCGGGCACACCATCAAATAATCCTTCTCGCCATACACTTCAGATATGTACTTGGCCTGTTTTCCATTCTTGAGCTCAACCGTGGTTATTTGTCTATAAGCAAACTCATCTGGATGAGTCCCTTCTAAGAGCAGGTTGAGCTCTTCTTGTTTGAAGTTTTCAAGTCGTTTGTAAACCAATCCCTTCTTTATAATTTTGTTCTCTAACATCTTTTGAGGTGGTTGTTTGGCTTCATAGGCTTTCTTGAACTCTTCAACAATTTCCCAAGGGGACACTACAAGCACCACAGTGATGTCTTCGTCGACAACTCTCTTCACTTGGCCCTTGTATCTTGAAGGAATTTCTTTCTTGACAATCCGTTGTGCCACCCTAGGATCAGGCCATATCCTTACTCTTTCCCTTTGGTATTGAAAGGTATTAGCAAGGGTGTACAATCTTAATACTTCTTTCTTCATGCTGATCATTGAAGAGGATAGCATATGCTTTGTCAATGCTTTTCAGCATTTCCTCATCATGTTTTTGCATCTGTTCCTCTTCAATCTTTATCATTACATCATGCATTTGAGAAGCAGGAGTGATGACATTGGTTTAGCCTTAGGCAAAGTAATGACTGCAGAGAGTGGCAGTCTGTCTTCATCCTCCTCTTCATCTTCATCAGCCTCAGTACCTTTCTTTTCTTTTGCTAGGTACATCACTGGCAGTGGTTTTAGGGGTAAAGGATTTGGTTTTGTGGGTTGGATGGTTGGTTTAGAGGGTAAAGGAGTTGTTTTAGTGGGTTGTGGAGATAGTGATTTTGAGGATTGAGGCTTTTCAGACTGTTTTAGCATTTTGGCTGTAAGGAGGCTTTGGTAAATTTTGTCAGTTCTTTTCGATTCCCAACCCCAGCTTCATTCAATACCTCAATCACTAACCTTTGGAGTATTCTTCAGACGAACAAATCTTGGTGGTTATTGCCAAGATGTTGTCCCTGGTCCAGGCCCTTATTTCCATTAGAGATCTTCCCAAGTATTTAGCTATAAATCTGATCATTATCTCCAGCCTTTCTCTTTCTAAGGCATCATAGCTAGCCCATCTTTGATCTCTCCTCTGTTTCCATCCTTCTGATCTCGGAGTCTAGTTGTTTGATGTCAAAACCCTGCCTATACAACTGCTCAATGATTTTATCCATTGAACGTTATGGTTGGCGTCAGCTTCTTTCACCATATCCTTCAGCTCCTTCTCCTTCTCAGACTCTCCTTTTCTCTTTTGATATGTGACATGAAAGTCTTTTTGACTTTCATTCACTTCAGCTCCCTTCACACTCTCCTTCTCCTTCTCATTTACAACTCAGATTCTTTCGCCTTCTCCCCATATATCCTCTTCCTTTTTCCTTTAACTAACTGACTCTCCCCCTTTTTGGTTGCATTGGTGCAAGGTTTGAGCAGTAGAAAGGGATTTAGTCACCAACTCCTCCACCAAGGGTTGTATTATTGTAGGAAGCCTCTCATCAATGGCTTTGATCACAATATCTGTGATCATGGGAGTGATGAGAGAGGGATTTTTGAAGTTAGCAACTGATTGATCAGGATGGTTCTGTTCCTGAGAATCAGTGCCGAAAGCAGAGGCTGGTGGCTTGGAAGTATATACTGGCTCAGTGTGTAGGGGACCTTCAGAAGAAGGTGCCATCTGTGGGTGTATTGTGGTGGCAGATGGACTTGCATCCTGAGACATCTTGGCCAGCAGCTCTTTGAGTCTGCTAACCTCATCCTCTAGAATGGTGTTTTGAGCAACTACATCATAGAAGAAGCTCAGGTCATCATCAGTTGATACTGAATCACCTGACCTCCTGACAGAGTCAGGATGAACATGCCTTGAGTGTAGATCAATGATAGCATGTGCCCCTTGTTCTTGGTTCTGGGGACTTCCAGCAACTATGTCCTTCATCAGCTGTTGCCACTGGTGAGGTCTTAGAGATGTTACCAACTGCACCCTGGTCATTTGCTGAGTCAGAGACAGTGGCAGCCTCACCAGAAGTTCGCACCTCCTTATCTACACTAGAAGATGGAACATGATAACCCCTGTGCTGTGGGTTGACAGAAGCATTGTGATCCTCCCCCTCAGGTGTTGAGGTTATCCCAGTAGTAATTGGTGTCTGGGTGGGGGTGAGGAATGCAACTGCGTCAGCACTTTTGCAACAATGATAGTAGGGCTTTGAGGGGCGGTTGCATCAGGAGAGGGTGTGGAAGCAGTGTGCACCCGGGACAAGTGGTGCTCTTCAATGGTAATCCCCTCAAGTGAGGAGGATCCCAGCATGTGGCTTCCCTTTGAGAGGTTGCTTCAGGTTCCTTTTGAGAGGCACCTGAGCGGCTTCAGTTGGTGGAGTCATAGTCTCTACTGGGGGTTATTTCCAGCAGAGATAACCTGCGTTGGTGCAGCAGGAGCATCCACAGGGGACTCAATTCCCTGAGTAGCTTTCTTAGGCTTCTTCTTTGTGGGTTTGGAGGGGACTTTGGATGTGGAAGTGGAGGCTGTGGGTTCCAGCTGCGTGGGTTTGCGCAGCTTGGCAGCCTGTTTGAGAGTTTGGTCAGTGTTGTGTCGGGAGTATACCTCCGGCAATACAGCCAAAGCAGGGACTCCCAGACCAACTAGTCCCTCAGCAGAAAGCTGATTCTCTATTATGGCCATTATAAACCGAGGATAGTATCCAACGGTTAGAAAGTGGTTTTGTGGCCATATCCTTGAGTTCAAGAAAAATTATTTCAGAAAAGTTTAGTGGTTCTTGTTCAAGGATAGAAACAATACCTGTTGCCATCTGGAAGACAGTTGATCCCAAGAGGAAGTCTTCGGAGCCAGGCAAACATTTACCATATGAAATAATAATCGTTCAGCATCTGGAAAATGTTTCTTCAGGATTGTTGAAGCACTAAGATCACCCTGATATCCATGTTGTCCAAAGGAAAGATCAAGTTGGCGCTTAGGATATCCAACAGGGTAGGCAGCATCATCTAACAGTAATATCTGGCGGATGGTAGCAGTAGAGATGACCACCTTATGAGAGTTGATAGACGAATGGATAGATTCTCCATTAACGGTCGCATTCGTCCAAACTGACGTAGCGAATCGGCATAAATGATTGGATTTAAGAGGAAAGCCGTTTTCAGTGGGGATTGGACCATAAGATCTATAGCATTTCAAATTTGGTCCAGAAGGGCGATTTTGTGAGGTACGCGACACAGTTGTGTCGAGGCTTGAGTTGCATGGTCGCCATTAATGAAGGTGAAAGGTTTTCAGAGCTTTTGAAATTTTAGGTCGTGAAAGAATGAAAAACTCTGAAAGAGGGATCAGGTATATATAGGGTACGGGTTATGAACGACTGAAGGTTTTGGTGTTAGTCATCAGTATTTGAAGCTACTGATGACGTGGTATTAACTTTCAGAAGTTTGAAACGACTGATGGTATTGGTGTGGTCAGCAGTTAAAAACAACTGAAGACATGGTGTTTACAATCAGACGTTGAAACAACTGAAGTCTCTGATTTAGGCATCAGTAGTTTTAAAAACTACTGAAGACAAGTTGGACTTCAGATGTTGAAACAACTGAGGACTTGGTATTAGCCATCAGTAGTTGTGAAACTACTGAAGACCGTGGTTTTGCCATCAGTTGTTGTAAACAACTGAAGACTTGGTTAGTCATCAGTAGTTGTGAAACTACTGAACATGGTATTGCTTCAGTTGTTTATAAAGAAACAGCAGTTTGTGAACTACTGAAGAGAGAGTACTCATCAGTAGTTGTCGTCAATTCATAGCCTTTCAGCTGTTTCATACTGTCCTCAACACTTACTCATCAGCCTTTTTGCTGTTTTCAGTTGTTTCATAGGACATCAGTACTTATCTGTTTCTACTGATTCAGTAGTTGTAACTACATCAGTAGTTTAGAACAGATAAAGTACAGTACTTAAAGCATTTAGCCTTCAGTAGTTTTAAAAACTACTGAGGGTAAAATAACTCATCAGTACTTATATGTGACATGGTTACCAATGATCATCAGTAATTACTGAGATCATCAGTAGTTGTCACTTATTCTAGCTGCAGCATACCAAGCCTTAACACCAGGTTGTGGAAAGTTGAACTATCCAAAGGCTTAGTAAAAATGTCTGCAAGCTCATCAGCACTAGGCACAAACATAGGATTAATTAGACCCTTTTCAAAACAATCTCTTATAAAATGATGTCTAATTTCTATATGTTTGGTCCTAGAGTGCTGGACAGGATTTTTGACAATGCAAAGAGCTGAAGCACTATCCATTAATAATGGAGTCTTAGTCTCTGTAATGCCATAATCCAAAAGTTGATTCTGAAGCCAGAGTATTTGGGATGTACAACTTGCAGCAGCAATGTACTCGGCTTCAGCAGTGGATGTAGCAACAGATGTTTGTTTCTTACTCTGCCAAGAAATCAAACAGTTGCCTAGGAATTGGCATCCACCAGAAGTTGATTTCCTGGTCAACTTACACCCTGCATAGTCACTATCAGAGAAAGCAACTAATTTGCAAGAATGTCCAGTGGAATACCATAAGCCTAGAGATTGGTGCCTTGCAGATATCTAAAGATCCTCTTGACTGCAATCAGATGAGACTCCTTAGGTGCAGCCTGAAATCTAGCACAAACACATGTAGCAAACATAATATCTGGTCTAGAAGCTGTTAAATACATCAAGGAACCAATCATACATCTGTAAAGGGTTTCATCAACACCTTTACCTTTCTGATCAACATCCAATTGTGTGGTGTTGCACATGGGAGTAGAACAGATTTACAGTTTTGTAAATCAAACTTATTCAAAAGATCTTTTGTGTATTTAGACTGATGAATGAAAATTCCATCAGCTTTTTGTTTGATTTGCAAGCCTAGAAAGAACTGTAATTCTCCCATTGCACTCATTTCAAACTTCTGTTGCATTAAGGTTTGGAAATCCTCACACAATTGGGGATCAGAGGATGCAAATATAATATCATCAACATAAATTTGAACAAGTAGCTTATGCTGATCCACCTTCTTAATAAATAAAGTTTTATCTATGGAGCCTCTAGTGAAATTATTCTGTAGAAGAAAGTTTGATAAGGTCTCATACCAAGCTCTAGGTGCTTGTTTCAACCCATAAAGAGCTTTATCAAGCTTATATACCCATTCTGGGTGCTTATTATCCTCAAAGCCTGGTGGTTGACACACATAAACTTCTTCTTTTATTGTACCATATAGAAAAGCACTTTTGACATCCATTTGGAAAACTTTAAGATTGTGGAGTGCAGCATAGGCTAAAAACATCTAATTGCCTCCAGTCTGGCTACAGGGGCAAAGGTTTCATCATAATCAATACCTTCTTCTTGTGCAAACCCCTGCACAACCAGTCTGGCCTTGTTCTTAACAATTAGCCCATTTTCATCAGTTTTATTCCTAAACACCCATTTAGTGCCTATTGCACACTTACCTGGGGGTAGAGGAACAAGCTCCCACACTTGCTGTTTCTTGAACTGAAGAAGCTCAAGCTGCATGGCTTCAACCCATCCATTGTCTCTCAAAGCAACATGATAGTTCTCGGCTCTAGCTGACTGATGAAGAGAGCATAGAAGCAGAAATTGGACAACTGGCTTCTGGTTGAGACACCAGCATTGATATCACCAAGGATTTGAGATATTGGGTGATTTTTCAGCTCTTGGTAAACAATCAAATCTGTGCAAGTTTTGTAGGGTCTTCAGCAGCAGCAGATGTTGATGCAGATTCTTGAAACCATGAAGATGGTGGCAACTCAAATGAAGTTGAGGATGCAGAAATCTCATCAGCATTTTTGTGGATGGTGCTGCTGGAGCTACAGGAGCATCAGGTTTAGAGGACTCAGGCAGTTGATCACTAAACCTGAAGAGGTGATTACTACTATCATCATCATCTTCAGTAGTAACACCAGGTGGTGAACTGTTGACAGGAGCAACAGCAGGAGATTGATAAGGAACATATTGCAGTATGTCCAAATCAAAGAGCTCCACAGGGCTTTGTGGAATCTTGTCCTTTGGAGATTCATTGAACTTGACATGTAAAGTCTCTTCAACATCATCTTTGTTCTGCAGTTGAAGACTCTGTATGCCTTGCAAGTTGATGAATAACCAACAAAGTACCCTGCATCCACCTTAGGATCAAATTTCTGGAGCTGATCCTTTGTGTTGAGAATGAAACAGGGACACCCAAATGCTCTAAAGAATGAAATGAGAGGGGCCAAATGATGTAGAACTTCATATGGAGTCTTCATCAACCTCTGATTTATTAGCACTCTATTCTGCACATAGCATGCTGTGTTGACAGCTTCAGCCCAAAAGGTCAATGGCAGTCCAGAATCAGCCAACATAGACCTTGCAGCTTCAATGAGGGTCCTGTTCTTTCTCTCCACAACTCCATTCTGTTCAGGAGTTCTTGGAATACTAAACTGTCTCTTTATTCCCTTGGAAAGGTAGAACTCATCAAGTGTATTGTTCCTGAATTCTGTTCCATTGTCACTTCTAATACACTTGACTGAGAGGGAATACTGCTTCTCAGCATACAACACAAAGTTTATGATCTTCTGTGCAGCTTCATCCTTTGAATGTAGAAAGAAAGTCCATACAAATCTGGAGTAATCATCCACAATTACCAGACAGTATTTCTTTTGTGCCATGCTCATCACTCTCACAGGACCAAAGAGATCCATGTGAAGAAGTTGTAAGCAGGCAGTGGACTTTGGTTCTTCAATAGGTGGAAATGAAACCTTGTGCTGTTTTCCTTTCAAACAAGCAGTGCAGTTTTTTCACACTTGAACTCCTTCATAGGCAGTCCCCTTACTAAACTATGGTGTATCATTGATTCATGTTCTTGAAGTTAACATGTCCCATCCTTCTATGCCATAGATTAGATTCTTGAGGAGAGGCCTTGGAAAATAGGCAAGGATGGCCTTTGAGATCAATTTTCTTGGAAAGATCTAAGGCATACACTCTTCCTGTCCTGTTGGCCTTCAGGAGAGTGTGAGCATCCAATACCTTGTCAATCAAACTCAGAACTTTGGATGACAGAATCCTGCAGTTCTGGCTTGTGAAAAGGGCAACATGGCCTTTGTCACACAATTGACTGACACTCAAGAGATATACTTGAGATTTTCCACATGGTTGACATCATCAAACTTTATTTCCCCATTGGAAACAAAGCCCTTCCCGATGATGTAACCTCTTGCATCATTGCCAAAGGAAACAAATCCCTTCCTTCCTGGAGAGTAGTCATTAAGAAGAGTTGTTCCCAGTCATATGCATAGATCCCCCACTGTCTACATACCAGATGCTACTTTGGCATGTTGAAGAAACCTGCATAAATAAACAATCAGTTAGTTTTGGAGACCCAAACCTTTTTGGTTTTGGGCCTGGTCTCATCAACAGATGGTAAACTAAGGTTTATTGGACACAATAGCTTGAGGTGAAGGAGATGGTGTAGAAGAGGAATCCTTCGGCTTGGATCTCCTTTTCTGGGGTTTCAACACAGGGCATCAAGTTGGTTAACTCTTCCCAACAGATGTTGAACCATCATTACCAGCTGTGTCTGATTCTGGGAGAGAGCTTTCAGCTCTTCAGACACATTGGTATTGGTGTTTGATGATGAGTTCTTGTGTTGCACCATCTTCTTTTGAGCAACCTCAGCTATTGCCTGTTGCACTCCTTCCTTTTTAGATTTCTTTTTGGTCATAGGAGTAACAGGATTTGATGCTGCTGGTACAAACTTGGACTCAAACTCAGTTTTCATTTTAGCCAAGTTTTCTTTAATTTTCTCTTTTGTTTGAGTTTGGATCCCTTTTTGTACCAACAATCATCTGTGAGATGATTGAATAGACCACATATTTCACATGGTTTCTTCTTCATCTTCTGTTGATCATCAACTAAAGAAGATGAACTACTGAAGACTTGCTCTTCAGCAGTTTAGAAGCACTTTTTGCCTTCTTGTCAACTTCCTTAGTAGGCTTCAAATCCTTCCTACTGACAGTTTTCTTCTCTTCAGTGCTGTCAGTCATTAGGATTTGAACTCCAGATGTTATCCCCTGCTCTCCAGTACCCTTAGTACTTCTAGGGATAACACTTGGGTTGATCAACTCATTGATCATGTGAGTGTCAGCAGTTGAACCATCAATTCAGCTGATAGGTTCACAGAGGGATT
Organism: Flaveria trinervia; assembly: GCA_025506515.1. NCBI lineage: Eukaryota > Viridiplantae > Streptophyta > Magnoliopsida > Asterales > Asteraceae > Flaveria > Flaveria trinervia. The sequence goes on from CM046457.1 coordinate 11,397,816, forward strand.
ACTACTGACTTCAACTACTGATGGTGCTTTATCAAGTAGTGAATCACATGATGAGGTGGATTGGTCATTACTTTCTCCTCATCAGATTCTGCTCCTGCTCTTGAAGCAAAAACTGTAGGAGGAGCAGTGTGATTATAACCAATTCCAAACTTCACATTGGAAGCTGTTTGCTTACTAAGAAGCATTTCAAAGCCCTTGCAAGATTGTACCCATCGATCACACTCTACCTGGGTGACAGCAAGAGTATCTTTGAGGTCTTTGTACTTCTCTAAGAGTACATCCTCCCTAGCCTTATCATCAAAAATTTGGCATTTTAATTTGTAAATCTCATCAGTTTTCTCTTTTAGCACAGACTCAAACTCAGCTTTATTTTTGGAAATTATTTGTTCTAGCTCTACATTTTTATTGATTAAAGCCACATTTGCTTCTCTAATAGAGGCAAATGCTGCTATGCAAGTTTCAGAACATAATTTGGCCTTAGCCTCAGAGGATACCTGTGATACCTTTGTTGAAGAGGTACTTGAAGATGATCCATCAGAGGATTCCAAAGCCATGAGAGCTAGATTTCCAAAAGGATGCTCACCACCATGTTGACCAGCACCTGAGAACAGTTGTTCATTACCAGACACATCATCTGGTAAACTGCTCCAGTCAACAACTCCTGGTGTGAAGAAGCTGTGTTGTTGAAGTTGATTAGGTTGATGAGATTGGGATGGTTGAGGCTCAGGGAGTGCATGTGGTTGCTGAGCAGTGGTGCTTGAACCTGGCCTGGTTGTGGCATGTAATAGCAGGGGTATGGATATGGCATTGGCCCCTGTGGAACAAAATATGCAGGAGATTGTGGTTGATGATGATAACCAGAATTGACAGGTTGTTGCCCTCTGTTTTGTTGACTATTGCCAGGGAAAGTCACAAAAGTGCAGGAGAGTTAGATCCAGATGATCTACATTCTCTTGCAAAGTGCCCAAGCCTGTGGCATTTATGGCACTTCAACTTACTCTTGTCAAAACCAACTTTGGTTTTGCCAGAGAGTCCTGGGAATTTCCTTCCAGTTCTTTTGTAGAACTTCTGAGATCTGATATTTATCAAGGCCATTTGGCTCAAAATATCCATCTCTTCTAAGTCATCATCAGCAATCCCCTTGAGATCATCCATGATGAAACATAGATTGTCACTATTACTACCACAGAATGACTATCAACACTCACAAAGGCAGGCTCAGAAGTGTTTGTAGAGAAATCAATATGCTCATCATACTGGCTTTCAGATGACGCATATTCTGACTCTTGATGTCCAATCAGGGCAGTGTTCCCTTGGACAAAATCCTCAGTGAGCTTGCCAGATGAAACCAATTTCCTTTTCTGCTCTATCTCTCTCTCGAATGTAAGCAGTTCCCATGAAGTTGGGTGAGAGATAGGCGATCAACATCAGCATTTGAGCGTAGAACAATGGTATATGTGTTCCATCTCTCAGGCAGTGATCTTAAGAATCTATGGTTCTTCTCTGACTCCTGGTATATTCATGTTTAACCATTTTCAATTCAGAAATTAAACATGAAAACCGCTCAAATTGTTGAGTCAGAGTCTCACCCTTTCTATGAGAGAAAGTCTCATATTGTTGGGCGAGGATTTCCCTGTTGTTTGCTAAAACCTCATCAGTACCACCAAATTGTTCTTTGATGGCATTCCAGAGGTCATGAGCAGACTCACAATGCAGAAGCCCAGAGTAAATCTCATTAGGAATAGCCATAGCCAAAATTCCATGGGCTTTTGCATCGATTTCAAACAACTTCTTGTCCTCATCGGAGTATTGCTCCTTCTTCTTTGGAACCAACTGGTTTGTTTCCGGATCATTCACCATTGGCTTATGTGGTCCATGTACCACAGATGTCCAACACCCTGAGCTATTGACAGACAGGTGATGGAGCAATCTTCTCTGCCAAATGTTATACTCATTCCTCACCAAGATCGGAGGCTTGGTAGAGGATCCAGTATTGAAAGGATCATTCGAAGAAGTAGTCATTGTGAAAATCAGACAGATTCAAGTAAAATCACAATAAATTTAGCTCAAAACCACACAGAACCTCAAATAAAACGGCCAGAAGCGATACACTCTCAATCTCTATAACAGATCCTTGCGAATTTGCTAATTCGATTAAACTTAGAGCGATTGAACAGTTTCAATGATCAATTGTTAGATCGATCAATGATTAACCTGCTCTGATACCATTTGTTAGAATCTCAGCCCTTGGTTTAATCGATTGAACAGATATAGCAGCGGAATAGCTCAGAATTAGACAAATTCAACAAGAACATTTGATATAAAACGATAAAAGAATTTTGTTATAGAGAGAGAAATATCCGACAAAAGGAATATTGCATTAAGATTGTCGGCCTCAAAGGCACGATTACAGGTGAGTCATCTTCCTTATAAAGGAAAGAGTGACGTAGGCTGATGTCACTTGAAAGTGACATGTAACCGTTTGATAACTACTGATGTTTAACAACTACTGAAGATGTCAACAACTGACATCTTCTTACAAATGTTCCTAAGTGTTAAACATCTTATTTACAACTACTGAAAAACATAAAACTACTGACACTACAACAACTGAAGAACAACCTCTTCAGTTGTTTACAAGTACTGAAAAGAAAAGTAAACAAACTACTGAAAAGAAAAGAAAACTACTGAAGAAGAAAAACCATCACAACAACTGAAGAAGCCCTCTTCAGCTGTTGTCATCAGCTGTTAACATCAGCTGATGTCTTCAGTACTTGAACATCAGACTTTGTCTTTCAGCTGTTGATCTTCAGTCTTTGTCTTCAGTACTTGTTGAAGTCTTCAGACTTTAGATCTTCAGCTGTTGTCTCAGTCTTTGTCTTCAGTACTTCAGACGTACTTCAGCAGTTGTATTCTTCAGACTTTGTAGAACAGCTGATCAGGTCTTCTTCAGCTGTTGTGATGTCTTGTGGGACTTAGAGGTTTCTCTGATCAGGCTCATTGGTTCTTTTGGTCCAACATTTAATGGAGTTCTTCAGCTCTGTGTATTGTCAAAAATCCAGTCCAGCACTCTAGGACCAAACATATAGAATCAGACATCATTTTATAAGGGATTGTTTTGAAAAAGGTCTGATTGTCCTAAGTTTGTGCTAGTGCTGATGAGCTTGCGACATTTTTACTAAGCCTTTGGATATTCCACTTTCCAAACCTGGTGTTAAGGCTTGGTATGCTGCAGCTAGAATAAGTGACAACTACTGATGATCATGTAATAAGTATGATATCATTGGTAACCAGTCACATATACGTACTGATGAGTTCTTTTACCCCATAGTTTTTATAACTACTAAGGCTAAATGTCTCACACGTACTAAGACTTCATCTGTCTAAACTACTTTTAGTTACACTACTGATGCATACAACTACTGAATCAGTAAAAACGATAAGTACTGATGTCCTATGAACACTGAAATCCGCCAAAAGGCTGATGAATGTGTTGATGACAGTATGAAACAGCTGAAAAGCTAAGAATTGACGAAACGCTGATGAGAATTTATCTTCAGTCGTTTGTACAACTGCTGTTCATTCTAAACAACTGAAGCAATACCATGTCTTCAATAGTTTTCTAACTACTGATGACTAATACCAAGTCTTCAGTTGTTTACAACAGCTGATGACAAAACCACTGTCTTCAGTAGTTTCACAACTACTGATGACAAACACCAGTCCTCAGTTGTTTCAATCATCTGAAGTCAAAAACCATGGTCTCATAGTTTTCTAACTTCTGATGCTAACACCACGACTTCAGCTGTTTCAACGTCTGAAAGGATCATACCATTCAACAGTCGTTTAAAACTACTGATGACTAACACCACATCCTTCAGTCTTTTCTTACCCTGACCCTATAAATATCCCTGACCTAATCCTTCAATGCTTCACTTCAAACCCAACGTTCCTCTCCAAAACTTCTCTCTTCTCATTGGTCCATGCAACTTAAACCGCGCACAACTGTGTTGCCTACCTTACTAAATCGCCTGTCTGGGCTAAGTTCGATACTATCGATCTTATGGTTCATCCCAATACAAAATGGCATTTCTTCTAATCCCATACTACATGCCGAATCCCTGCAACAGTTTTGGATGAACGTTACTATTGCCACTGGGGCGAACAACACACCATCTCTCCAGTCGGTCGTCACAACAAAGAAGTAGTCATCACTCTTCAATAATCCGCCAAAATTTTCATTTAGATGATGCTATTTCTCCTGCTGGCTATCCCAAGGGCACCACAGATCTATCCTTTGCCCAACATGGATATCAAGGCAATCTCAGTGCCTCCACTATCATGAAGAAACACTTTCATGACGCTGAACGCCTAATCTTTCACATGGTGAATGTATGTTTGGCTCCAGACGTCGTCTTGGGATCAAATGTCGTCAAAGTGGCAGCAGGTAATGTACTCTATTCTTGAGCAACAACCGTTAAACTTTTCAGAAATAATATTTTCGGAGCTCAAGGATATGGCTCAAAAACTAACTGCCAACCGTTGGATACTATATCCACGGTTCATAATAGCCATCATTACAAACCAGCTTAATGCTAAGGGACTTGTTGGCTTGAGAGTCCCTGCTACGGCTGTTCTGCCGGAAGTATACTCCCGGCACAACTCTGACCAAACACTCAAATGGCTGCCAAGCTGCGCAAACCACGCAGCTGGAACCCACAGCCACCACCTCCAAATCAAAAGTCCCCACCAAACCCACCAAAAAAAAACCAAAATGGCTACTCAGGGAATTGAGTCCCCTGAGGATGCCCCTGCAACACAAACGCAGGATATATCCACTAGTCCGAACCCCCTAGTGGATACAATGACTCTTCCAGCCATAGCCGCTCAGGCTTCCTCTCAACAGGAGCCTGCAACAACACACAAGGGGTACCTACATGTCTGGGATCTCCTCACTTGAGGAGATTGCCATTGAAGAGCACCAACCTCCCCAGGTGCACACTGCTTCTATCCCTTCACCCCATACAACCGCCCCTCACAGCCCAACTTTAATAGTTGCACAAGTGCTGACTCAACTGCACTCCTCACCCCCTCCCAGAAACCACTTACTACTGGAACGCCTCTACATTGAGGGGGAGGAACACAGTGCACTTGAGAACCCACAACACAGGGGTTTACCACTTCTATCTCCTGGTGTAGATAAGGAGCTTAGAATATCTAGTGAGGCTGCCACCTCTTCTGAATCAACACATGATCAGAATGAGGCTGGTAACATTGCTAAGACCTCACTAGAGGCAACAGCTGATGATGGACATTGTCCTGAGCTAGAAGTCCCAGTACCAAGCACAAGGGGCACATGCAACAACTGGTCTACACCCAGTGCATGTAAATCCTATTCTAAGCAGGAGGTCAGATGATTCAGCTTTGGCTGATGATGACCTGGGCTTTTTCTACGATGTTCTTGCCCAGAACACACTCCTTGAAGAGAAAGTCAGTAGGCTGCAAAACTACTTGACCAACTCTCACAAGGAGAAAGACATCTGCCTCCACCAACCCACAGATGGCACCTTCAGTTGAAGGTTCCCCAAACACTGAGCCACTCCAAACTCAACCACCTGCCTCTGCTTCAGCCCTATTTCTTAGGAACAGAACCCTCCTGAGCAAATAGGTGCTGTACTTCAAAATTCCCTCCTTCTCATCACACCCATAATCACTGATATTGTGACTAAAACCATTGATGAGAGGCTTTCCTCTACTTTACAACCTTGATTGATGCTGCTGTGCAAAAGACACTTTCTGCGGTACAAACCCCTTCCACCAATGCATCCAAAAGGGGGAGAGTACTGCAGTGAAAGAAAAGAAAAGGAAAAGAACAGAGGAAGAGAAGAGAAGGAAGAGAAGCAAGCCCAAGAGGAGGAGAAAGAACAGCAACCACTGCTCACCTACAAGCGAAAGAAAAGTGCTGATGATCATATTGCTGAAGACAAAGCCTTGGAGCTACTGATAAAAGAGGCTGATGCCGAACACAGCAGATCAATGGACAACATCATTGATCAGTTGTTTAGGCAAGGCCATGACACCGATAAACTTGACTCTGAGATTCGACAATTAGAGATTGAATAAATCCAGAATAGATGGGCAAGTTATGAAGTGTTAGAAAGAGAAAGGCTTGAGATCATGATTAGATTTATTGCAAAATATCTTGGAAGATCAATGATCGAATCAAAGCTTGGTCCAGGGACAGTATCTTGGCAATCACCACCAAGATCTGTTCGTCTGAAGCATATACTAAGGGACTTGTTATTGAAGCTTTGAATGAAGCGGGTGCTGGGAGCAGGACTGAGCTAGCCAAGCAATCAAAAGCCACACTCACCTCAAGAATGCTAGAACAGCCTGTCAACATTCCCACACCAAAACCACCCAAATCACAACCCACCAAACCAACTCCCTTACCCTCAAAACCCATAGCCGATGATATACCCTTGAAGAAGAAGAGAAGGGTATTGAGGCTAGAAGATGATGAAGAAGATGATGAAGATAGGCTGCCACTCTCAGCTGTGATTCAGTTGCCTAAGGCCACAAGTCACTCCTCAGTAATTACTCCTGAATTCCAAAGACAAATGGTTAAAGTGAAGCTAGAAGAAGAAGAGCTCCATAAACAGCATGATGAGGAATTGCTGAAGAGAGTTGACAAAGCTTATGCAGGCACATCTTCTATCATCATATTAAGAAGCAAGCCCTCAGACTTTACACTCTCAAGCATACCTTTCAATATCAAAAGGAAAGAGTGAGGATTTGGCCTGATCCCAGGGTCTCTCACAGAATTCATAAGAAAAACATACCTCAGAGATACATTGGCCAGGTGAAAAAGATCGTAGATGAAGTGATCTCTCTGGTCTTTGTAGTTTCACCCTGGGAAATCCTAGAGGACTTCAAGAAAGCCTACAAAGCTAATCTAACCCCTCAGAAGATACTGGAAAACAAAATAGTGAAAAAGGGGTAGTTTACAAGAGGCTTGAGGAAGTCAGGAAAAATGAGCTCCAGTTGTTCCTAGAGGGTAATCACCGGATGAGTTTGCTTACAGAATAATAACAACAGTGGAGCTAAAGAATGGGAAACAGGCCAAATACCTGTCTGAGTATTATGGGCCTGAATCATTGTTTGAGAGGTGCTGAAGAGCTAACCATGGAGGAACAAATCACCTTCCTTGAGGCCTACACAAGAGAGTCGTACAGACTCATCATAGGGAAGTGAGTCTCATGGATGGGGGAACAGCTCAGTGTCCAAGTCCCCAATATAGAGTTCCCATCCATACTTTGCCAACCAAATCATCAGAGACTCATTCCAGGCCAGTGCTTATATGGGTCATCTTCTCTACTGATCAAGAAGGAAAAAGACCAACATTTTGCCAACAATAAGTGGGATAATAAATAATTTAGAGGTTTTGGCTGCATTGGTTCAGGGGGAGTTTGTTGGACCAAAAGAACCAATGAGCCAAGATCAGAAAACCTCTAAGTCCCACATGGTATCACAACAACTGCTGAAAGCCTCATCAGCAGTTCGACAAGTGCTGAAGACTTCAACAGCTGAAGATCAAGTGCTGAAGACTTCAACAGCTGAAGAACTAAAGTGCTGAAGTACAACAGCTGAAGAACACAAGTACTGAAGCTGAACAGCTGAAGAACACAAGTACTGAAGCTGAACAGCTGAAGAACACAAGTGCTGAAGCTGAAAGACCAAAGTAATGAAGTACAACAGCTGAAGAGTTTACAAGTGCTGAAGATCAACAACTGATGTACAAAGTCTGAAGACAAAGACTGAAGACAAAGACTGAAGACATCAGCTGATGATATCTACTGAAGTCATCAGCTGATGAAACATCTGAAGGTCAAAGTCTGAAGATCAAGTACTGAAGCGTCAGTAGTTTGTCACAACTGCTGAAGAGTACTTCTTCAGTAGTTGTGATATCAGTAGTTTTATATTTCTAGTTTCAGTAGTTTTGTAAAACGACTGAAGAGCTTGTTCTTCAGTCGTTGTAGTTTCAGTAGTTTCTATCAGTAGTTTTATATTCTGTACTTAACACTTTGATATGTTCTCAGTAGTTGTGAACATTTCAGTAGTTTGTTAAGATTTAGTTATTTTTGTAATAGATTTGCCAGTTGTCACTTTCCGTGATAACGGCAGTGGTTGTTGCACTCTATATAAGGAGTGTCAACCTATTGTAATAATTGAATGATTTGAATGATTGATCAGAAATATTCCATATCTATAAACATTCCTTGAATCAGAAATATATTCTCTCACTATAACCGTATGTGCTCTTAATGCATACAAGTATCGATTCCTTGCTACAATTTGTCTAATTCCTGTTCTTATTCCGCTGCTTTGAACTCTAATACATCAAACTTGTGATCGCTGATCCTGTCAACCACTCTTGGATCTCGACTAAATGTTTATCATCCTCTAGACAATGTCATAAGGGACGTACAATCGGGAGTACAGACACGAAATCAGCTATACTCAGCTAGATTATGCCTCAGTCATGGAAAAAAAGATACCTTCAAGATGGTGCTTATCGCTGTTTTGTGTCTCAATTTGAACCAAAATATGTAAGTGATGCCTTAAATGATGAGGCTTGGGTGAGTGCCATGTAAGAAGAACTTCTTCAATTCAAGAAGTTAAGAGTATGGACTTTTGTGGATAGACCTAAAGGTGCTAATGTCATTGGCACTAAATGGGTTTTGAAATGCAAGAAGGATGACCAAGGGGTCATTATCAGAAACAAGGCTCGACTAGTAGTTTAAATATTTCGACAAGTCGAGGGAATCGATTACAACGAAGTGTTTGCACCTATGGCAAGAATGGAAGCCATCTGTATCTTCCTAGCCTATGCATCGTATATGAAGATTAAAGTCTATCAGCTTGATGTGAAGAGTGTATTCCTTCATGGTGAAATCCGAGAGATAGTGTACATCAGTCAACCTGAGGTGTTTGAGGATCCGTATCATCAGGACAGAGTTTACAAGTTAGACAAGGCTCTATACGGGCTTCATCAAGCCCCCAGAGCATGGTATGAGAAGCTCTCGACTCATCTTGTGAAACACGGGTATCAAAGAGGAGTGATTGATTGTACATTGTTTATCAAAGAAAAGGATGGTGACCTACTGCTTGTACAAATCTATGTTGATGACATAATCTTCGGGTCCAAAAATGAAGAACTATGTAAAGAATTTGAAGCAGTAATGAAGGTAGAATTTGAGATGAGTGCCATGGGAGAGATAAAGTTCTTTCTCGGGTTACAAGTGGATCAGACACGTAAAGGAATTTTCCTACATCAAACCAAGTATATGGGGGATATTCACAGTCGGTTTGATACGGAGAATGCTTTGGCAGCCGGGACTCCACTTTCTACAAACCATGATGTGGCACCTGACGAAAGTGGCGATCTGGTTGATGCCACCATGTATCGAGGAATGATCGGATCTCTCATGTACCTCACTGCCTCACAACCGGATATCATGTACACAACGTGTCTATGCTCTAGATATCAGGCGAAACCGAAGATCAACCATCTCATCGGCGTTAAAAGGATATTTCGTTATCCGAAGGGTACTCTAACACTCTGGTTGTGGAATCCTCATGATGATGATTTCGAGCTTACGGTAATAGTGACTCGGATTACGGCGGTTGCAAAATGAACTACAAGTCAACATCAGCAGGATGTCAATTCTTTGAGAGAAGATTAGTCACCTGGTAGTGTAAGAAGCAGACCTCGGTTGCTCTGTCAACCTGTGAAGCTGAATATGTTGCTGCTGCAGTTGCTATTCACAGATCATCTAGATTCAACAGCAAATGCGGGATTACGGTTTGCAATTCTCTAACACACCTATTTATATTGATAATTCTGCTGCTATAGCCGTAACTAAAAATCCAGTCCAACATCCTAAGACCAAACACATCGGCATTAAATATCACTTTATACGTGATTGTTTTAAAAGAAATAATCGATGTTGTTAAAATAAATACGGATTTTCAACACACTGACCTCTACATAAAAGCCTTTGATAAACCACGTTTTCTATATCTGTTAGATGTCAACGGCGTTAAAAAGAAAAGTGACGTGATTTCCGACGATGATGATAGTACTTAGTCCGACAAGTAGATTTCATTTTTACTTTTATTTTTATTTTATTTTGTTTTATTTTATTTCTTCGCCTATTAAAATTAAAAAACTACCAAACTTTTTCGACTTTTGAATTTTAGGGGGAGAATAGGTTAAGTTAGTATTAAATTTAGTTGTTTTAATTTCAATACATAAAAAAAATGAGGGAGGAGGACAGTCTAGCTAAGAGTAATGAGATCGTATCTATGATACTGATTCAATGACTATGGAAAATGATAGTACACATGAACAAATAGTTTGAGACTTTAAAAGACGAAATTGTTTAAAATGCAAAATTCAAAGTATAATTTGGAGAAGTCTAAGCAACAATAAAAGGAAAAATAATAGTAAAACTAGCTACTACTAAGGTAACACAGAGAAAGTAGACCTAAAGGTTGCTAGACCTTAGATGATGTGTCGGTAGATTCAACACAATAGATAAGTAGACCTCGTTGGTGATTCCAAGTTCAAACTAAGTTGTTCAACAAGCTGTGGATTATCATCTTATCCCTGGTTAACACAATCAACAAAGTTACAATAAGGGGTGACGAGCAAAATAAACGACACAAATGTGTGCGGATGACCATAAAATGAGCAAAGCACATGAAAAATGAAAAAAAACAATCAAGCAAATAACCTATGTTGTTTATTAGCAATCTGTGCAAAAAGAATAAAATTGCTCAAACAAGAATATAGGTTGTGTGCCTCTTTGCTGTGCGGTGGCACTGACCTGAGGATAATCATAACCTAAATATTCTAGAATTCATTGTTGTTTGCGCCTCTCTGTTGTGCGGTGGGACTGACCTGAGGCTTAGCATCTCTTTGAAAGCTCTAGAATAGTTTCTTCTTGAATACTCCCCGTAGACCGCTCAAAATACCAGCCGTCCGATTGGACCATACATATAAGCACATTCGCATGACTAGACCATGAGTATGGACCAGCCGTACGAGTGGACCATACGTATGAGCCCAATTACACGACTAAACCACACGCATGGCCCAGACGTGCGATTGGACCATCAGCATGAGTAAACTCACACGATTGGTTCCCAAAATGAACCAATCACATGAATGGAGGTGACCGAATGACACAGTCGCACGACTGACATCTAGTCGCATGATTAAAGGTGACCGATTGTGCCAGTCGCACGACTGATCCTCAGTCGCACGAACCAAGTATGCGACTGGGCTCAGTCGCACGACTGAAAGAAATCCTAGTATAAAAGGAGGGGGAGTCGGTCGCAGTCATTCATCACTCCCAAATCGCATGACTATACCGTTACGCTGGCCGATTTTCATTTGACCATTCTAGACTACTGATTGTTGTGTATTGACGATTTCTAGTGATTATACAGGTAAAGTGCGGTGTAATCCACTCAAATGTCCACCAATTTGTGCCCTAATGATCAAATTCAAGCCCTAAACAGAACCGAGACTTGGTTTGCCTAAGAAACTAATAAAACTAAGTACATTGTTCAATTAAAGGTTATTAGGTGTTCTGTCGGTCATTTGCGAGACTAATGAGCCAAACTATGACGTTTAAAATTAAGTTTTGCTCAAAATTTGAGATTGAATTGAACAAACAATCTGTCATGCGAATGGACACCCTGATGAACTTCAATCGCACGACTGAGCTGGGCGAATGGCTCAGTCACACGACTGAACCATGCGTATGAGGTCAGTCACACGACTGATGTAAACGCATGGGATAGCATATCTAATCTCAGTCGCATGCTCAGTCGTATGTATGAGCTCAATCGCACGACTAGATCTAAGTCTCACAGTTCATTCGCACGACAGAACAGAAGATTTCTAGTCAAATGAATCAAAGTGTTACTCATTGATACACACTAACGTTTATTTACATTGTATAACAGATGGCTAGTCGTTGGACTATGAGCACAAAGCATAACCTTTGTGCTCATTTGGATCTGACCTCACGGAACGCAGCTGATTTCTCCTGCATTATTATGTTCTTACGGAGATCGAGGATCTTCCGTGTTATATCGATGCCGTGCACCCCGTACCGTTTAGTTCAGCAGGCTTTCTGGGAAAGCGCTGTGGTCGACAGATCCTCAGAGCCCCACTGTATCAGGAGCTCCATTTTTGGTCAGCCTATAGAGATCACGGAGGACGATCCCAGGACAGTTTTGGAGTTCGGGGACGATGCTGACTGTCCTACACGACTACACCCGCTGACTGTATGAGGCTGTTTTCTGCGGGCCAAGAATCGGGGGATATCAATGCAGGTGTGCTCAACAAGAGCAACCTGTGCCCCCAATTGAAGTACTTGGCCCATGTGCTGCTTAAGTTCATTGCCTCAAGGAAGGGATGCTTAGATGAACTATTTGATCAGATTCAGAACGCCTACGTGGCGTTGGTGCTAAACCATCCGTTCAGCTTCTCGAGGATGATCTTCACTTACCTGGTGGAGAACAACGAGGCGAAGTCAAGGAGGGCTTTGCATGTACCCTCGCTTTATGCAGATGATCATAGACCAAAAGCTCCCTTTGCTGCCAAAGGAGAAGGAGGATGCCATGGTGCTAGAGTGATAGACGATACAACCTTGGGCAGGATGAAGGTGTACAGGGGGAAGCAGGTGAAACCCCCTGTCAGGCGACTGTTCGGGCATCTGGCCCGTGAGGACTATGTGGCACCATCACGAAGGAAGTGGCGCCATGATGACAGCGACTCAGACACTGAGCAGATTGTGCTCCCCACTGATGAGTCAGATGATGATGACAGTGGTGATGGTGGAGACACTGGCCCCACACCTTCTAGGACCACCACTACTGATGTTACACCTCCACCACCCACTCATGGAGAAGCTGATACAGCTGGATTCCATTAGGATTTCTATCCTAATGTGGAGGAGGAGGAGGATGAGATGAGCCATTGACTTGGACGGTGGGCAGCAAGATGGTTGCCACCGAACGAGGGATTCAGGCGGTTGGCGGACGCCCGGGCGAGTTTGGGGAGACTATGACTGAGCCTACCTACACCCCAGCTCGGCCCAGCATCCCAGGGGGAGCATCCTCCTCGAGGGGTTTGAGGAAAAATAGGATGGTTCAGCCCACGGGATGAAGCCCAAGAGACGGAGGTACACGTTGATCACTACCTCTTCACCTACTGCCACGACAGCTACCACCACCACCACTACCTCACCCACCACCACTACTACTACACCACCCACCATTACTACCATGCCTTCACCTACCACTACCTCACCCACCACCACTACTACCACTCCACCCACTAACATACCACCACCCATATTCACCACTTCCACCACTACCACCACTAGCCACCAAGCCGGTCCATCGTCCCACCCATCCTTCACTACAGGATCATCTCTTCCCCACATTGGGGTAGAGGAATAGCTGTCAGCACTCAACAAAATGGTGCTGAAGCTGTTGGCAGCTGATGAGAGAGAGCTACACAACTACGTTAGCTTGTGGAGCTTAATGCTATCCAAGCTCAGTAGATATCTCAGCAGGCCCAGCAGATCGCCCAACTCAAGGAGTAAATGACAATCAGCTAAAAGGATTAGGGAGTTGGAGACTGCAAACAAGTCCATCATGCTTAGACTCAAAGGCACTAAAGATGAGCCCCTTAAGATCAGAGAGGGAGATGATGATGATGATGATGATGAGGATGAAGATGATGAGGATGATGATGAGGATGAGACAGACGAAGGAGGTGATGATGGAGCATGAGACGAAGAGGGAGGAGGTGATGAGGAAGGGATGATGCTTCTACATCAGATGCCACACAAACTAGAGAAAGACGCTCCAAGAAGTCACAGGATCAGGGAGCCTCGTCCTCAGCCCCACCAGAAGAAGAGCCCATGATTCAAGATAAAAGTAATGTTTAGATGTTTATGTAATTTTAAATATTGTGTAATTGAATCATATATTAAACTTATGTACTTAATATTTATATATATATTTGCTATTTAATTGTCTTGATTATTGACAAATGATTGTTGTGTTAAATGATTAAATCAAGCAGATCAACCATCTCAGCAAGACCAGTATGATGTTGCTCCCATACAGCAAATCAAGTCTCAATTCACTATGATACTTGATTTGCAAGGGATTGTCAAGAGGTTTGTGAGTTATACTCCTGAAGAAGGAGAGATAATTCATGACCTTACTGATGAGCAACTTGTGGAGATTTCTAGCTAAATCCGGATGAAATTGTCAAGGATGCCCCTATTGTTGACGTGGCTAGTGATGACGAGCTTAATGATGTGGACGGGATAGAGATTGAAGACGACACTGCCAGCACTATCCAGAGTTTGCTGACAGAGAGGGAAATATTGTCCCCAATCTAGGTGAGACTCTCATCAGTGATACGTTTGAAAAACTGGATTAGATGGAGCAAGAGTCAGAGAAAAATAACGATCAAGCCCGAGCCTCAGACACTGATATTGACATCAAAAAGGCTGAATGGGCGGCATGTTTTGCAGAGATCCGAGCCCAACGCACTACTCCAAAGCCGAGTGCCTACACCAAGCTCTACAAAGTAAAGAAGCATCTGAAGGTGTCAGGAAAGATTATAGCGTGGGCGTATTTTAAGGATCTAAATGTCTATGCTGTCAAGAGGGAGTAGGGCATAGAGTACTTCAGATTCCCACATGATCTGAAGACTCTCCCTGGCTTTGAGCTCAACCAGCTGGCCAAACCGATGTTTCTATATGCTAACCCAAAGCAAATGTCAGGCTGGTTAAAGCTGCATTAAAGAAAGAGTACCACACCAGGTGGGTCAACTTCAAACCTCAACAATAGACGAGGTACATTAGACAGTCTGAAGTTGATGCCATTACTGGAAAGCCAAAGATAGTGCTGAAGTGGAGTACCCCGCGCACGATGTCAAGAATCCCTCTAAGGGAAATGCCATAGGACTTCACTCCATACTTTAAGTGGTGGTACTATGATTGGAGAACAGGTGAAGCTATTATAGTCTTGCAAAAAGAGGGACAAATGGATACTATTCGGGTATTTGACCCAATATGGCTAACTAACTTGTCGGTTGATGATGCATACACATTGTACAAGTGGCCACTGTTTTATGATTCGCAAGACATTGTACAAGCCCTCTAGTTCCAAAATGTTATAAGGCTCTGTTCGTATTTGAGATACATGCTGGAGCTACAAGAGAGGACAAGTACAAGAAGTTTGAAGAGCTAATAAAGAATGTTAGAGAATGATATAAACTAGGTCCAAGGGGGAGTTTGTAGATACATGTGTACCTAGTTTAGGACTTCAAATTTAAAATGTCTTTCATGTCTTACGTATATGTAACCAAATGGATATGAATAAAATGTAATGTGTTGGTGATGCTTATAATGTTTAATATTTCATTGATTATTGTGTGATAACGCATATTGAACTAACTATATAGGTTTGTGGTTGTTTATATAGTTCTTAGTCAATAATGATTGAGAACGTGTTTAAACTTAATCGTGTGAAGTTCTCATGCGAATGGACCATACGCATGAATACTTCATGATAATGAACCAGTCGCATGACTAGACCAGGAGACTGGATCAGTCGCACGATTGTAACATGAGATTGACTCAGTCGCACGACTGGACCTTCAGTCGTGCGGATGGATCAACCGCATGCTTCAGTCGCACGACTGAACCATGCAAATGGTTCAGTGGCACGAACGGAAAACCCTAACCTATAAATACCACTTAATTCGTGGAAAAACGAAACAATTCGAATCCCTACGCACTAAATCATACCCTAGCCGTCCAGAGACCTAAGAAAGCCTGTTCCAAGTTCATAGATCGCAGTTAATCATCTTACAATCGTTCTTAATGTTCAGATTCATTTTTAGATCTATAATACTTGCGTTCTCACTGATTGGATCGCCAATCAAATAGGATTCCACACTATGTGGTTTGGTATAAACGTAAATCAGTTAGTACTCCGTACCTAAACGGTCCTAACACTAATATAAGAAGAGATGAAATGGCAATTATATCATCTTACTTTATTTTTGTCAAAGTCAGACTTGTTTTGATTTCTTGTAATCTATTTGTAGATACATGTGTACCTAGTTTAGGAGCATAATGTAAAATGTCTTTCATGTCTTACATATATGTAATTGAATGGGTATGAATGAAATACAATGTGTGGTTAATGCTTATAATGTTTAATATTTTATTGTTTATTGTGTGATAAAGCATATTGAACTAACTGTATAGGTTTGTGGTTGTTTACATAATTCTTAGTCAATAATGATTGAGAAACATGTTCAAATTTAATCGTGTGAAGTTCTCATGCGAATGGACCACGCTAATGGACCATAGGCATGAATACTTCATGGTAATGGACCAGTCGCACGACTGAACCAGGAGACTGGATCAGTCACACGATTGAGACATATGATTGACTCAGTCGCACGTCGCATGCTTGGACCCTCAGTCGTGCGGATGGATCAACTGCATGCCTCAGTCGCACGACTGAACCTTGCTAATGGTTCAGTCGTACGAATGGCAAACCCTAACCTATAAATACCACCTAATTTGTGGAAAAACGTAACAATTCGAATACCTACGCACATAACCGTACCCTAGCTATCCAGAGACTCAAGAAGACCTTTTCCAACTTCATAGATCACAGTTGATCGTGTTCTAATCATTCATAACGTTTCTTTAATGGTTAGATTGATCTTAACTGTGTTCTCCCTGATTGGATTGCCAATCAAATAGGATTCCACACTATTTGAGTTGGTATATGAGCAGAATCAGTTAGTACTCCGTACGTAAACGGTCCTAACAAGTGGTATCAGAGCTTTGGTTCTTGATTTTGCATGTGATTCAATCTTTTTCGATGTAAGTCTCACGTTTTTCATTCAAAAAACACCATCTTTTTGAGTAACACAGTGTTTTCAATGTCTCCAGATCTCAAAGTTTACGTTTTTTGGCTTACGGCAGATTAGGTTTGTGAAAAATCGTATTTTTGTGTCAAAGTACCAAAAATCTTCGAATTTTCAAATCCAGCAGCCTCAGTCGCACGACTGGCTCATTCGCATGACTGAACTTAACCGCATCTCGCATACGCACGATTGAACTCAGTCGTCCATCCATTCATACGACTGAACACCCCATTCGCATTGTCCATCCACACTTGTTCAATCGCGCAATTGACTCATTCGCATTGGTTCAATCGCACGATTGATTCATCCGCATTAGTCAATCCGCACGATTGACCTAATCACATCTCTCCATTCGCACTAGTGAAAAAGTTTTGTTCTAACTCTCAAAGTATAAAGAAATGGAAGATCAGTACTTGGCATCTACTGCAGGTAGGGACTCGCGTATCCAGAACCTGTTACTTCTAGAAAATGAGATTGGGAATCATAATAAGCCGCCTAAGCTTATCATGTTAGACGATTACCCATAATGGAAGAAAAGGTTCTAAATTTATCTAAATGGTGTTGATCCTAATATGTGGGAATCAATCGAGACTGGTTATAGTATGCCGGTTGGTGCTGATGGCGTCAAAGTTACTTTAGGTCGCATGACTGATAGGCAGAAGGTGAAGTACAATTCTGAGAAAAAGGTGTATACTCTATTGACTTAGTCGATACCTAAGGATATATTCACCAATTTTCTGAGAATAAATAGGCAAAGAAATTATGGGAGGCTCTGGAAAAACAATACGACGGGAATGCATCGTTAAAAGCTCTAAAGGCAAAGGCTTTGAAGAAGGAATTCGATAACTTCTCATCGATGGGTAAGGAGAGCTTGGATGATGTCATAGACCGATTCTACCACTTAATGAGTGAGTTGCACACTCATGGGGTTACAACGTCAATAGAAGATAAGGTATCAAGCTTTGCCGATGGTCTACCAGAGAAGTGGGACTCGTTTTTTGTGTCTAATTTGAGACAGAACAACTTACTGGCAAAATTAGACATAAACGACTTCATCCTGAAACTAAGGGAGGAGGAACTGAGGATGAAGTATAGGTCTCAGAAAGGATCTTACAATCAAAACCCCTCTCTGTATAATTCAACTTCCACCTCAAAAAGCTCAGGAGCACCACTTCAAACAACATTTGTGTCAAGTTTAGCAGCTCCTCTGCAAGCCTCCACTTCAGGATCTGAAATGTCAGGGTCATCTAGCAGCCAATATATAGTACCTGAATCACACGCTACGATGTTGAAGACCAAGAATCTCGGGAATATCACTGTGGAGGTTGCAAAGGAGCGTATGGACCTCTTAGCTGCAGTTGTTCATTCTTATGATGGTGTAGTTGCAGGAAAGATCGAAATTGCCATCTAGGTGATAAGGATTATGAGCAGGTGGACGAGAATGAATTGGAAAGAATGGACATTATGTGGGCCTTGACAAGTGTTGTTCAAAGAGCCAAGAAGTTTGTGAAGAAAACTGGACAAAACTTGATAGCTACAAAGGATACAACTTATGGTTTTGACAAAAGTAAAGTTACATGTTTCAATTGTGGAGAAAAGGGGCACTTCAAACGTGAATGTGTGAAGCCCAAGAAGACAGGTAACGGTAATCCCTTCTTAGCATTCAACCATAAAGACAAACCCACAAATGAAGCTGCATCATCAAGAAAAGATCCTAAGGCCTTGACTGCATAAGATGACGAATGCCAAGATTGTACCTTCCGGTTTGTATCCCCGGACGAGTCAAACATTGCAAATGTTGAGGCTTGGATGATGACACTATAAGTGAAGGTGATATAGCAGTTGAACTAGTAATGTCAGATCATGAAGATACTGCTAATATGGTCACTCACCTGAATGAAGAGGATCTAAGAAATAAAGGTTCAGAATCTCCAGCATCTGAGAAGTCAAACTCTACACTGATGGATGATTCAACTGAGTCTTCACAGGTAACTAGCATAGACTAACTTTTTGATAATCATGCTTGTAATGAATGTAATAAATTTAGAGACAGTATAGATTCAAAATTTGCTAGGTTATTAGATCATAATAATAGCTCAGTAAATGACTTACAACTGTGCACAGAGGCTAACCGGATTTTAAAACAAAATGAGCACAGTTATAAAGAGAAAATAGAACTGTTAAATAAACAACTACGGGAAACGAAGTTATTGCTTTTAACCAAGCAAATGACATAATGTTCTATTTAAACTCCCTAGAAGAAACTATGAAAGAAAAAGCAGTTTTGGAAGTCAAAGTAAACTCATTAAAACAAAAACTGCACAGTTGGACAAGTTCTTCTCATATAGTCCAACACTTAGTGAGAGAACGAAACAATGGGGAAGGGTTGGGATACAAAGTGGTTCCACCACCACATGAGACAATATTAAATGCTAAATGTAGACCAGTAAATAACAACCCTGTCAAGGATCGTGTGGTGTCCACTCCTCTAGTTAGTGATCCAGATTCCACAAGTAAATCGGTGGAATCTACCACTAAACAGCAGGAGGCCACTTTAACATCTAAAGGTAAGATGCCTTTTGTTAATTTGGATAAGCAATTTGAAAAGGTTAAGATGAAGTCAGATTCTAATATATCTAATTCTGAACCCAAAAAGACCAAACAAGTTAATCAACTTCATGCACCATGTCTTAGTCCAAATAAACAAAAAGGTAAAGATGTTCAAAATGTTCAAACAATGTATTTTGTTAAAGAAGCTAAAACATCTAAACAAGAAGTGTCCAAACCCAAACAAACTAAAGTTACACATGTGTCATACACTTCCCCACAGAAACAGTTCCACCAACATGTTGATAGTAAATCATGCTATAACTGTGGAAAGTATGGACACATTGCTTCTTATTGTCCTTACTATCAGACACCAAGGAAGAAAGTTGAACTTCATGACACTAAACCAAGGAATTCTAAAAAGAGTTCTATAACTCCACCAAAAAGGATTAGTGAACATAAAGTTCAAGCTGTAAGCCAGTCGTCTATTTATCACAAACAAGCCTTACACAAAACTGGTTTATGGAAGGAAAAATCAAGTCAAAAGTCTAATAATAAGAACAAGAAGAAAATAGATCTGCCCTCACCCTCAAATGGATAGTGGGTAGAATTTATGATGTGTGATGCCTCTAGGTCACCCAAGCCAGTTAAGGCTTGGGTCCCTAACCTAAACTAATCATTTCCTTTAAATGTGCAGGGTGTCCGCTGTAGTGCTTCTACAAATACCTGGATTGTTGATAGCGGAGCATGAAGGCACATGACTGGGAACCTGTCTCTCTTGTCAAATCTCAAACAAATTAAAGGAGGGCACGTTTCATTTGCTGGAAATAAAGTTGGTTACATCACAGCTCAAGGGGAAGTGAGAAACCAAAAAGTGAAGTTTGATAAGGTAAACTATGTTCAACAACTTCAAATAACTTACTTTCTATATCCCAAATCTGTGACAAAGGCTTTAAGATAGTCTTTGACAACACGAAGTGCTATGTGTTGAAGAAGGATTATATAATCCCGGAGGATCAAGTATTAATGTCAGCTTCAAGATATAACAATCTATATGTCTTGGATCTAACATTGACCTCCACAACTGATCATCAAGTACAATGCTTCTTGTCAAAAGCAATAGAGAAAGACTCCATCCCCTAGCATAGGAGAATGGGACACATAAATCCCCGGAAGATGAATCACTTGATCCAGAATGATCTAGTGCGTGGAGTAAACGTTAAAGACTTCCAATTACCAGATTTCTGTGTTGCTGTAAGAAAGGAAAACAGACCAAGAAGGCTCATAAGACTAAGAAAGTTAATTCCATTGAGTTGCCTCTTGAGCTTCTGCACATGGATCTGTTTGGTCCAGTTAGTACAAGGGGCATCGCCGACGACTTGTACTGCTATGTAGTTACGGATGATTACTCAAGATTCTCTTGGGTGATGTTTTTGAAATCCAAATCAGAGATATTTGAATCATTCAAAGAGCTGGTAACTACATTGGAGTCACTCTACAAGCTGAAGGTACGACAAGTTCACTCAGACAATGGTACCGAGTTCAAGAACCAATGGATGGAGGCATTCTGCAAAGAAAAAGGAATTGTGCACCAGTTCACATCTGCCTACACTCCTCAAATGAACGGAGATGCTAAGAGAAAGAATCGTAGCTTGATAGAGACAGCCCGGGCAATGCTAACAGACTCGAAACTACACATTCAATTTTGGAATGAGGTAGTTGCCAATGCATGTTACACCCTAAATCGAGTCCTGGTGGTCAAGCGTCATGGTAAAACATGTTACGAGTTACTGCAATGACGTAAACCTAATCTAGAGTACCTCGAACCATTTGGAGCACCATGTACTCTTCTGAAGAAAACTCAGTCAGGGAAGTTCAGCGAGAGCACTGAGGAAGGATTTTTCTAGGATACAACATACTGAATAAGAGAGTTTACGACAACTCAATGGGCCAAGTAGAAGTGTGGTGCAATGTTGTCGTTCAGAGATACACCACCCCCCTGCTGGCAAAGGACCCAGATTCTTCTTCGATTATGATGGACTCTTTAAGTCCTTTAATATCCTTCAATCCCCTCCTAAGATGAGTTAGTAACTAAAATGATCTATGATGTCTTAAACACACCGTCACATGACTCAACAACATTAAGTTCATAAGGTGAATCTTCCAGTCATTCAGGGGGAGCAATGGAAGTAAGTGACTATTCTTCTGATGATGAAGACGTGGAGAATGATCAGGTGGATCCGAAAGAACAGGTTGCTACTACTGCAAGTACACAAGCATCAGATGTTGATGCCTCTGACACTTCGGAACCTCACACCCCACTGCCTCAGATACCGAACCTGCTGTTCATAATCTGGATAATGAGGTAGTTGTTCCCATCACTCTTGGATCACGCTTAAATGTTTACCACCCTCTGGATAATGTCATTGGGATGTAAGATCAGGAGTTCAGACAAGAAATCGGCTATACTCAGTTGATTATGCCTCGGTAATGGAAAACGGGTATCTTCATGATGGTGCGTATCGATGTTTCGTGTCTCAATTTGAGCCAAAATATGTCAGTGAAGCCTTAAACGACGAGGCATGGGTGAGTGCCATGCAAGAAGAACTTCTTCAATTCAAGAAGTTAGTTGTATGGACACTGGTGGATAGACCTAATGGTGGCAAGGTCATTGGCACCAAATGGGTCTTGAAATGCAAGAAAGATGACCAAGGGGTCATAATCAGAAACAAGGCTCAACTTGTAGTTCAAGGATTTCAACAAGTCGATGGGATTGATTACAATGAATTCTTTGCACCTTTGGCGAGAATGGAAGCAATCCGTATCTTCCTAGCCTATGCCTCTTACACGAAGATTAAAGTTTTTCAACTGGATGTAAAGAGTGCATTTCTTCGTGGTGAAATCCGGGAGACAGTGTACATCAGTCAACCAGAAGAATTTGAGGATCTGTATCATCGGGACATAGTTTACAAACTAGACAAGGCTCTCTATGGGCTCCACCAAGCCCCAAGAGCATGGTATGAAAAACTCTCAACTCATCTTGTGAAACACGACTTTCGTAGAGTAATTGATGGTACACTGTTCATCAAAGAAAAGGATGGTGACTTACTGCTAGTTCAGATCTATGTAGATGACATAATCTTTGGTTCCAAAAATGAAGATTTACGAAAAGAATTTGAAGCGGTAATGAAAGCTGAATTTGAAATGAGTGCCATGGGAGAGATGAAGTTCTTTCTTGGGTTACAGGTGGATTAGACACCAAAGGGCATATTTCTATATCAGACCAAGTATGTAGGTGATATTCTAAGTAGGTTCTATATGGGGAATGCTTTGATAGCTGGGACTCCACTTGCTACAAACCATGACGTAGCACTCGACGAAAATGGTGATCTGGTAGATGCCACCATGTACCGAGGAATGATCGAATACCTCATGTACCTTACTACCTGAAGACATGATATCATGTATGCGACATGTCTCTGCTCTAGATATCAGGCGAACTGAAAGTCAACCATCTCATTGGAGTCAAAAGGATATTTTGTTATACGAAGGGTACGCCAACACTTGGGTTGTGGTATCCTCATGATGATGACTTTGAACTTACAGCGTATAGCGATTCGGATTATGGCAGCTGTAAAATGAACTGCAAGTCAAATTTAGCAAGATGTCAATTCTTTGGGAGAAGATTAGTCACATGGCAGTGTAAGAAGCAGACATTAGTTGCTTTGTCAACTTATGAAGCTGAATATCTTGCTGCTACAAGCTGCTGTTCTCAAATCATCTGGATTCAACAAAAAATGCGGGACTACGGTTTGAAATTCTCTAACACTCCTATATTTGTTGATAATTCTGCTGCTATAGCCGTAACTAAAAATCCGGTCCAACATCCTAAGACCAAACACATCGGAATTAAATATCACTATATACGTGGTTGTTTTGAAAAGAATTTAATCGATGTTGTTAAAATGAATACGGACTTTCAACGCGCTGACCTCTACACAAAAGCTTTTGATAAACCAAGATTTTTATATCTGTTAGAGGTCAACGACGTTAAAAAGAAAAGTGAAGTGATCCCAGACGATGACAGTACATAGTCCGACGAGTAGATTTATTTTTTATTTTATTTTATTTTATTTTATTTATTTGCCTATTAAAATTCTAAATGCCAAAAAACATTTTCGGTTTTTAGAATTTTAGGCGGAGAATAGGTTAAATTAATATTATATAAGTTGTTTTATTTCAGTACTTAAAAAAAAGAAAAAAAAGAAAAAAACGAGGGAGGAGGACAATCTAGCTAATAGAAATGAGATCGTATATGTGATACTGATTCAGTGTTTATGGAAAATGATAGTACACAGAAACAAAGAGTTAGGGAATTTAAAAGAATGTAATTGATTGAGATGCAAAATTCGAGGTATAGGTATGAGAAATCTAAGCAATATAAAAGGAAAAATGAGAGTAAAACTAGCTGCTACTAAGGTAACACAGAGAAAGTAGACCTAGAGGTTGCTAGACCACTACATGATGTGTCGGTAGATTCAACACAATAGATGATTAGACCTAATTGGTGATTTCAAGCTCAAACTAAGTGGTTCAACAAGCTGTGGGTTATCATCTTATCCCTGGTTAACACAGTCAACGAAGTTCCAATAAGGGGTGATGAGCAAAATAAACGCCACAAATGTGTGCGGATGACCATAAAAATGAGCAAAGCACATGAAAAATGCAAAAAGCAATCAAGCTAATAACCTATGTTGTTGGTGCGATCTCTGTAAAAAGAATATAATTGCTCAAACAAGAAGATAGGTTGTGTGCCTCTCTGCTATGTGGTAGCACTAACCTGAGGATAAGCATAACCTAAATATTCTAGAATTCATTGTTGTTTGCGCCTCTCTACTATGCGGTGGCACTGACCTGAGGCTTAGCCTCTTTTTGAAAGTTCTAGAATAGTTTCTTCTTGTCAAAATACCCGTAGACCGCTCAAAAATCTCTTGAGGAACGTTGATTACCATATAAGCATGGGATCCACAAATGCTTGTTGAAATAATTAAACCTTAAATCATCACCAATGTGTGTCAAAAATCTGTGTATGGATTTAAGAGGACAAGTATACTGACAATCATCATGAGATGCAACTCTTGAAAGTCAAAATCACCGTGTGCAACTTCTAGCTCTAGTATGATTTCCTAAACTTGCTAATGAATATCGATGAAAAACAAGAATCAAGCATCAAAAGGCTTTGGTAAAATTTCCCAAATGATTTGATAAACCTGTATGATTCCATAATGAATCTTTCCTGTTATTATCAAAGTAACTTGATGTTATACTCTCTAGGAAGAAAAATCCGGTTGATACTTATCTTAGGATATTCAACCTCACACAAAAATACAAAAGCATGTTTGTAGTTTGTTTTATTTCTAGTTTTTTAATTCAGTTAATTTCTGTTAATTTAGTAGGTAAATGTCGGACTACACATCGGAAGTCAATCTGGGATTCAAATGTAAAAGGGTCACGTCTGAGGTGACAAAGTTTTTGTTGTTAAAAAGATCACGTCTGAGGTGATCAACAGTTTTTTAAGTTAAAATGGTCATGTCTGAGATGATCAATGGTCAAAAGTGTCTTATGCATAAGTAAAAGTCAGAGTCATTCGCACGAATGGGGCATGAGTATGACCCATTCACATGATTGGATCATGAGTATGAACCAATCGCACGAATGGAGGTGACCGACTGAACCCCAGTCGCACGACGAGATGTGACCGACTGAGCCAGTCGCATGACTGAGACCCAGTCGCCCGAATGAAGCGTGCAATGGATCCAGTCGCCCGACTGAAGACAGAAGTACTATAAATAGGGCTAAAGTCGGTAGCACAGCTCCATCACCCCTCAATTGCCCTAAAATCGCCTGATAGAATTGAGACTCTGCCAAAATTTGATTGAATCGATTTCCCTTCGCCATTGTGATACTAACAAGTTGTTACATCTTTTGCAGGTAATAAATGATCCAAATCACACAAAATGCACCATGAAATCTAACCCCAACAGGCCTAAACTGTTTAAAATCAAGAAATAAGTCATAATCAACTAACAGAACATATAAACGTGCAAATTGGTTAAAATGAAAGACTTAATGCGACAAGTAGGGTTCATGCGAGTCTAAAGAATCTAAACACAACGTTTAACATCAAGTTTTAACCTAGATTCGGGGTTAGAGTGTCGAACAGAGAGTTATGCGACTGGACACTCCGAATGAACTTCAATTTGACGATTGAACTGGGCGAATGACTCAATCGGCCGAATGAACAGGCGTATGAGCACAATCGCCCGATTGAACTTAGCTGCATGATCAATCTCCCGATTAAACTCAGCTGCATGATCAACCGCCTGATTGAACTCAGCCCTATGCTCAGTCGCCCTATTTAACTTAGCCGCATGCTCAATCGCCCAACTGAACTAAGTTATATGGTTCAATCACACGATTGAACCAGACTGATTTCAAAACAGTTTAAGGTTCAACAGTTTCTGTTATGGAAAAATCTAATGTTTATGTGTCTTGTGTTATAGAAACATGGCAGAGAAGTGGATCATCAACACCAAGCACAACATTTGTGCTCATCTGGATGCCACCACCAGGATTGCTGTAGATTTTGCTGACATCATTGCATTTCTGAGGAGATCAAGGATCTACAGAGCTATATCTACACCATGCATACCCTACCAGTCTATACAACAGGCCTTCTGGGAAGGTGCATCAGTCAACAGATGCACTAAGAGATAGAGGTAATAGTAGCAGACCTCCAATGAGTTCTAGACCTGGGTGATAATGCTGCTCACCCAACTAGGTTACACCCCTTGACTATTCGGGGATGCTCTCTCAGGATGAAGTACTCTAGCGACATCAACGCAGGGGTGCTGAACAAAAGCAACCTGTGTCCCCAGCTTAAGTACTTAGCACACGTCATTCTCAAGTGCATTGCATCGAGGAGGGGTGGATTCGATGACCTCTCTGACCAAATCCAAAATGCCTACGTGGCACTGGTACTAAACGACCCCTTCAGCTTCTCCAATATGATCTTCACATACATGATCAAGAACCTTGAGGCTAAAAGGAAAGAGAGCTTCTGTATGTACCCACGGTTCTTACAGCTGATTATAGATGAGAAGCTTCCTCTACTGCCAAAGGAGAAAGACGACGCAATGATGTTAGAGGTGATGGATGACACCACTCTAGGAAGGATGAAAGTGTATAGGGAAAGAAGGTAAAACCACCTGTCAAGAGATTGTTTGGGCACTTGGCTAGTGCTAATTACGTGGCGCCAGCACACAAGAAGTGGCGTCATGATGATAGTGAATCAGATACTGAGCGATTGTGCTCCCATCCGATTACTCTGATGATGATGACAGTGGTGATGGTGGAGATACTAGCCCCACCCAATCTAGGGCCACTACCACAGATGTTACTTCTCCACCATCCACCCACCGAGGAGCTGATACGGCAGGATTCCATCAGGACTTCTGTCCTGATGAGGAGGAGGATCACGAGGAGCCTTTAGTTCGGATGGTGGGAAGTAGGGTGGTTGCCACCAAGAGAGGGATTAGGGTGGTAGGTGGATGCCAGGGTGAGTCTGGGGAAGCTGCTAGTGATCCATCTTACACTCCAGACCAGCCCATGAGCCAAGGGGGAGCATCCTCTTCCAAGGGATCAAGGAAGAAGAGGATTGCTCAGCCCCATGGCATGAAAGGGAAAAAGAGGAGAATTACAATGATCACCACCACTACATCAGCCCCCACTACCTCTACCATACTCACCACTACTGCTACCAGATCTCCTATCACTACTACCACACCACCCACCATCACTACCACACCTCCACCCTCCACCATCACTACCACACACCCATCCACCACCATTACAGCCTACCCTTCACCACCCACTCATATACCACCACCCACATTCACCACAGCCACCACTACCACCACCAGCCACCAAGCCAGACCATTAGGGGTGTAAACGAGCCAAGACGGCTCGGTATCAGCTCGAAAAAAGCTTGAATCGAGCCGAGCTTAAACGATCTCGAGCCCGAGCTCGAGCTCACATAATGGCTCGTTTACTAAACGAGCTCGAGCCTAAGCTTTAGATATCGAGCTCGAGCCGGCTCGCGAGCCTAAACAAGCTTTTTGTTTTATATAATTTTTTAATTACATATAAAATATATATGTACATAAATCATATTTATTATATATGTTATGATGATAAAATTAATTAAATAATATATTATGTCAAATGTAGAAAGTTTCACTATAAAAATATAAAAGTAATTATAAAAATATAAAAATTTAATAATTTAACAATAACGAGCCGAGCCCGAGCCAAGCCCGAGCTGAGCCCGAGCCTAATAATTTGTTGACAAGTTGAGCTAAATCTTTAAAAATAGAACTTGAAACAACCCGAGCTCGAGCTCGAGCTTTCTAAAACTAAAACGAGCCGAGCTTGAGCCTAAGCGAGCTCGGGCTCGGCTCGGCTCGTTTACACCCCTACGGACCATCATCTCACCCGACATTCACCACAGGACCATCTCTTCCCCCCATTGGGGTAGAGGAACAACTGTAAGCACTTAACCGTATGATGCTGAAGCTGTTAGCTGCAGATGAAGAGATGGTTGCCCAACTATGTCGGATTGTGGAGCTAAAGGCTACCCAAGCACGACAAATCTCACAACAAGCTCAGTAGATTGCCCAATTATTGGAGCATAACGTCCAATCAGCAAAGAGAATAGAGGAGTTGGAGGCCTCTAACAAGACCATCATGCTCAAGTTAAAGGGATCCAAAGATGAGCCCCTCAAGATCAGAGAAGGAGATGATGATGATGATGATGATGATGATGATGATTTAGAGGATGACGATAGTGATGATGATAAGGTTAAAAAGAAGGAAGGGACAAGGGGAAGGCAGAATGATGATGATGATGAAGAAGGAGATACAGCTGCATCTGCCTCAGCCTAGGGTCAAGAGAGACGTACAAAGAGAAATCAAGACCAAGGAGCATCATCTTCTGCCCTATCTACTGAGAAGCCAGCTATTTAGTGCAAAAGTAATTACTAGATATTTATATATTTGAAAGCTTTTGTACTTGAATCATGTATTAAAATTATGTACTTAATGTTTATGTATCTTTATCAAATGTTTGATTGTCTTGGTAAATTACTAATTGTTAATGTATTTACATGTTTAAATCAAGCAGATCAATCATCTTAGCAAGATGATGAGTGTGATGTTACTCCCATTCAGCAAATCAAGTCTCAACTTACAATGATTCTTGATTTGCAAGGGATAGTCAGAAGGTCTGTAAGCTATACTCCTGAAGAAGGAGAAATCATTCATGACCTTACTGATGAACAGCTTGCTGAGATGTTCCAGCTCAACCCATACGAGATTGTCAAGGACGCTCCTACTTTTGAAGTTACAAGTGTCAATGAGCTCAATGACATAGATGAAATCGAGATCGAGGACGTCACTGCTGACCATTATCCAGAGTATGTTGATAGAGAGGGAAATGTAGTCCCCAATCTGGGTGATACTCTCGTCAGTGATACATTTGACAAGGTGGATCAGATGAATAAAGAGTCCAAGAAGAATGAGGGTCAAGCCCAAGCCTCAGATGCCGATGTTGACATCAAAAAGGCTGAATGGGCAACCTGTTTTGCTGAGATCCGAGCCATGCGCACTTCACAAAAGCCAAATGTCTACACCAAGCTATACAAAGTCAAGAAACACTTAAAGGTGTCGGGCAAGATCATCACATAAGCTTATTTTAAGGATCTGAGTGTGTATGCCATGAAGAGAGAAAAGGGCATATAGTATTTTAGATTCCCACATGATCTAAAGACTCTCCCTAGTTTTGAGCTCAACCAGCCGGCACGCTTGAAGTTGTTATATGCTAATCCAAAGAAAATGTCAGGCTGGTTTGAGGCTGCATTGAGGAAAGAGTGCCATAGTAGGTGTGTTAACTTCAGACCTCAAAAACCGAAGAGGTACATCAGAAGGTCTGAAGTGGATCCCATTACTGGAAAGCCTAAGGTAGTGCTGAAGTGGAGTCCTTTGTGCACAATGTCCAGAATCCCTCTAAGGGAAATGCCATAGGACTTCACTCCACACTTCAAGTGGTGGTACTACAATTGGAGAACAGGTGAAGCGGTCATAGTCTTACAAAAGGAGAGCCGAATGGATACTATCCGGGTATTTGACCCTATGTGGTTGACTAACTTATCTGCTGATGATGTTTATACTTTATACAAGTGGCCACTATTCTATGATTCGTAAGACATTGCACAAGCCCTCAAGTTTTAGAATTTGATAAGGCTCTGTTTTGCATTTGAGATACATGTCAGAGCTACAAGAGAGGAAAAGTACAAGAAGTTTGAAGAGCTAATAAAGAATGTTAGACAATGATGTAAACTAGGTCCAAAGGGGAGTTTGTAGATACATGTGTACCTAATTATGGAGCTTAATGTAAAATGTCTTTCATGTCTTACATATATGTATTTGAATGGGTATGAATGAAATATAATTTGTGGTTCATGCTTATAATGTTTAATATGTCCTTATTTATTGTGTGATAACTCATATTGAACTAACTATATAGGTTTGTGGTTTTTTACATAATTCTTAGTCAATAATGATTGAGAAAAATGTTCAAACTTAATCGTGTGAAGTTATCATGCGAATGGACCATGCTAATGCACCATATGCATGAATACTTCATTCTAATGGACCAGTCGCACGACTGAACCAGGAGACTGGATAAGTCGCACGATTGAGATATAAGATTGACACAGTCGCACGACTGGACCCTCAGTCGTGCGGATGGATCAACTGCATGCTTCAGTCGCATGACTAAACCATGCTAATGGTTCAGTCGTACGAATGGCAAACCCTAACCTACAAATACCACCTAATTCGTGGAAAAACATAACAATTCGAATACCTACGCACATAACCATATCCTAACCGTCTAGAGACTCAAGAAGACCTGTTCCAACTTCATAGATCACAGTTGATCGTGTTCGATCATTCATAACTTTTCTTTAATAGTTAGATTGATCTTAACTGTGTTCTCCCTGATTGGATCGTCAATCAAATAGGATTCCGCACTATTTGAGTTGGTATACGCGCAGAATTAGTTAGTACTCCGTACGTAAACAGTCCTAATACTATTCCACCGTAATCATCATAATTTTTCTTTAAATTTTAGTGACCTTTCTTCTTCACTTTCTTTTTGTATAATCTACCACGGACTGAACCACGTGACATGTGGAAACTACCTCTTACACGACTTTTATGATGTTTTCCACGACTAGACTTGTTTTCTTGACATGTGAACAACTGTTTTTCTTGATTGTTCACTTGGCTTTCATTCAATGGATTGTTTCTTTTTTAGAAGCTTTTAATCTTCCAATTATTTAATCCGTAGTTGTTTTTTCTAAATTATTAAACCGTGTAATAGTTTCTATGATGTGAAGAAATCTTTTACGTATAGAACTTAGAAGTTTTCATACAAAAGTTAGTTGATCAAACAATGATCCAAGACCACTTGCTCTAGTGATGATACTATTAACATTTAAGAAGAATGAAATGACATTGTGTTCTTTCTTCATTCTCAGCAACTCAAATTCTATTTTGAGTGCTTGAAGACGTTTCTTGTGTACTCAATCCATAGTGACATGTCTTGTTTTAAGTGAATCCTAAAAAATTTTTTCACTATCCCAATTTTCAAATTATAATGTTATATCTTTTGGTAGTGATTGAAATAAATATGCAATAACTATCATATTCTTTTTTTTCATCAAGTTGCGTATTAACTAGGTTCCATCATTTTCAGCAACCCATTTTCCTTAACTATGGTTTTCATCTGGATTGACCATATAGTGTAGTTAGTCACTTTCAAAATGGGGCATTGGAATAGGGATAAGGAACTAACATATTTGTATATTATAGTTGTGCTTTTTTGGTTCTATATAATCATTATGTGACATCCAATTATTTTTCATTAACAAAACTCTGTTAGTTTCGTTAAGTCTTGCATACACGTTTCGTAAGCACAATTGTTGATCTACAACGCATATAGGTAAAATTT
Organism: Flaveria trinervia; assembly: GCA_025506515.1. Lineage (NCBI taxonomy): Eukaryota > Viridiplantae > Streptophyta > Magnoliopsida > Asterales > Asteraceae > Flaveria > Flaveria trinervia. The sequence continues at coordinate 11,429,549 of CM046457.1, forward strand.
TCATTAAGTTACCATTTTTGCATGAAAATTGATTCATAAACAAACTCTAGTTGAATCTTGCAATGAAACAAGAAATTAATAACATGCTTGTGCAAGAATAACATTGTTTTAATGTTTGGTTCTCAACTTGTCCAAAGTGAAGACTGTGATTTTCAAGAACTTTGGATTTTGTGATTTAATGATATTTGTTGTGTTCTCAAGATTGTTATGAACTAGAATAAGAATATAAATGATTATTTTATTGAAATTTGGGTTATAGGACGTTAGTTTCTTGAAAAGGAAACTTTGTGAATGTGTTTGATAAATTTCAATGTTTTGAGCATGTATGTGATATTAGGATCATGCTAGATTGGTTGTGGGAATTGTTTAATGGTTTAAAATGAAATGGTTAGATCATATTTATGTTAATTTAGGAATTGTATGTTCAAGTGCTCATGTAGTTAATTGTTGATATGATGATGTATCATGTGGGATTACTGTAAGAAATTTAGGGTTTCATGTTATAATGATAATGTCTGATCAATATGGACTACTTGGATTCCTTTGCTAGTATAAGTCACATTCAGAATGTGATGGTGAACATCATACAAGCATGTGGATCTGAGGCCCCTACTTTGTAAAATTGGAAGGATTTAGGATGTGAAGTTTCAAGTTACTTCACATGGCATTTAGTGAATGGTTAAAGCCCTATGTTTTATTAGTTGCATGATCGTAACATAGGTAACTACTATTTGTGATATCTGTAGTGGTTTGTTAGTTCTTGATTGTAAAGTACATGTTGGTTACTTGTTAAGATTCGTATGTATTGTATGATAAGCTATGCTAGAATAATAATCCTCGTAAAGTTTAGGATTAATTTTGTGCTACATGTGAATGATTTGAGTTTAACATAAGAATAATTGGATAGATTTTGCATAAATGAGTATATTTTCAGATAACATGTTACCAATAGGTCAAACAGGTCAACTAGGTCAAACAACTCAATATTTTCAAATCATGTAAATCAATAAGATTGATTGAATGCTTAGGGTTCATTTAAATGTTCTCTCTTGCATGTTCTTATGTAATAACATATTCTAAGTAACCTATGATGGGTTGTCTTTCTATCCTAGCTTTGGGTTTACATTATTCTTGGCAAATGCTTAAGGTGAGTTCACTGTCCATTTTTAAATGCTACTTTGGGAGGAGAAAGTCCATACTCTTTTGAATTGTTAATTAAAGAAGATAACATAAAATATTGGGTAATACTACTAGGTCTAGAAAGCCCCACCCATACGACTGGAGTGTGACAGATGCAAGATTGTACTAAACAACAACCACATTGTCACAACTCAATAAATCATAACAAATGCCAAATAAAAAAACACGCTAAGCTTTGATTGTGAAAAAACATTATTGTTATGCTTACGTATAGATTAGTTATGTGATACATTACATACTACTAATGTTGTTATAATTTAATGCTTCTATTTACTTTCAAACTCATGAACTTAACTTATATTGACATTTTAGTATGTTTACTTAGGCTGCTAACCACCAGGTGCATGAAGGAGCATGACACTAATCTTCCATCATACAAACATTGGTTGTGCATTACATTTTCTATTATGATTTTGTGCTCGTGTTTTGTGCATTTACATTTGTACATTATGGTTTTAAATGTTTAACTTACACTTTTGTAGTAATTTAAAACTTATAATCTTTGAGGTTTATTTTGAAATTTTATTTAGAGATCGTTTAGAGTAACTAATGACTTGGATCGTGCTTGTTCACACACCTCATGGTAAAACCCTACATGTTGAATTTGAGGGTGAGACAATTTCATTTGTCATTTTAACTTGGTTTCTTCTAAAACCAAAAGTGATTAAACAAATAATCAAACTTTATTGAGATTGCAATCCTTTAAATTTGTTACTCTAGATATTTTGGTGTAACCCCGCAAACAACACTTGTTTTTCTAGTTTCCTTTAGCCATAGTCTCTTTATTGGTTCTTTCGCTTTTCCATACAAAGTAATACTCACAATTTTGATCTGACTTTGACTTGAATAATCAATACAGAAAATAGTATTAAATAAATTCTTCAAAAATACTTCTTTTTTCTCAATGTGGTTTACAACCACTTATTTATTTCTTTAGTGTTTTTAATTTTCACTCCTTCCTTTTCATGTTTTTAACTAAAAAGACTAGGACACCAAATTCTTTCCTCTTTGTATTTAAAAACACCAGATACCAATTTTTCATTTTTGTTTCTGACATTGATTTGATTGTCCCTTTTATATTTTGATCTTCAATCTTGATTCCAATTGTTGCTCACTGCTTGTGAATAGAACTTAGGGTGACACTTCAATTTTTGATGTATGAATGTTTTCGAACGTGTTACTAATTGGATTGATTCTCGGTTTTAGAAAAGGGATTGATCAAAGATGTTGATGATTGGTAATTGATAGGCTTGTTTTAGAAGGGAACTTCAACACTGCTCTTGTTTGGTCAGTAATTTAGGGTAATCCTTAATCAATTGTTCTCGATTTGACTTTGATTATTCAAAGCCTTCTTATTCTTTGTTCTGAAATGATTTTAATTTTCTGGCTTTCATTGAATTAAAAGCAAAATCACATTATTCTATTATTACTTCTGAATTATTTTATTCTTGGTTATTGTTTGAATTGATTTGTATTTTATAGGTTCAAATGGATCGATCTGTGTTGTTATCAAGCAATTGACAATATATGAACAATGTAATTAATAAAAACAACAATAAAGAAAAATTCATAGAGTTTTCATTGATATTAGAAGGATTACAAATGCAATTGAGAGAATAATATATAAAGTCTTACAAGTGTTACTTGCACAAACAAAACAATCCTATTTATACTAATATCAAGAAACAAAAAGGAACATATGTAACACCTGGTTATTTCCTTTAAAGCCAAGGAATGGCGGAAAGAGAGAAAAGAAATAAAGCCCAAAGTTGAGGGACCAAACTTGCCAAAATGGGAAAAATCTTTGGAGAAGTGGGGGTATAAAAGGGGCATGACAACCCATTCTCCCCTTTTCATTCAGTTAGAGAGAGAGAGTGTGTGAAAGGAGAAAGAGCAAAACCTAGGGTTTTTGAAGAATTGAGGTGCAAAAGTCAAAAGTAAATGAGTTTGTTAGAAGCTCTACTCAAAAAGGCTTTCAAGTGTGAGTTCTAGGATCCCTCTTTCACACGTTTTCAACTAAATTTTGGGGCTGGAACACATGGCAAATCATTTTTGGTTGTGTTGGGTGAAAACCCGCTTGTATGTGTATGTGTATGTGTATGATTTGGATGAGGTTTGATTTCGAGCTTGGTTGTGCTTGTATGGTGTTGTGGTATGTATTCCTAAGGTTTAGGATGGTTGATTTGGGCTTAGAACAAGTTTGAGAGGGTTTGGAGGCCAAAAAGTGCAGATTAGGTTCGGGATGAACTTTATTCTGCACTCAGCTAGGGCTCATGCGACTGGAGGTCCATGCGTCTGAATGGCAAGCGACTGGAGGCCATACAGCCGAAGGGCATGTGACTGAAGTCCTGTGCATGGATGCCATGCGACTGAGAGTCATACGCATGAGGGCCATGCGATTGAAGGAAGTACGTATGAGGGCCTGCGACTGAAGAAAATGCGGATGAAGGTCATGTGACTAAGGTCCATGCGCCTGAATACCATGCGACTGAGGTTGATATGCATGGGAGTCATGCGACTGAGGCTATGCGACTGGATGTCCAAACACCTTAGTGTTCAATCGCCCATAGAGTCCATTCGCCTTGGTGTTCTCATACGCATGGAAGATCATGTAACTGAATAGGCTCCATACGCCCGAATGAACACAGTTTATTATCTGACTTTCGGGGGAAAGTGCAGATGTAAGTTTAACCATTGAGGTTATATATGATGGGCATGACTGATGATGTATGATGTGGTATGTTTATGCATGATGGTATGTATGATGTATGCTATGTATGGCGTATGTTATGTATGTATGATGCCCTGTACGATGATGTTTATGTTTATGTATATGTTTATGTTCCTATTATGTATGTTTATCTTTCCGTGGCTTTATGTGTTATAGTTGTGAAAGAAGTGATAAAATATTATGTAACGTAACGTGAAAGATAATGAAAGAGGAACGTAATGATAGAATGCATGCATTAATGAAAGAGAAAGTATAGAAAGGCTTACAAGCAATATGTACGGAGGTGCACAACCCTAAACTATCGCAAGCTAAACTGTGTGTGGTTTACCTAACCCTTTGAAGGGATTTAACAAGTTTATCAAAGTTCATATAATCTTGTATATATGAAAAAACGCAGCGGAAAATAAGTTTTAAAACTTGTTAATATGATTATTATTAAAACCATTTAATAAGCAAACCCCAAACCATGGATCAATATACGAGATGCATACAAAAGGATATATATATGAAGTTAAAACAACCTTTGGAGCAGCAGAAAAAAACGAAATTGTTGAGGTGAAATGGATGTGATTCGTGGCTGAATCTTCAAGCAAGAAGACCTCAAGATGGTGATACCCCAAGCCACAAACGAACCTCTTGAATGCTAGGTTTCTTGACACCAACTTCAGCAGCAAAACCCCCTTTTTGATGCTGAAACCTTTCTTTTCTTTTGCCTTCTTCTCTTCAAAATGTAAGGTGAGAGAGAGAGAAAAGAGAGCACAAATGCACCTTTGCATGTAGGAGAGAAGTGTGCCTTGGAAGGATTGAGTGTTACACCTAGGGGTTCTAGTTTTTGTGATTGACCAACGATGTGGTACATGGTGTAAAGTGGTTACCCACCTCGATGCTGATGTCAGGCTATGCAGTGTGGAAGTCATTTTATGATCTTCGGCCTAATACTCGAGTTATGCATAATGTAGAGGTGTTGTATACAGTGGTTTATAGTGGTTACCCACCTCGGTGCTAGTGCCAGGCTATGTGCAGTGTGGTAGTCATTTATGATCTTCGGCCCAATACCCGAGTTATGAATAATGTTGGGGGTGTAGTACACAGTTGGGATCTTTGTCGCTTACCCCGGTGCTGGTGCCGGGCTATGTGCAGTGTGAAAGTCATTTTATGAACTTCGGCCCAATTCCCCATGTGTTTGGGGCATAGCTAATGACACTGATCCAGAAAGTGATGATGAATGTGATAAAGAAGGAAACAGTTAAAGAAAGTATGTGATGAACGATGATGAAGATAATAACTATTATCTATGTGTACGTACGATGTGATCACATTCTAAGTATGGTATGATTTGAAAGAAAGTAAAGGATGATTTTAAATGAAAGATAAAGTGTGTTTTATTATAAAACTAGAACTCACTCAGCAACACTGACTTTTATGTGTTTCTAGTTGGCAGGTAATGTTGTTGAGGATGGCACGGGGCGGCTACTTAGCTCTTGTGGATGACATCCATTTTTATAATGCTTTTGTGATGTAATGTAACATGTATTTTGTAACTTGATAACGATGTATTATTTTGCAAAAGCTTTTATGATGAAATGGAATGTTGTTTAATGTTTCCGTTGCGATGTTTCTTCAAGTTAATAAAATTATATGTTTTATGTGCAATAATTTACCGGCTGTAAGCGTCCAGGGAACGGGGCCTTACAACATATATTAACATAATAAGTCCCTAAACTATGACAAAACTTATCTAAATACTAAAATGCTAATCTTTCCTAGGGTTTCAACAATACTCCCCCTAAGATTTGTATTTGTCTTCAGCAAAAATAATCTTCTAGCTCTTATTTGATCTTGAACATTGGTTTCTCCTTGTATAGCTCTAGTTCCTGAAGAGCTTTCTGATTGAAGAATTGAACTTCCCAGCTAGAATTCCTTGCTCTGGCTTGGAATAATTAGTCTTTATCTCTATTGCGTCTATCACCAACAGTGTTTCTTTTGTTAAGCTTGCAATATCCATATTAGCATACTCTCTATTGGCTTTGGATTCTCTTTTATGTATATCTCTAACACTCCCTTGCTTGAAATTCTTATGAACTCTATATCTTTTATGTCTTTCTTCACAATATTTGTATATGCCATTGCCTTCCTCAATGAAATTCTCTCCATAGCAGCATTCATCACTTTAATGATTGTTAAAAAATATCTTCTATCATTTTCTGCATCTACAGATGATATTGTCTCAAAAGTTTGATCGGATAAGAATAAGATATAACTAGGATGAAGGATTTTGAGTTCAAATACTCAAAACAAACTGATTATATCATTATCCCAATCATTTAGATCCCTTACAAGCTTCATATGGAAAGTAGATGAATCATAAAATCATCTCAAAATTGGTTTTGGTTGATTGAGTGCCATCTATAACTTTCAATCCAGGATTTGTTACTTTTTCAAAATACTCATCACTGAAAGTCTCTAAGTAACAATCTTCCATAGACTCACTAGTTTCACCTTTCTTTGATTTCTTCTTCATCTTAGCAAAATAGCTTTTGTCTTCTTCGTCACAATGAGTTTGAAGAAAGGCTGGCATTCTAGATATACCTCTATCAAGCAACTTCACAAAATTTTTCTCCCCTTTCAGCCTTTGTGGGATTAATCAGAGGTAACTTATGTAATTCTTTCAAATCTTGCACCGGTAAGGTAATAATGCTCGAGTAAAATGATACACATCACAAATAGCATTTACTCTTTTGATCAGAAAAGCATAAAAAATCTTATCATATTTCCATGCAATTATCTTCACTTCTATGGCTTTATCAGGCACAATCATTGTATTCAATAATTCAAAAATTGATTGCCAGTTTGTAACACATTTTGTACTATATCACCTACTGATCTGGCTTTATTCCATAATTGCTTTTGGTCGAGAGATACTTTATATCCTTGTTTCTCAACATTAGGAAACATATGCATAAGCTCCTTTCTGTGTTCATGAGTTCTTACTAACTCCATTGATTTTATCTCTTGAGGCTTTAGCGTTTAAGTTCTTTTGCTTATTTCAGATACTGAGGGTTATCCATATCTAGAATGATCATCTTGTTATACATTTTCTCAGTTTCTTGGAAACTCCTCACTAGCCTTCTTAAGAACTCACCTTGAAGCTTATTCAATCTTTTCCTTGGATAATTCCGTGACTGCAACCACATTCTCAGAGCAGGTATGCTTATATCATTAGGGTTTGGGTGGGGCAATTCTGTCACATGAACATCATCAATATTCAAGCTTTCATTCAAAGGTGTCCATTCTCTATGCTTAAGGCTTATCTCATTTGGATCTGCTGGATCTGACGACTCTGCAACCGTGCATTTCTCATACTCTTCATTAATCTGAGTCACTGTCAGTCCATCCAAATAAACTCTATTATATTTCTTCTGATCAGATAATTGTATCTGTCTTTAAAGTCAATAGGAATATCATCTTGAGTCTTTTCAATTGAAGAATCCTCAACATCAAATACATCTTCATCTTCTAGAACTTCATCATACCATTCATCTGGTAGATCTGATTATATCATCTAGAGCTTCAATTCTTTGTTGCATTTCTGTTTCTTCTACATTCTCAACTGGATCAACAATCTTTTGAACTTTAGTAGGAATAGAAGAGGTTTCAACTTCATCCATTTTCCTTTTTCCTTTTTGTGCTTCAGTAAACATTGCAGTTGTAGTTTCTTGAGGTTCTTGAATAGGTTCTTCCTTAACAACAATCACTTCACTTTCCTTCACAGGTTCTTTTAAACTTTCTTTCAAACTTTTCAATTTTTTCAAACATTATCTATACTTTTTCTTCAAGATCTGACATCATAACATTCTTCTTTTCATCACTATCTTTCAGTATAGCATTTTCTTTCTTCAATCTTTCAATTTCCTTATTTTGATCAGCAATCAGTGATTTCAACTTATCAACTTTATCAGATCATCTATCTCAGTTTGAATACAAACATATGTTGTTTGTTTCATTGCTTGTTCTGTCTCTTTTACAATCACAACTTCTTGGCTTGGAAATTGCACAACAGAAATAACATTCTCTATGATAGGCTCAGACCATATTGCATCAAAATCAAATGCTTGGTTGAAATCAACAATCTCTACATTCTCATGTTCAACATCTTTATCATTTCTTTGATCATTTACTTCAACATTAATATCATCATCTGCATTTCTATCTTCTTTATTCCTTTGATCATAAATAGTTAGCTCACTATCCATCTCTTCAATAGTTTCTTTAACATTTCTTTCAATTTCACCTTCTTGATCACCTCCTTGATCATCATCATCATTGTCGTCATCATCATTATTAGTAGGACTTTCATCGTCATCAACCACTTCATCATCATCATCATATTCTTCAGATTCTTCAGCAATCTCTTCCATTACATCTTCAATCAGATCATTAGGATTAATAGGCTCATCCTCAGTAAAATGAAAATGTTGCTGATTAACGTCAACATTGTTATCAGCTACATTCCTCATGTACTCAAATAAAGGTACAATTTCAACACCTATGATCACTGCTAGCCTCTTGTACACCAGCTTAGACATATGCTCTAAATCAGTCTTTCACCTTGTACTCCATAAGCATGTGTGTCTGGATATTCTTCATTTATAATCATTGGAGAAATCTTGGATACATCAAGTACTTATTCATCTTTCCCTTCTCCAAGTTGAATATGAACCCATTCATGATCCACTTAGTTGTGTTAAATCTTTTGTTAGTGGCTATGGCTACTATAGGAGATGTTATATCAACTGGAAATAAGTTCCATCCTGCACTTCTTTTAGACATACAATGCTGAAACACATAACATAGCACCTTCCAGTGATTATGAACTATTGCTCTGAAGAATTGCTTCTTTGGAAAGTTATCTGGGTGACCCATCTGCATGAAAGTCTCTCTACACTCATTGAAAGTGTATTCAGATAAATTTTGGTCTTCATTTTCACCCAATCTTAATGCAGCTCTGATAGAATCTTCTGATACTTCAATCATTCTATCATTAGTGATGAAGCCTCTTACTACTTTTCTTCTATTATCATCTAGTTCCACTTCTGCAGTTGTCAAAAACTTCTTGATTAGTCTGACATATATGGCCGGTCTGGCACACATAGAATAGACATATTTGGTCCTTAGGAGAAATCTAATCATCTCTTCATATCCTACAGCCTCTCTCACATCTTCATTAAGAAAAATAGCTACATTATGCTTGGGCTCAAACTTTAACGAATCCATCTGTTAATCACAAAAAACAAGAATTTGTTAGAAGGTTTTAAACTCATTTAAGTTTTTTTATTATCAAATTTGTAGAAATGAATAAATCATTCACTAAATTTAATGTTTTCTTAATAAAATTGCATATTTTAAAATTTGATTAATTTTTTAAAAAAATTTAGAGATTTGAAATTACTATTTTGATGATTGAATCAAATCTTAAGATATATAATCAATTAGAGTTTCTACTTGATTTTGTATATTCATGTTGAATTCCGCTTCACCTGTTAAGGTTTATTTGAAAAAGCACTTTGTCGATTCAATTCACTTATATTTATTTATTATTATTTTTTACTTTGAAGATATTTGTATTATCAGGAATATTGTTTTAATGAAAGTCTTGTTTGATGATGTTAACAGGTTCTCAATTCATTATCACTAACAATTTCAGTTCCATCTTTAACAAATAATCGTATGTAATGAACCATTTCATATTTTTTCAAGTTATAGGGTTCGGACGCCCAAATAGGATTCAAATGCCTTATTGATTTTGCTGTTATTACACACTGATTCTGTTAAATAATCTCATGATGGTAGTCGCAATCACTAATAGAACCTTCTATGATCAAACATCTCAGTAAAACAAAGTAATCAATGGGTATTTGATTGATTCGCTGCTTGGAGACAAAGAACAGGTGAATGAGTGTCAAGAGCTCGAATGAAATGAAATTCTGAGCAAGTGTTGAATTTATACAAGTGTAAAAACTCTTAGACGCATTACAACTGTTTAGGCGCATGACCATTGTTTGGACGCATGAGGTGTAGTTGGCATTGTTCGGGCGTTTTACCCCTGTTCAGGAATATGAACCTTAGACGCATGAGTTACACTTGGTTAGATTTTGTTCTAAGTATCTAGGCGCATTTGCACTGTTCAGGCGCATGAGCACTGTTCAAGCGCACGAGCACTGTTTAGGCGCATGAGCACTGTTTAGGCGCATGACCTAGAATAAAACTCCTAACACTTTGTTTTATTTTCAATATGAGACGTCTGGTACTATTTAGGCGTATGAGCTCGCCCAACACTTAACCAAGAATTTCAGACTTATGACCACTGTTTAGGCGCATGAGAATTACTCAAAACATCCAACACTTATCATAAAACTGAAATTTCATCATGCGGCTAAACTTAGATTTATGAACACTGTTTAGACGCATTAGACATCCATACGTCTAACACTTAACAAAATTTCACAAAATTCATTCAAATCACAATTTTTTACTAATTTCACTATTTTTCAAACAAAATTTCAAACTTTGGTCAAACTTTGAAAAATGACTATGACTTTGACTATTTGACCAAAACTTTGACTTTTTATCTATATTATTTTTAAATCATTTCTGTCATTTTAGTCTAAAAAATTTCTATATATCAACTATATGCCTGTAGTGAGATCATATCGGATAATAATCAGCATATTGAAATAAAAAATTGTAAATAGTCATAGAAAATGATTAAATCCTGATCAAGTGTGTTCCAGATCAGTGTTACCATAGCAAAGGAGACACGAGATCTAATGACAGACAATAACTACTTTGACAAAGATCAGTACACTTACTTTTTCAATTGTTGGATTTATTAAGGTTGGATTAGATATGACATTATATAATCCACACTTAAATTTTGAGAGTTCAACCCTCGTCAAGGTATGCAAGCAAGAATTTTTACTCAACTTAAAAACCTATCATATATGTATAATCAGATCTCGTGTTTAGGTCATGAGAGAATCATCATGGTTGAACCAGTTGATAATCTCTGAGAAAACTACCATGGAGAAGCCATTAGGTAATCCCCAATCCATTTCATAAAGAAATAAATAGAGATGATTAATAAGAATCATAGGGCATCCATTTTGGACGTTTAGAAAAGATTGTGCACATTGGCATCTTTTGCATCAAGTGAGAATATCCAGGTCTGTGATGACTTATAATAGAGGATACCTCATCACTTCATGTCTATGATGACTCATAACAGAGAAGTGAACAGATTCAATAAACAGATCTCATGGTTACACATATTATGTCAAGGTGTGAGATTGTGACTTGACAAGCAATCATAAGAAAAGTCAATAAAACTCATTAGTACTAAGATGGACACACACAAATGCATAGATGATTTAGTTTAATCACAAGAATCTACTTTTTTAGTATAATTACATGATCTTGCCTTCAAATCATAGTTGATCATGTCAGACTTTATTAGTGAGTAAAGTATGCAACTGATTAAACTGATGTACTATCATTTCCCACAAATTACAAAGGCAGATTCAATCCTAACACTTATAACCACTAAAATATATTATTGTATTTTGATTTTATAATTTTCTCTTTTGTTAGGACCATTTAGGTACGGAGTACTAATTGATTTTGCGCATATACCAACTCAAATAGTGCGGAATCCTATTTGATTGCCGATCCAATCAGGGAGAATACAGTTATGATAACTCTAACGATTAATGAAACGTTATGAATGATTAGAACACGATCAACTGTGATCTATGAACTTGGAACAAGTCTTCTAGAGTCTCTAGATGGCTAGGGTACGATTATGTGTGTAGCTATTCGAATTGTTCGTTTTTCCACGAATAAGGTGGTACTTATAGGTTAGGGTTTTCCATTCGTGCGACTGAACCATTAGCATGGTTCAGTCGTGCGACTGAAGCATGCGATTGATCCATCCACACGACTGAAGGTACAGTCGTGCGGCTGAGTCAATCCTATGTCTCAATCGTGCGACCGATCTAGTCTCCTGGTTCAGTCGTGCGACTAGTCCATTAGTGTGAAGTATTCGTGCGTATGGTCCATTAGCATGGTCCATTCTCATGAGAACTTCACACAATTGAGTTTGCACATGTTCTAAATCATTATTGACTAAGAATTATATAAATAACCACAAACCTATATAGTTAGTTCAATATGCATTATCACAGAATAAACAATGAAATATTAAACATTATATGCATCAACCAAACATTGTATTTCATTCATACCCATTCAATTACATATATGTAAGACATGAAAGACATTTTACATTAAGCTCTTAAACCAGGTACACATGTATCTACAAACTCCCCCTTGGACCTAGTTTACATCATTGTCTAACATTCTTCATCAGCTCTTCAAAATTCTTGTACTTCTTCTCTCTTGTACTCCGGCATGTATCTAAAATGCAGAACAAAGCCTTATAACATTTTGAAAATGGAGGGCTTTATAATGTCTTGCGAATCATAGAATAGTGGCCACTTGTATAAAGTATAAACATCATTAGCAGACAAGTTCAAAAGCCACATAGGGTCAAATACCCGGATATTATCCATTTGGCTCTCCTTCTGTAAGACTATGACCGCTTCACCAGTTCTCCAATCGTAGGACCACCATTTGAAGTGTGGAGTGAAGTCTTGTGGCATTTCCTTAGAGGGATTCTTGACATTGCGCGCGGAGGACTCCATTTCAGCACTATCTTTGCATTCTAGTAATGAGATCAACTTCAGACCGTCTGATGTACCTCGTCGTTATTGAGGTCTAAAGTTGACCCACCTGGTGTGGTACTCTTTTCTCAATGTAGCTTCAAACCAGCCTGACATTTTCTTTGGATTAGTATAGAGCAACTTCAGGCGTGCTAGTTGGTTGAGCTCAAAAGTAGGTAGAGTCTTTAGATCGTGTGGGAATTTAAAGTACTCTATGCCCTTCTCTTTCTTCACGGAATACACATTTAGATCCTCAAAATATGCCCATGCGATGATTTGGCCTAACACGTTTAAGTGTTTCTTGACTTTGTACAGCTTGGTGTAACATTAGGCTTTTGTGTAGTGCGCATGGCTCGGATCTCAGCAAATAGGCCGCACATTTAGCCTTTTTGATGTTGACATCAGCGTCTGAGGCTTGGGCTTGATCCTTATTCTTCTGGGACTCTTGCTCTATCTGATCCAATTTTTCAAACGTATTACTGACGAGAGTATCACCCAGATTATGGACTACATTTCCCTCTCTGTTAGTATACTCTGGATAATGCGGGGCTGTGACGTCTTCAATCTCTATTTCATCCACATCATTAAGCTCGTCGTCACTAGCCACGTCAATGGTAGGGGCATCCTTAACAATTTCATCCGGATTTAGGCAGAACATCCTCCGCAAGCTGCTCATTAGTAAGGTCATGAATGATTTCTCCTTCTTCGGTAGTATAACTCACAGACCTCCTGACAATCCCTTGCTAATCAATTATCATAGTGAATTGAGACTTGAGTTGCTGTAGGGGAGCAACATCATACTCGTCTTGCTGAGATGGTTGATCTGCTTGATTTAAACATTTAACACAACAATCATTTGTCAATAATCAAGACAGTTAAATATCAAATATATATAAACATTAAGTACATAAGTTTAATAGATGATTCAATTAAACAAGATGTAAAATTACATAAACATCTAAACATTACTTTTACCCTGATCTTGGGCCCTTCTACAGGCGGGGCAGAGGACGAGGCTCCCGATCCTGCGCCTTCTTGGGCGCCTTTCTCTTGCTTGTGTGACAGCCGATGCAACCGCATCATCTCCTTCCTCATCTTCTCCTCCCTCTTCCTCTCCTGCACCATCATCACCTCCTTTTTCTGTCTCATGCTCATCATGATCCTCATCATCCTCATTCTCATCATCACCACTATCATCATCTCCATCTCTGATCTTGAGAGGCTCATCATTAGAGCCTTTGAGCCTTAACATCAACTTCTTGTTCTTCACCTCAAGATCTTGTACCTCTGTACTGACGAGGTCTGCTGCTCAGGAAGCTCAGCTATCTCCCGAGCCTGGGAGATAGTGAGCTCCATCAGCTGATTGAGCTGAGTACCTCACTGCTCATCAGTAGCCACCAGCTTAAGCATAATCTAGTTAAGATTGGCCAGCTGCTCCTCTAACCCAACTTTAGGGAGAGAGGATCCAAAAGTGAGTGGGACCTGAGATGAGGTCCCAGTTCTATGGGTGGTGGTAGTGGTGGTGGATGTAGTGTAGATGGGTGGTGGCATAGGTGTAGTTGGTGGAGGGGTGGCTGTAGTAGTGGAAGGTGGAGGTGTGGTAGTAATGGTAGGTGAGTGGTAGTAGTGGTGGTGGGGTGAGGTAGTGGTGGTGGTAGCTGTGGTGGCAGTAGGGAAAGGGGTAGCGATCAACGTGTACCTCCGTCTCTTGGGCTTCATCTCGTGGGGTTGAGCATCCTCTTTTCCCTCGTACCCTACAAGGAAGGTGCTCCCCTAGGATGGTGGGTTGATCTAGGGTGTAGGTTGGATCAATTGTAGTCTCCCTAGACTCGCCCGGGCGTCGACCAACCACCCAAATCCCTCGCTCGGTGGCAACCACCTTGCTGCCCACCGTTCGAGTCAACGGCTCCCATCTGACTCCTCCTGCTCATCAGGTCGAAAGTCCTGATGGAATCCCACAGTCTCTGCTCCTCCTCGGGTGGATGATGGAGATGTCACATCACTAGTAGTGGCCCTAGATTGGGTGGGGCCAGTATCTCCACCATCATCGCTATCGTCATCATCAGAATCATCAGCGGGGTGTACAATCTGCTCAGTGTCTGAGTCACTATCATCGTGGCACCACTTCCTCCGAGCTGGCACCACATAATCCTCACGGACCAGATGCCCAAACAGTCGCCTGATAAGGGATTTCACCTGCTTTCCCCTGTACACCTTCATCCTGCCTAAGGTGGTATCATCCTTCATCCTGCCTGATAAGGGATTTCACCTGCTTTCCTCTTTCTCCTTTGGCAGCAAAGGGAGCTTCTGGTCAATAATCATCTGCATAAAGCGAGGGTACATGTAAAAGCCCTCCTTGCCCTTTTCCTTGATGTTCTCCACCAGGTAGATGAAGATCATCCTCGAGAAGCTGAACAGATGGTTCAGCACCAACGCCACATAGGCGTTCTGAATCTGATCAAACAGCTCATCGAGCCTCCCTTCCTTGAGGCAATACACTTAAGCAGCACATGGGCTAAGTACTTAAATTGGGGCACATGTTTCCCTTGTTGAGCACACCTACGTTGATATCCCTCGAGTACTTGGCCCACAGAAAACAGCCTCGTACAGTCAGTGGGTGTAGTCATGTAGGGCAATCAGCATCATCCCCAAACTCCAAGACTGTCCTGAGATCGTCCTCTTTGATCTCTATAGCCTCACCAAAATTGGAGCTCCTGATACAGTGGGGCTCTGAGTATCTGTCGACAATAGTGCTTTCGCAAAAAGCCTGCTGAACTGAACGATACGGAGTGCACGAGTCGATATAGCACGGAGGATCCTCGATCTCCATAAGAATGTAATAATACCCGAGAAATCAGCTGCGCTCCGGGAGGTCAGATCCGATGAGCACAAATGATATGCTTTGTGCTCATAGTCCAACGACTCGCTATCTGTTACCCAATGTAAATAATGTTAGTTGTGTGTCAATAAGTAACAATTTGATTCATTGGACTTGAAATCTTTTGTTCTGTCATGCGAATGAACTGTGTGACTGAGATCTAGTCATGCAATTGAGCTCATAGGTACGACTAAGCATGCGACTGGGCTTAGTCATATGCTATCCCATGCGTTTACACGAGTCGTATGACTGAACTCATACGCATGGTTCAGTCGTGCGATTGAGCCATTCGCCCAGCTCAGTCGTACGATTGAAGTTCATCAGGGTGTCCATGCGCATGACAGACCGTTTTTCCATTCAAATTCAAATTTTTGAGCAAAACATGATGTTAGACTTCGTGGTTTGGCTCATTACTCTCGCAAATGACCGATATAACACTTAATAACCTTTATTTTGACAATATACTTAGTTTTATAGGTTTCTTAGGCAAACCAAGTCTCGGTTAAGTTTAGAGCTTAAATTCGATCATTAGGGCACGAATTGATTGAACTTTTGAGTGAATATCATCGCGTACTACCTGGATAAACACTAAGAATCATTAGATCACAACATCAGTAGTCTAGAACAGTCAAAAGAAAATCGGGCAGCGTAATGGTACTTCGTGCGGTAAAGTGAGTGATTGGGGTGAATGAGCGTCTGCGACCGACTCCCCCTCTATTTATACTATGGTTTCTTTTAGTCGTGTGACTGAATCTAGTCGCACTCTTGATTCGTGCGACTAGCATTGTCGGTCATTTTCAGTCGTGCGACTAGGTGTCAATCGTGTGACTGTCTCATTCGGTCACCTCCATTCATGCGATTGGTTCATCTTGTGATTCAATTGTGTGAATTTACTCATGCTTCTGGTCCAATCGCACGTCTGGTCAATACGTGTGGGTTAGTCATGTGATTGGGCTCATACGTATGGTTTTGACTTTATGACTATTTTAACATAGAGAACTTTTGATCACCTCAGATGTGATCCTTTAGCAGTAAAAATATTTGTCACCTCAGACATGACCCTTTTAACATTTGAAAAACCCGTTTGGTCACCTCAGACGTGACCCTTTTTTAGTGATTAAATCCCAGATGGAATTCCAATGCATAGTCTGACGTTTATAACTAAACTGACTAAAAATTAAACAAATTAACCACTAGAACTAAAAGACAAAACTAAAATATATTTTTGTAATTTTGTGTGAGGGAAATCTAAGATAGATATCTAACAGATTTATTTCTCGAACAGTACAACTTCAAGTTATTTTGACCATAACTAGAACGATTCGTTATGGAATCATACAGGTATATCAAATCATTTGGGACATGATACCAAACCCTTTTAATGCTAGATTCTTGTTTTCATCCAGAGTCATTAGCAATTTAGTACTTTCAAGAATAGCAGCCACAATGATTGTTAGTATACTTGTCCACTTAAATCCATACACAGACTTTTGACACAGATTGGTGATATGTTAGGTTTAATTATTTCAACCAGCATTTGTTGATCCCATGCTTAAATGGTAGTCAACGTTCCTTGTGAGATTTTTGAGACCTACGGGTAGTATTCAAGAAGAAACTATTCTAAAGCTTTCAAAGAGATGCTAAGCCTCACGTCAGTGCCACTGCACAGCAGAGAGGCGCAAACAACAATGAATTCTAGAATATTTAGGTTATGCTTATCCTCAGGTCAGTGCCACCGCACAACAGAGAGGCACACAACCTATCTTATTGTTTGAGCAATTATATTCTTTTTGCACAGATCGCACCAACACCATAGGTTATTAGCTTGATTGCTTTTTGCAATTTCATGTGCTTTGCCCATTTTTATGGTCATCCGCACACATTTGTGGCGTTTATATTTTGCTCGTCCCCCTTATTGGAACTTTGTTGTTGTGTTAACCAGGGATAAGAGATAACCCACAGCTTGTTGAACAACTTAGTTTGAGCTTGAATTCACCAATGAGGTCTACTTGTCTATTGTGTTGAATCTACCGAACATCATCTAATGGTCTAGCAATCTCTAGGTTGACTTTCTCCGTGTTACCTTAGTAGCAGCTAGTTTTACTATCATTTTTCCTTTTATGTTGCTTAGACTTCTCAGACTTATACTTAGAATTTTGCATCTTAAACAATTTCATTCTTTTAAAGTCTCAACTCTTGTTCCTGTGTACTATCATTTTCCATAAACATTGAATCATTATCACAGATACATCTCATTTCTATTTGCTCGACTGTCCTCCTCCCTCGTTTTTTTAAATACTCAAATTAAAACAACTAATTGATACTAATTTAACCTATTCTCCCCCTAAGATTCTAAAACCGAAAATGTTTTTGCGTTTAGATATTATAGGCGAAGAAATAAAATAAAATAAAAAATAAAAAGAAAAAGTACATCTACTTGTCAGACTAAGTACTATCTTCGTCAGAAATTACTTCACTTTTCTTTTTAATGCCTTTGACCTCTAATAAATATAAAAAACGTGGTTTATCAAAAGCTTTTGTGTAGAGATCACCGCGTTGAAAATCCGTATTAATTTTAACGACATTGATTAAATTCTTTTCAAAACAATCACGTATAAGTGATATTTAATACCGATGCGTTTAGTCTTAGGATGTTGGACCGAATTTTTAGTTACGGCTATACCAGCAGAATTATCAACAAATATAGGATGTTAGAGATTTCAAACAATAGTCTCGCATTTGCTGTTGAATCCAGATGATTTGTGAACAGAAGCTTGCAGCAGTAACGTATTCAGCTTCACAAGTTGACAAAGCAACTGATGTCTCCTTCTTACACTGCCACGTGACTAATCGTCTCCCAAGAATTGACATCCTGCTGAATTGGACTTGTATTTCATTTTTGCAGCTACCATAATCCGAGTCACTGTACGTGTAAGCTCAAAGTCATCATCATGAGATACCACAATCCAGGTGTTGGAGTACCCTTCAGATAGCGAAATATCCTTTTGACGCCTATGAGATGGTTGACTTTCGTTTTGCCATATCTGGAGCATGCCATATCTGAAGATTTCAACAGCTGAAGACTAAAGTACTGAAGACTTCCAAAGCTGAAGACCAAAGTCTGAAGATCAACAGCTGAAGACTAAAGTACTGAAGACTTCAACAGCTGAAGACTAAAGTACTGAAGACTTCACAGCTGAAGACCAAAGTCTGAAGATCAATAGCTGAAGAACAAAGTACTGAAGATCACCGCTGAAGTACAAAGACTGAAGACATTAGCTGATGACAACAGCTGAAGTTCAAGTACAAGTACTGAAGCCTTCAGAGTTTGTTACAACAACTGAAGAAGCATTCTTCAGTTGTTGTGATGGTTTCCTTTCAGTAGTTTTCTTTTGTTTCAGTATTTGTAAAACGACTGAAGAGCATGTTCTTCAGTCGTTGTGTTTGAGTAGTTTCTTTTCAGTATATGTAGTATAGTTAACACTTAGCATTTTTGTAAGAAGACTCAGCTGTTACATCTTCAGTAGTTGTTTACTATCAGTAGTTTGAATAAATTCTGTTAGATGTCACTATCAAGTGACATCAGCATACGTCCATCTCCTATATAAGAGTGTAGACCTAATAGTATGTGTGACATTCTGTTACCACGAAAGCGAATATTGAATGAACTATATTTGCAGAATTCTTTCTATCTATAACCGTTTGTTCTTATCTGAATATCTTTTGTGTTCGTGAATTAGCTAATTCAGTGTTTGTTCTCCGCTGCTATACTCTCAATCAATCAAACGTAGATCGCTGATCATAACAATGGTATCAGAGCTGTTAATCATTGATCGATCTAACAGTTGATTATTGAAACTGCTATTGATATCTATGTTTGATTGAATTAGCTTATTTGCAAGAACTGGTTATAGATTATTGAATTCTGCCGCTTTCGCTTATTCATTTTGAGATCTCTCTTGGTTCAATTTGGTTCGTTGTTTTTGTTCTAAATCTGTTATAGCTTAATTGAATTTGGTTGAATCTGAGATGACTAATCCTTCTAATGACCCTCATAATACCGGTTCCTCAACCAAGCCTCCGATGCTGGTTAGGACTGAGTATAACATGGCAACGAAGGATGCTTCATCACTTGTCTGTTAACAGTTCAGGTTGTTGGACATCTGTGGTACATGGACCACATAAGCCTAGGTGAACAATCCGGAACCAATCAAATGGTTCTGAAGAAGAAGGAACAATACTCAGATGAAGATCGGAAACTGTTTGAGATTGATCTAAAGCCCATGGAATTCTAGCCATGGCACTGCCTAATGAAATCTATTCAGGCTTATGCATCATGAAACTGCTCATGACCTCTGGAATGCACTGAAGGAACATTTGGTGGAACTGATGAGGTCCTACGAACAATAGAGAAATCCTCACCAACAATATAAGACATTTTCTCATAGAAAGGGTGAGACACTGACTCAACAGTTTGAGCGTTTTTCGTGTTTGTTCTCTGAGCTAAAAAGGTGAAATAGGAATACACCAACCCATGAATAACAGATTCCTCAGATCACTGCCTGAGAGATGGGACACATACACTATTGTCCTACGCTCTAGTGCAAATCTGGATAGCCTATCTCTCACCCAACTTCATGGGAAACTGCTTACATTCGAAAGAGAGATAGAGCAGAAAAGGAAACTGTCATCATCAGGAAAGCTCACTGATGACTTGTACCGGAACACTGCCATTGTTGGTCATGAGTCAAATAGCTGCATCTGAAAGCAATTATGATGAGCATATTGATTTCTCTTCAAACAGTTCTGATCATGCATTTGTTGGTATTGATAGTCATTCTGCAGTAATAGTGACAATCTATGCTTCATCATGGATGATTTGAAGGGAATTGCTGATGATGATTTAGAAGAGATGGATATTCTAAGCCAAATGGCCTTAGTTAATATCAGATCTCAGAAGTTCTACAAGAAACTAGCAGAAATTTCCTGGACTCTCTGGCAAAACCAAAGTTGGTTTGACAGAGTAAGTTGAGGTGTCAACAAATGCCAAAGGCTTGGACACTTTGCAAGAGATGTAGATCAACTGGATCTAAATCTTCTGCACCGTTTGTGACTTTTCCTAGCACTAGTCTACAAAACAGAGGGCAACATCCTGTTGGTTGTGGTCATCAATCACACCCTATATCTCCTGCATACTTGTCCCCCAGGGTCCAATGTCATATCCTTTTCCCTGCTATTACATGCCTCAGCCAAATCCGTTCAAGCTCCAATTGCACAACAACCACATGCATTACCTGAACCTCAACCTTCCTAATCTCATCACAAACTCAACCTCAACAACATAGCTTTTTCACCTCAGGAGTTGTTGACTGAGCAGTTTACCAGATGATTTGTCTGGTCATTAACACTGTCTCTGGTGCTGGTCACATGGTGGTGACAATCCTTTTGGAAATCTAGCTCTTATGGCTTTGGCGTCTGCTGATACTTCATCCTCTAATGCCTCTACACCATAGGTCACAGGGTTTCTTCAACATGCCAAAGTAGCATCTGGTATGTAGACAGGGGGGGATCTATGCATATGACAGGGAACAGCTCTCTCTTCATGACTACTCTCAAGGAAAGAAGGGGTTTGTTTCTTTTAGCAATGATGCTAAGGGTTACATCATTGGAAAAGGCTTTGTCTCCAATGGAGAAATAAAGTTTGATGATGTTAATCATGTGGAAATCTCAAGTACAATCTCTTAAGTGTCAGTCAAATGTGTGATAAAGGCCATGTTGCTCCTTTCACCAGTCAAAACTGCAGGATTCTGTCATCCAAAGTTCTGAATTTGATGATAAGGTGTTGGATGATCACACTCTCCTGAGGGCCAACAGGACTAAGATGTATGCCTTAGATCTTTCCAAGAAAATAATATCAGAGGCCATCCTTGCCTATTTTCCAAAGCCCTCTCCTCAGTAATCTAAACTGTGGCACAGAAGGCTGGGTCATGTAATTTCAAAAACATGAATCAGCTGATCCACCATAGTTTAGTGAGAGGCTTACCAATAAAGGATTTCCACTGTGATGAAACCTGCACTGCTTGTCTAAAAGAAAACACACAAAGTCTCATTCCCTCCTATTGAAGACCTAAGTCCACTGCCTGCTTGCAATTACTGCATATGGATCTATTGGTCCTGTGAGAGTGATGAGCATGGAAAAGAAGAAATACTGTCTGGTATTGTGGATGATTACTCCAGATTTGTATGGACTTTCTTTCTATATTCAAAGGATGAGGTTGCTCAGAAGATTATCAACTTTGTGTTGTATGTTGAGAAGCAGTATTCCCTTTCAGTCAAGTGTATACGGAGTGACAATGGACATAATTCAGAAACCATACACTTGATGAATTTTATCTTTCAAAGGGAATCAAAAGGCAGTTTAGCATCCCAAGGACTCCAGAACAAAATGGAGTAGTGGAGAGAAAGAAGAGGACTAATTGAAGCTGCAAGGTCTATGTTGGCTGACTCTGTTTGCCACTGACCTTTTGGGCTAAAGATGTTAACACAGCTTGCTATGTGCAGAAAAGCCTTAGTAAATCAGAGGTTGATGAAGACTCCATATGAAGTTCTACATCACTTGGCTCTTCTCATTTCATTTTTCAGAGCATTTGGGTGTCCCTGTTTTATTCTCAATACAAAGGATCAACTCCAAAAATTTGATCCTAAGGTGGATGCAAGGTGTTTTGTTGGTTATTCATCTACTTGCAAAGCATACACAGTCTTCAACTGCAGAACAAAGATAGTTGAAGAGACTTTTCATGTGAAGTTTAATGAATCTCTAATGGACAAGATTCCACAAAACCCTGTGGAGTTGTTTGATCTGGACATACTGCAATATGTTCCTTATCAACCTCCAGTTGTTGCAGACCATGTGGATAAATCATCTTCTGCAGCATGTCTTCCACCTGGTGGTATTGATGATGATGATGATGATATATCAATACTCACCTATTCAAGTTTTCGTGACCAACTGCCTGAGTCTGCTAAACTTGATGTTCCTGTAGCTTCAGCAGTTCCATCCACAACAAATGCTGATGAGATTTCTGATTCCTCTACCTCTTTGAGTTACCATCAAATCTTGGTTTCAAGAGTCTACATCAACATCTGCTGCTGCTGAAGGTTCTACAAACACTTGCACAGATATCATTGTTTATCAAGAGCTGAAGAATCACCCAATGTCTCAAATCATTGGTGATATCAATGCTGGAGTTTCAACATGAAGTCAATTGTCTAACTCTGCTTCTATGCTCTCTTCATCAGTCAGCTAGAGACAAAGAACTATCATGTTGCTTTAAGAGACAATGGATGGGTTAAGCCTTGCAGCTTGAGCTACTTCAGTTCAAGAAACAACAAGTGTGGGAACTGGTTCCTCTACCCCCAGGTAAGTGTGCAATAGGCACTAATGGGTGTTTAGGAATAAAACTGATGAAAATGGGCTTTTGTTAAGAACAAGGCTAGACTGGTTGTACAGGGGTTCTCACAAGAAGAAGGTATTGATTATGATGAAACCTTTGGCCCTATAGCCAGACTAGAGGCAATTAGATTGTTCTTAGCCTATGCTGCATTCCACCATCTCAAAGTTTTTCAAATGGATGTCAAAGTGCATTTTTATATGGCAAAATAAAAGAAGAAGTTTATGTGTGTCAACCACCAGGTTTGAGGACAATAAACAACCTGAATGGGTGTATAAACTTGATAAGGCTCTTTATGGGTTGAAACAAGCTCATAGAGCCTGCTATGAGACACTTTCCAACGTTTCTTCTCAAGAATAATTTCACTAGAGGCTCCATAGATAAAACTTTGTTTTAAAGAAGGTGGATCAGCATAAGCTACTTGTTCAAATTTATGTTGATGATATTATTTTTGCATCCTCTGATCCCCAGTTGTGTGATGATTTTACCAAATTAATGAAAAAGAGGTTTGAAATGAGTGCAATGGGAGAATTACTTTCTTTCTAGGTTTGCAGATCAAACAAAAGGCTGATGGAACCTTTATTCATCAGTCCAATATACAAAAGATCTTTTGAATAAGTTTGATTTACAAAGTTATAAGCCCTGTTCTACTCCCATGTGCAACATCACACAACTGGATGCGGATCCGAAAGGTAAAGCTGTTGATGAAACACTTTACAGATGTATGATTGGGTCCTTATTGTACTTAACAGCTTCTAGACCAGATATCATGTTTGCTACTGTGTCTGTGCTAGATTCAGGCTGCTCCTAAAGAGTCTCATTTGATTGCAGTCAAGAGGATCTTTAGATATTTGCAAGGTACACAATCTCTAGGTTATGGTATTCCACTGGACACTCTTACAAATTAGTTGCTTTTTTAGATAGTGACTATGCAGGGTGCAAGTTAACTAGAAAGTCAACCTTCTGGTGGATGTCAATTCCTAGACAACTGTTTGATTCTTGGTAAGTAAGAAACAAACATCTGTTGCTACATCCACTGCTGAAGCAGAGTACATTGCAGCTGCAAGTTGTACTTCTCAGGTACTCTGGCTTCAGAACCAACTTTTGGATTATGGCATTACGAGATCTAAGACTCCATTATTAATGGATAGTGCTTCAGCTCTGTGCATTGTCAAAAATCCATCCAGCACTCTAGGACCAAACATATAGAGATCAGACATCACTTTATTATGGATTGTTTTGAAAAGGTCTGATTGATCCTAAGTTTGTGCCTAGTGCTGATGAGCTTGCAGACATTTTTACTAAGCCTTTGGATAGTTCAACTTTCCAAAACCTAGTGTTAAGGCTTGGTATGCTGCAGCTAGAATAAGTGATAACTACTGATGATCTCAGTATAAATGCTGATGATCATTAGTACCATATCACATATAGTACTGATTCTGTTAAAACAACTGATAAGTTACAACTACTGATGTAGTTATAACTACTGATGTCAGTAAAAACAGATAAGTACTGATGTCCTATGAAACAACTGAAAATAGCTAAAAGGCTGATGAGTAAGTGTTGAGGGAGTATGAAACAGCTGAAAGGCTATGAATTGACGAAAACTACTGATGAGAACTTTCTCCTCAGTGTTTCTACAACTGTTGTTTCATCCTAAACAACTGATGACAAAACCATGTCTTCAGTAGTTTCACAACTACTGATGACTAACACCAAGTCATCAGCTGTTTACAACAACTGATGACAAAACCATGTCTTCAGTATTTCACAACTACGATGACTAACACCAACTCATCAGCTGTTTACAACAACTGATGACAAAACCATGTCTTCAGTAGTTTCATAACTACTGATGACTAATACCAAGTTATCAGTGTTTTTTACAACCCTGAAGACCAAACCGAGTCTTCAGTTGTTTTCAAACATCTGAAGTCAAACCATGGTTTCAGTAGTTTTATAACTGCTGATGCCTAAAACCAAGACTTCAGTGTTTCAACATCTGAAAGGGTAATACCACGTCATCAGTCGTTTAAAACTACTGATGATTAACACCAAACCCTTCAGTTGTTTTCTGCCCTTCCCTATAAATACGTCAGACCTAATCCTTCAACGCTTCATCATTTCTAACCTAACGTTCAAACCTCCAAAACTTCTCTCTCATTGGCGACCATGCAGCTCAAACCACGACATAACTGTGTAGCCTACCTCACCAAATCGCCTTTCTGGACAAAGTTCACCCCATTGATCTAATGGTCCAATCACCCTACAAAACGGCCTTCCTTCTAAATCCCATCATTCATGCCGAATCCTTACACCAATTTGGACGAACGTCACCCTTATAACTGGGGAGAACAACACTGAGTCTCTCCAGTCGTTCGTCAACAATCATCAAGTGGTCATCACTCCGGATCATTCGCCAAACCCTTAACCTGAATGATGCCACTTTTCCTGCTGGGTATCCAAAGGGCACAACTGATTTATCCATTGCCCACCATGGATATAGGGAACCTTAATGCCTCTACCATCCTGAAGAACATTTCCATGATGCAGAACGTCTTATATTCACATGGTAAATGTTTGCTTAGTTCCTAAGACTTCCTCTTGGGAAAATGTCTACAAGGTGGCAGCAGGTATTATTCTCTATCCTTGAGCAACAAGACTAAACTTTTCTGAAATCATTTTTCTTGAACTTAAGGATATGGCCTCAAAATCTATTCTAACCGCTGGATATTATATCCTCGGTTCATTATGGCCATATAGAGAATCAGCTGAAAGCTGAGGGACTTGTTGGCCTTGGAGTCCCTGCAACGGTTGTATTGCTGAAGTATACCCAGGCACAACTCTGACCACACACTGAAACAGGTTGCCAACTGCGAAAACCCACGCAGTTGGAACCCACAGCCACCACCTCCAGAACTAGAGTCCCCACCAAACCTAAATCCAAAAAGCCAAAAACACTACTCAGGGAGATGTCCCCTAAGGATGCCCCTGTACCACAAACACAGAAGCACATACTGGTATTAACCCCCCCAGTTGTGTCAAAGACTCAACCTGCCAAAGCCCACAGGTATCCTCTCAACAGGATCCTGTTGCAACCAATATTGGGGAACCCACACTGCTGGAACCTATCTCACTTGAGAGGGTTACCATTGAAGCGCACCATTCACCCCGGGTGCAATCTGCTTCTACCCAATCACGACATGCAACCGCCCCCCAAGTCCTACATTAATTGTTGCACAAGTGCTGAGTCAGTTGCACTCCTCACCCCCCCCCAGATACTATTACAACTAGGCATACCTCTACCATTGAGGGGAGGATCCAAGTGCATCTGATAACACCAACATAGGGTTACAATGTTCCATTTCCTAGTGTAGAAAAGGAGATTGGAACTTCTGGTGAGGCTGCCACTTATCCTGCTTCAGCATATGATCAGGATGTAGTTGGTACCATTACTAAGACCTTACCAGAGGCAACTGCTGATGAAGGACATAGTCTGAGGCAGGAAGTCCCTTAGTTCCAAGACAAAGGGGCACATGCTACAACGGATCTACACTCAGTGCATGTTCATCCTGATTCTATCAGGAGGTCAGGTGATTCAGAAACCACTGATGATGACCTGGGCTTCTTTTACGATGTATTAGCCCAAAACACCATCCTGGAAGAGGAGGTGAGCAGACTCAAAGAGCTGCTTGCCAAACTCTTGCGGATCAAAGACCATCTGCCTCTCAACCCCACAGATGGCACCTTCATCTAAAGGTCTCCTAAACACAGAGCCACTCCCAAATTCTTAGCCACCTGCCTCTGCTTCTAGCACTATTTCTCAGGAACAGAACCCCCCTGAGCAAATAGCTGCTATCTTCCAAAATTCCCTACCTCTTATCACACCTATAATCACTGATATAGTGATCAAAGCCATTGATGAGAGGCTTTCCTCAGTAATACAACCCTTAATCGAGGAAGTTGTGGGCAAAAAGCTTTCTGACAATCAAACCCTTGCAACCAATGCAACCAAAAAGGGGGAGATTCAGTCAGTGAAAGCAAAAAGAAAGAGGAGTGCAGAGAGGATAGAGAAAGAAAAGAAACAGAAGTGATAGTAGTGGACAAAGAGAAGGAGTTGGCTGTGGAGACTGAAAAAAGAGAAGGGGAAGGAAGCTGACATGGAGAAATCAAAGAAAAGAAAGAATGAGAAGGAGACTGCCTTGGAGCTGATGGTAAAGAGGCTGATGCCAAACACAGCAGATCAATGGATAACATCATTGATCAGTTGTTTAGGCAAGGCCATGACACTGACAAACTTGACTCTGAGATCAGAAGATTAGAGATTGAAGAAATCCAAACAGAAGGGCAAGTTATGATGTGTTAGAAAGAGAGGCTGGAGATCATGATCAGATTTATAGCAAAATATCTGGAAGATCAATGATCGAAATCAAGGCTTGGTCCAGGGATAGCATCTTGGCAATAACCACCAATCTATTCGTTTGAAGTATACACTAAAGGATTAGTTATTGAAGCTTTGAATGAAGCTGGTGCTGGGAGCAGGACTGAACTAGCCAAGCAATCTAAAGCCACACTCACTTCCAAAATGCTAGAACAGCCTGTCAACATTCCCACACTAAACCACCAAAACAACAACCACCAAACCAACTCCCTTACCCCAAACCCATAGCCGATGATGTACCCCAGAAGAAGAAGAGAAGGGTATTGAGGCTAGAAGATGATGAAGAAGATGATGATGAAGATAGACTGCCACTCTCAGCTATTATACAGTTGCTGAAGGCCACAAGTCACTCCCCAACAATTACTCCTGAAACTCAAAGACAATTTGTGAAAGTGAAGCTAGAAGAAGAAGAACTTCTCAAACAACATGATGAGGAATTGTTGAGGAGGGTTGATAAAGCATATGCAGCCACATCTTCTATCATCAACATGAAGAAGCATGCTCTCAGATTACACTCTTAAGCATACATTTCAATATCAAAAGGAGAGAGTGAGGATTTGGCCTGATCCCAGGGTGTCTCACAGGATTCACAAGAAAAACATTCCACAGAGATACATTGGCCATGTGAAAAAGATTGTAGATGAAGTGATCTCCCTAGTCTTTGTAGTATCACCTTGGGAAATCCTAAAAGACTTCAAGAAAGCTTATAAAGCTAACCAAACCCCACAGAAGATGCTTGAAAATAAAATGGTGAAAAAGGGGTTAGTTTATAAGAGGCTTGAAGAAGTCAGAAAGAATGAGCTCCAGTTGTTTCTAGAGGGTAATCACCCTGATGAATTTGCTTATAGAATAATAACAACTGTGGAGCTAAAGAATGGGAAACAGGTCAAATACCTATTTGAGTACTATGGGCCTGAATCATTATTTAAAGGAGGTGCTGAAGAGCTGACCTTGGAGGAACAAATTACCTTCCTTGAGGCCTACACAAGAGAGTCATATAGACTCATAATGGGGAAGTAGATCTCATGGATGGGGTAACAACTCTGTGTCCAGTTCCCCAAGACAGAGTACCCATTCATACTTTGCCAAATAGATCATTGAGACTTCTTCCCAGGCATGTGCTTAAAAGGGTCACTTCTGAGCTGATCTAGAAGACAAAAAGACCAATCCTTCTGCCATAATAAGTGGGACATCTTCAATAAGTTTAGAGGTTTTGGCTGCATTGGTTCAGGGGGAGTTTGTTGGACCAAAAGAACCAATGAGCCTAATCAAAAAAACCTCTAAGTCCCACAGACATCACAACAACTGCTGAAGACTTGATCAGTTGTTTGACAAAGTCTGAAGATTTTAACAACTGAAGACTAAAGTACTGAAGACTTCAAAAGCTGAAGACAAAAGTTTGAAGATCAACAGCTGAAGACTAAAGTACTAAAGACTTCAATAGCTGAAGACTAAAGTACTGAAGACTTCAACAGCTGAAGACCAAAGTCTGAAGATCAATAGCTGAAGAACAAAGTACTGAAGATCAACAGTTGAAGTACAAAGACTGAAGACATTAGCTGATGACAACAGCTGAAGTTCAAGTACAAGTACTGAAGCCTTCAGAGTTTGTTACAACAGCTGAAGAAGCATTCTTCAGTTGTTGTGATGGTTTCCTTTCAGTAGTTTCTTTTGTTTCAGTATTTGTTAAAACGACTGAAGAGCATGTTCTTCAGTCATTGTAGTTTCAGTAGTTTCTTTTCAGTAGTTGTAGTAATAGTTAACACTTAGCATTTTTGTAAGAATATGTCAGCTGTTTGACATCTTCAGTAGTTGTGTTAACTATCAGCAGTTTGAATAAATTCTGTTAGATGTCACTATCAAGTGACATCAGCAGACGTCACATCTCCTATATAAGAGGTGTAGACCTAATAGTATGTGTGACATTCTGTTACCACGAAAGCGAATATTGAATGAAATATATTTGCAGAATTCTTTCTGTCTATAACCGTTTGTTCTTATCTTGAATATCTTTTGTGTTCTTGTGAATTAGCTAATTCATTGTTTGTTCTCCACTACTATGCTCTCAAATCAATCAAACGTAGATCGCTGATCATAACACCAAGACTTCATTGTAATCAATCCCCTCGACTTGTCAAAATCCTTGAACTACGAGTCAAGCCTTGTTTCTGATTATGACCCCTTGGTCATATTTCTTACATTCAACATATTAGTGGAACTTTTCTGTGGGGACGTGTACGACACAGGTGTGACTTTAGTCTGTTTCGGTTTTGTTACTTCTTGTTTAGATGTTTTATTTTCTTTAACAAAATTAATTGTTTGAACCTTTTAAACATCTTTACCCTTTTGTTTATTTGGACTTAAACATGATGCACGTGTTTGGTTAACTTGTTTGGTCTTTTTGAGTTCATAATTAGTTGTGTTTGAACTTGACTTTACCTTAACCCTTTCAAATTGTTCATCCAAATTAACAATAGGCATTTTACCTTTTGACTTTAAAGTGGTCTCTTTTTTAGTGACATATTCAATAGTTCTACTTGTGGAATCTGGATCACTTACAAGAGGAGTGGTTACCACATAATCCTTGATTGGGTTGTCATTAATAGGTTTGCATTTAGCATTCAATAAGGTCTCATGTGGTGGTGGAACCACTTTTTAACCCAAACCCTCCCCGTTGTTGCATTCTCTCACTAAGTGCTGGACTATATGAGAAGAACTGGTCCAACTGTGCAGTTTTTGTTTTAAAGAATTTACTTCGACTTCCAAAATTGCTTTTTGTTTCTTAGTTTCTTCTAGGGAGTTTAAATAGAACTTTATGTCATTTGCTTGGTTAAAAGCTACAACTTTGGTTTCCCTTAGTTGTTTATTTAACTGTTCTATTTTCTCTTTGTAACTGTGCTCATTTTGTTTTAAAATCCTGTTTGCTTCTATGCATAGTTGTAAGTCATTTACTAAGCTATCATTGTGATCTAATAACCTAGCAAATTTTGAGTCTATGCTTTCTCTAAATTTATTACATCCATTACAAGCATGACTATCAAACAGTTGGTCTTTGGTACTTACCTTAGAAGTTTCGGTTGAATCAGCCATCATAGCAGAGTTTGACTTTTCTGGTGCTGGTGATTCTGAACATGTTGAACTTTGACCTTCTTCATTTAGGTGATTGACTACATTTGCAGTTTCTTCATTATTCGACATCACGAGTTCCACTGCTATGTCACCTTCGCTTGCAGAGTCGTCATCCAAACCCTCAACAAATGTAATGTTGGATTCTCCTGGAGATACAAATCGAAAGGTCCAATCTTGGCCTTTGTCATCTTGAGCAGTCAAGGCCTTAGGATCCTTTCTTGACAATGCAGTACTACTTGTGGGTTTATCTTGGCTATTGAAGGATGAGAATGGATTACCATTGCCTGTCTTCTTGGGCTTCACACATTCACGTTTGAAGTGTCCTTTCTTTCCACAGTTATAACAGGTAACTTTGGTTTTGTCAAAACCAAAAGTTGTATCTTTTGTGGCTATCAAGTTCTGTCATATCTGCTTAACAAACTTTTTCGCCCTCCGGACAACACTAGCAAGAGCCCACATAATTTCCATCCTTTCTAGCTCATTCTCGTCTACTTGCTCGTAGTCTTCATCTGCCAGATGGCAGTTTCCTATCCTTCCTGCAAATAGACCGTCATAGGAGTGAACGATAGCTGCTAGGAGGTCCATATGCTCCTTTGCTACCTCTACAGTCACATTACCGAGATTCTCGGTGTTCAATTTCGTAGCATTGGCTTCAGGTGCTATGTATTGGGTGTAAGATGAGCCTGACGTGTCACATCCTGAAGTTCTGGCTTGGGATGGAGCAGTTGAACTCGACACAAATGCTGTTGGAAGTGGGGCTCCAGACGTTTTTGGTTGAGAAGTTGAATTGTACAATGAGGGGTTCTGATCATATGAACTCTTTTGTGACCTGTACTTCATCCTCAACTCTTCCTCTCTCAGCTTTAGAATGAAATCGTTGATATCCAACTTTGCCAGTATGTCATTCTATCTGAGGTTGATACAAATGAAACCCACTTTTCTGGCAAGCCATCTGTGAAATTCGACACCTTGTCTTCGATGGATGTAACAACCCCATGAGTGTGCAGCTCACTCATTAAGTGGTAGAAGCGGTCTATAACATCATCCAAACTCTCTTTACCCATCGATGAGAAGTTATCGAACTCCTTCTTCAAAGCCTTAGCCTTTAGAGCTTTTAACGACGCATTCCCGTCATACCGTTTTTCCAGAGCATTCCTAGCTTCTTTGCTTGCTTGTTCTTAGAAAACTGATGGAATATATCCTTAGGAATTGACTGAGTCAGCAAAGCATACACCTTCTTCTCTGCATTGTACTTTACCTTCTAGCTATCAGTAATGCCACCTAAGGTAAGTTTAACTCCATCGGCACCAACCGGCATACTATACCCTGTCTCGATTGATATTCACAGATTAGGTTTAACTCCATTTAAGTATATCTCGAACCTTTGCTTCCATTATGGGTAATCATCTAACGTTATAAGCTTGGGGGCTTATTATGATTCCCAACTTCATTTTCCAGAAGCAATAGATTTTGGATCCGTGAATCCCTGCCTGTAGTGAATGTTGAGTACTGATCTTCCATTTCTATTTACTTTGACTTTTAGAACAAACTTTTTCACTGGTGCGAATGAAGGGATGTGATTGGGCTAACCGTGCGATTGAACAATACAGATGGCTCAACCCTGCGATTGAACCAATGCGGATGAGTCAATCATGCAATTGAATAAATGCGGATGAGTCAATCATACGATTGGACAGATGCGGATGAACAATGCAAATGGGGTGTTCAGTCATACGAATGGATGAATGACTGAGTTCAATCGTGCATATGGGAGGTGCGAATGAGTTCAGCCGTGCGATTGAGTCAATCGTGCGACTGAAGCTGCTAGTTTTTTAATTTCGAGGGTTTTTGGTACTTCGACACAAAATTACGAATTTTCACGAACCCTAATCTGCCATAAGCCGAAAAACGTGAAGTTTTACACCTGGAGACACTGAAAAATACTGTTTACCAAAAAGACGGTGTTTTTTACTGCAAAAACATGAGATTTACACCAAAAACGATTGAATCACACAAAAAATCACGAGCCAAAACTCTGATACCACTTGTTAGGACCGTTTAGGTACGGAGTACTAACTGGTTCTGCGTATATACCAACTGAAATAGTGCGGAATCCTATTTGATTGGCGATCCAATCAGGGAGAACACAGTTATGATCACTCTAACGATTAACAAAATGTTATGAATGATTAGAACATGATCAACTGTGATCTATGAACTTGGAACATGTCTTCTTAAGTCTTTGGATGGCTAGGGTACGATTATGTGTTTAGGTATTCGAATTGTTCATTTTTCCACGAATTAGGTGGTATTTATAGGTTAGGGTTTTCCATTCCTGCGACTAAACCATTAGCATGGTTCAGTCGTTCGACTGAAGCATGCGATTGATCTATCCGCACGACTGAAGGTCCAGTCATGCGACTGAGTCAATCCTATGTCTGAATCGTGCGACTGGTCTAGTCTCCTGGTTTAGTCGTGCAACTAGTCCATTAGCATGAAGTATTCATGCGTATGGTCCATTAGCATGGTCCATTCGCATGAGAACATCACACAATTGAGTTTGCACATGTTTCTCAATCATTATTGTTTAAGAATTATATAAACAACCACCAACCTATATAGTTAGTTCAATATGCATTATCACACAATAAACAATGAAATATTAGACATTATATGGATCAACCAAACATTGTATTTCATTCATACCCATTCAATTACATATATGTAAGACATGAAAGACATTTTATATTAAGCTCCTAAACTGGTACACATGTATCTACAAACTCCCCCTTGGACCTAGTTTACATCATTGTCTAACATTCTTTATCAGCTCTTCAAACTTCTTGTACTTCTCATCACTTTTAGCTCCAGCATGTATCTCAAATGCGAAACAAGCCTTATAACATTTTGAAACTGGAGGGCTTGTACAATGTCTTGTGAATCATAGAATAGTGGCCACTTGTATAAAGTATAAACATCATCAGCAGACAAGTTGGTCAGCCACATAGTGTCAAATACCCGGATAGTATCCATTTAGCTCTCCCTCTGTAAGTCTATGACCGCTTTACCTGTTCTCCAATCATAGTACCACCACTTAAAGTGTGGAATGAAGTCCTGTGCATTTCCCTTAGAGAGATTCTTGACATTGCGCGCGGAGGACTCCACTTCAACACTATCTTTGGCTTTCCAGTAATGAGATCAACTTCAGACCGTCTAATGTACCTTTGTCAGTTGTTGAGGTCTGAAGTTGACCCACCTTGTGTCGTACTCTTTTCTCAATGCAGCTTCAAACCAGCCTGACATTTTCTTTGGATTAGCATAGAGCAACTTCAGGCGTGCCAGCTGGTTGAGCTCAAAACTAGGTAGAGTCTTTAGATCGTGTGGGAATCTAAAGTACTCTATGCCCTTCTCTCTCTTCATGGCATACACATTTAGATCCTCAAAATAAGCCCATGCGATGATTTTGCCCGACACCTTTAAGTGTTTCTTGACTTTGTACAGCTTGGTGTAGACCTTAGGCTTTTGTGCAGTGCGCATGGCTCGGATCTCAGCAAAACAGGCCGCCCATTCAGCCTTTTTGATTTTGACATCGGCGTCTGAGGCTTGGGCTTGATCCTCATTCTTCTTGAACTCTTGCTCCATCGGATTCAGTTTTTCAAATGTATCACTGACGAGAGTATCACTCAAATTGGGGACTACATTTCCCTCTCTATCAGTATACTGTGGATAATGCTGGGCTGTGACATCTTCAATCTCTATTTCATCCACATCATTAAGCTCGTCGTCACTAGCCAAGTCAATGGTAGGGGCATCCTTAACAATTTCATCCGGATTTAGCCAGAACATCTCTGCAAGTTGCTCATCAGTGAGGTCATGAATGATTTCTCCTTCTTCAGGAGTATAACTCATAGACCTCCTGACAATCCCTTGCAAATCAAGTATCATAGTGAATTGAGACTTGATTTGCTGTAGGGGAGCAACATCATACTCGTCTTGCTGAGATGGCTGAGCTGCTTGATTTAAACATTTAGCACAACAATCATTCGTCAATAATCAAGACAATTAAATATCAAATATATATAAACATTAAGTACATAAGTTTAATACATGAATCAATTACACAAGATGTAAAATGACATAAACATCTAAACATTACTTTTATCCTGAATCTTGGGCCCTTCTGCAGGCCAGCCAATTGTTTTTCTATTAATATCTGAATCAAAATGATTAAACATTTTTCAAAGTTATCTCTGAGAAAATGATATCGAATCTCGATATGTTTTGTTTTAGAATGTTGGACAGGATTAGCTGTAATAAACATAGCAGTAGTGTTATCAATGTAAATAGGTGTTTTAAGATAATTGAACCCGTAATCCAGTAGTTAATTTTGCAACAAGAGGATTTGAGAACATCCTACTGAGGCAACAATGTACTCAGCTTCTGCAGTTGAGACTAAGACGTTTTTCTGTTTCTTACATTGCCATAAGACTAATTGGGGACCCGAAAACTAACAACCACCCTTGGTGGATTTTCTACCTTGACAACATCCCTTATAATCACTATCAGTATATCCATGTAATTCGAAGTTTTCTTCATAAGGATACCATAACCCTAGAGCTGGGTTTCATTTGAGATATTTGAATATGCGTTTGACAATGATAAGGTGAGATTCCTTCAGGTCTGATTGATACCTGGCACAGACACAAACAACATACATTATGTCAGGTCTAGATGTAGTTAAATACATCAAAGATCCAATCATAGATCTATATAATGTTTGGTCTATTGATTTTCCTTTGGGATCAGGATCAATCTTGGTATTTATGTCAGTTGGAGTTCTGATGGATTGACAATCTTGCAGCTTAAATTTCTTTAATAGCTTATCGACAAACTTTGATTTATTGATGAAAATTCAATCTTCATATTATGTAACTTGCAATCCAAGAAAGAAATTGATTTTTTTCATAGAACTCATCTGGAAACAAGATTTCATGATTTCTTCAAATTTTGAGAAGAGTTTCTGACTGGTTGATCCAAAGATGATATCATCTACATACATTTGTACACAAAGAAGATAAGATGTATCCCTCTTGATGAATAAAGTAGGATCTATCTTCCCTCGTGTATATCCATGTTGGATCAAGTGTTAGGACAATGATTCATACCAGATTCTTGGGGCTTGATGTAGACCATAAAGAGCTTTGCTAAGCTTGTACACACGATGAGGAAATTCAGCATCTTCAAAACCTTAAGGTTGCTTAACATACACATCATCAGTGATTGTTCCATACCAAAATGCTCCCCTAACATCCATTTGATACACTTTGAACTTCATATAAGAAGCATATGCCAGGAAGACTCGAATTGCTTCTAGTCTTGCAACAGGAGCAAACACTTCGTCATAATCTATTCCTTCCTCTTGAGTGTATCCTTGAGCTACTAATCGAGCTTTTTTTGGAATGATTATTACTCAGTCATCTAATTTATTTTTAAATAACTATTTTGTGCTAATGACATTCTTTCCTTCAGGAAAATCCACCGGTTTCCACACTTCTTGTTTTCTAAATTGTAATAAATCATTTTGCATTATTTCAATCCAACTGTTGTCCTTCAAAGCTTCAGTAATGTTTTTAAGGACAATTTGAGAAAGAAAACATGAGTATAAGCAAAGATTTTCTCGTTCAGATTGACTTCACGTTGCTCTTTCTTTCAACGGAATAATAATATGAGAGATGGGATGCCTCTTATGAGTATGAGTTGTTGGAATCTCGTCTTGTTGAACATTCACATCCAGAATAGTTTGGTTCAGTTCAGAGAGCTCATGCAATAAAGTTGAGGAATGTGGAATAAAATTTGGAACTTGAGTTGGAGAATTGACAAAGTAGTCAAACTTGTCATTCACATCTATATTTCCGAATACAGATGATGTTCTAGACTCAAGATGGTGAATTTCTGGTCCATCATTAAGAATAGATTGAGAATTTTTTCAGAATCTTCAAGAACTTGTTAATGCTCAAGATTTCATTGTTCAAGATTCTCTGTAGAGAATAGAGGGTCTCTTGCAAAAGAGAAAAAGGGATAATCTGGACTAGTATCATCCATATCATCTGAATCACAATCTTCACTGAATGTTCCAACGTCTCATGCTTGTTTCTCATTGACATATGAAGATTCAAACAAATTAGAATTAAATGAGTTTGTTAATGAATCTAAATCAAATAACCACTTTTGACCATTTGCAACTGATGGAAAAGAGTTTTCAAGGAATTTAACATTGAATGTTTCAATGATACATTCGTCTTAGAGTTATAAACTCTATACGCTTTCGAAGCTGACGAATATCCAAGAAAGAATCCATTATCAGACTTTGAATCAAAATTGCCAATATGGTCATTTGAATTTAAAATCAATATAGGACATCCAAAAGATTTAAGAAAATCAATATTGGGTTTCTTGCCAAACATTAACTCATAAGGAGTTTTTTGTTTGTCCTTAACCAACAGAGTACGATTTTGAATAAAATAGATAGTTGATATCGATTCATCCCAGAATGTGATAGGAATCATTGCATCGGCTAACATTGCTCGAGCAGCTTCAATCAAAGAAATGTTCTTTGTTTTTGCAACTCTGTTTTGTTATGGAGTTCGAGGAGCACTGAACTGATGAGCTATTCCTTTGGCTGCACAAAAACTGTCAATATTAGCATTTCTAAATTCGGTTCCATTATCACTTCTGATTATTTTAACTTTTTGATCTAATTGATTTTCCACTTTAATGATAAACTCTTTTAAAAGATCTGTTGTTTCAGATTTTGTATGAAGAAAGAAAACCCAAGAAAATCATGTATAATCATCAATGATGACTAAACAATAATATTTCTTCCCAACACTCTTTATGTTTACAGGACCAAATAGATCCATGTGTAACATTTGTAAAGGTTTTGAGTTTGAGTTTATTTGTTTGGTCTTATAACATGCTCTATGTTGTTTTCCCTTCAAACATGTTGTAACACCCATTTATTTTTTTGAAGTCAAAGAAAGAAAGAATAAAGTGAAGAAAAAGAAAGAAAAGATATTTTACCTAAGTTGAGGGGTAAAAGTGTCAAAAGGACAAAAAGGTTTGAAAGTGGGTGTAAAGTGGGCATGGCCGCCCACTCTCTTCTTACAACACCCAAATCTTCAGATTTTTAGAGAGAGAAAGTATAGATTCAGATGTTTTGAAGAACAAGAGCTGAAAAGTCAAATTCAAGGTAAGAAATTCTGGGTTTTTAAGTGTTCTTAACTGGCCTTGCCTTGGTTGTATGCTTATGTGTGTTGTTTGTGTGTTTTTGGTGGGTTTCTAGGCGGTTGAACTCAACTGCAAATGAGTTTGGAAGAAGACATACTCAAGAGCTGCAAAGGTGAGTTCTAGAACCCCTCCTTTAGATGTTTTAACTGATTTTGGGGCTGGAAATGCATGATTGTATGTTTTTATTTAAATGGGTTTTTATACCCGTATGTATGTATGTGTGTATGTTGTGGGTGGGGTTTGATTTTGGGCTATGTTTATGGTTGATGATGTTATGGTTGTGCTTCTATGGCTTAGAATGTAATGTTTAAGCTTAGAACATGATAGATGGGGTTTGGGGACCGAATTATGATGTTAAGTGTGCCCTAGGCTACTCCTGCACCCAAACACTAGCTCATACGCCTAAGTTTTAAAATAACTTGTTAGGATCAGTGATCTATGTTTGATTGATTGAAGAGTATAGCAGCGGAATTCAAACAATGAATTAGTCGATTCACAAGAACAAAACGATATTCAATGAAGAACAAAGACGGTTATAGAGAGAGAGAATATCTGCAAATATATTTCATTCAATATTCGCTTTCGTGGTAACAGAATGTCACAATTATGATTAGGTCGACACCTCTTTATATAAGAGATGTGACGTCTGTTGATGTCACTTGATAGTGACATCTAACATATTTATTTCAACTGAAACACAACTACTGAAGATGTCAAAACAGCTGACATCTTCTTACAAAATATGCTAAGTGTTATCAGTTGTTACAACTACTGAGAAATATAAAACTACTGAAACTACAACAACTGAAAAACAAGCTCTTCAGTCGTTTTACAAAACTACTGAAACTAAAAATATAAAACTACTGATATCACAACTACTGAAGAAGTACTCTTCAGCAGTTGTGACAAACTACTGACGCTTCAGTACTTGATCTTCAGACTTTGACCTTCAGTTGTTTCATCAGCTGATGACTTCAGTAGATATCATCAGCTGATGTCTTCAGTCTTTGTCTTCAGACTTTGTACATCAGTTGTGATCTTCAGCACTTGTAAACTCTTCAGCTGTTGTACTTCAGTACTTTGGTCTTTCAGCTTCAGCACTTGTATTCTTCAGCTGTTCAGCTTCAGTACTTGTGTTCTTCAGCTGTTCAGCTTTAGTACTTGTGTTCTTCAGCTGTTGTACTTCAGCACTTTAGTTCTTCAGCTGTTGAAGTCTTCAGCACTTGATCTTCAGCTGTTGAAGTCTTCAGCACTTGTCAAACTGCTGATGAAGCTTTCAGCAGTTGTTGTGATACCATGTGGGACTTAGAGGTTTTCTGATCTTGGCCCATTGGTTTTTTGGTCCAACAAACTCTCCCTGAACCAATGCAGCCAAAACCTCTAAATTATTTATTATCCCACTTATTGTTGGCAAAAGATTGGTCTTTTTCCTTCTTGATCAGTAGAGAAGATGACCCATGTAAGCTCCGGCCTGGGAAGAAATCTCAGATATTTGTTTGGCAAGGTATGAATGGGAACTCTGTTTTGGGGAATGGACATAGAGTTGTTATCCCATTCATGAGATTTACTTCCCCATAATGAGTCTGTATGACTCTCGAACATAGGCCTCAAGGAGAACAACTTGTTCCTCCTTGGAGAGTTCTTCTACTCCACCTTTGAAGAAGAACTCTGGACCATAGTACTCAGATAAGTACTTCATGGTCCTGCCATTTTTCAGCTCCACTGTAGTTACCTCCCTATATACAAATTCATCAGGATGGGTGCCTTCAAGGAGTAACTGGAGCTCATTCTTCTGGATGTCTTCAAGCTTTTTATATAACAACCCCTTTTTGATCATCTTGTTTTCCAGTAAAGCTTGAGGGGTCATCTTTGCTTGATGAGCTTTCTTGAATTCATCAATTATTTCCCAGGTGTGACTACAATGGCCAACATAATGGTAGAATCTATTGTTTTTCTAACCTGGCCATTGTATTTGTGTGGAATAGTTCTTTTATGGATTCTAGAACTCACCCTGGGGTCTGGCCATACTCTCACTCTCTCCTTCTGATACTGAAAAGTGTGCCTGAGAGTGTACAGCCTCTGAGCATGCCCTTTCATGGCTTGTATAGATGATGACTGAGGAAATTCCTTGTCAACCATCTTCAGTAGTTGCTCATCGTGCTGTTTCTGCTGTTCTTCATCTTCTATCTTGACTCTAACCATTTCCCTTGAGAGTCAGGTGTGATCATGGGTTGACTTCTGGGTTTTGGTAGCTTTAGAACAGCAGAGAGTGGCAGACTATCATCTTCATCCTCTTCTTCTTCTTCTTCTTCCATCCTCAGCACCCTTCTCCTCCTCCTAGGTGCATCACTGGATGATGGTTGGGTTGGTAAGGGAATTGGTTTTGAAGAATGAGGATGTTTGGACTTTGGCTTAGAGATTGTTTGGAGATTTGAGGGGTAGGCTGTGTTTGAGTGGGTGGAAGGGAAGGTTGATCCAGCATCTTTGTAGTAAGTTTCGCCTTTGTAAGTTTAGCCATTCCAACCTTTTACCAGCCCCAGCCTCATCAAGGGCTTCAACAATAATCCCCTTGTGGAATTGCTCAGACAGACAGATTCTGGTGGCTATAGCCAGAATACTGTCCCTGGTCCACGCGCGAATCTCCATTAAATATCTTCCTAAGTATTTTGCAATGAAGCGGACCATGATCTCCAATCTCTCTTTTTCAAGAGCATCATACCCAGCCCATCGGGTTTGAATCTCTTGCACTTCCAACCTTCTGATCTCACTATCCAATGTGGCTGTATCAAACCCTTGCCTGAAGAGTTGTTCAATTATTTTATCCATGGATCGGCGTGTGTAGTATCAGCTTCTTTTACCAGCTCTTCCAAGGATTTGTCTTCAGTAGTAGTTGATCATCAGCACTTTTCTTTCGCTTGTAAGTGAGCAGTGGTTGCATTTCTTTCTCCTCCTCTTGGGCTTGCTTCTCTTCCTTCTCTTCCTCTGTTCTTTTCCTCTTCTTTTCTTTCACTGCAGTACTCTCCCCCTTTTTGGATGCATTGGTGGAAGGGGTTTGTACCGCAGAAAGTGTCTTTTGCACAGCAGCATCAATCAAGGGTTGTAAAGTTGAGGAAAGCCTCTCATCAATGGCTTTAGTCACAATATCAGTGATTATGGGTGTGATGAGAGGGAGGGAATTTTGAAGTACAGCACCTATTTGCTCAGGAGGGTTCTGTTCCTGAGAAATAGGGCCTGAAGCAGAGGCAGGTGGTTGAGTTTGGAGTGGCTCAGTGTTTGGGGACCTTCAACTGAAGGTGCCATCTGTG
The DNA here is from genome assembly GCA_025506515.1 of Flaveria trinervia. Lineage (NCBI taxonomy): Eukaryota > Viridiplantae > Streptophyta > Magnoliopsida > Asterales > Asteraceae > Flaveria > Flaveria trinervia. The sequence continues at coordinate 11,470,748 of CM046457.1, forward strand.
GGTTGGTGGAGGCAGATGGTCTTTCTCCTTGTGAGAGTTGGTCAAGTAAGTTTTGCAGCCTACTGACTTTCTCTTCAAGGATTGTGTTCTGGGCAAGAACATCATAGAAAAAGCCCAGGTCATCATCAGCCGAAGCTGAATCATCTGACCTCCTGCTTAGAGCAGGATTTACATGCACTGGGTGTAGACCAGTAGTTGCATGTGCCCCTTTTTCTTGGTACTTGGGACTTCCAGCCTCAGGACAATGTCCATCATCAGCTGTTGCCTCTAGTGAGGTCTTAGCAATGTTACCAGCCTCATTCTGATCATGTGCTAATTCAGAAGAGGTGGCAGCCTCACAGATATTCTAATCTCCTTATCTACACCAGGAGATAGAAGTGGTAACCCCTGTGCTGTGGGTTCTCAATTGCACTGTGTTCCTCCCCCTCAATTGTAGATGTGTTCCCACTAGTAAGTGGTTTCTGGGGAGGGGTGAGGAGTGCAGTTGAGTCAGCACTTGTGCAACTATTAAAGTTAGGCTGTGAGGGCCGGTTGTATGGGGTGAAGGGATAGAAGCAGTGTGCACCTGGGGAGGTTGGTGCTCTTCAATGGCAATCCCCTCAAGTGGAAGATCCCAGATGTGTAGGTACCCCTTGTGTGGTTGCTGCAGGCTCCTGTTGAGAGGAATCCTGAGCGGCTAAGGCTGGAAGAGTCCTTGTATCCACTAGGGGGTTTGGACCAGTGGATATCTCCTGCGTTTGTGTTGCAGGGGCATCCTCAGGGGACTCAATTCCCTGAGTAGCCGTTTTGGGTTTCTTTTGGTGGGTTTGGTGGGGACTTTTGATTTGGAGGTGGTGGCTGTGGGTTCCAGCTGCGTGGGTTTGCGCAGCTTGGCAGCCAATTTGAGTGTATGGTCAGAGTTGTGCTGGGAGTATACTTCTGGCAGAACAGCCGTAGCAGGAACTCCCAAGCCAACAAGTCCCTCAGCATTAAGCTGGTTTGTAATGATGGCCATTATGAACCGTGGATATAGTATCCAACGGTTAGCAGTTAGTTTTTGAGCCATATCCTTGAGCTCCGAAAATATTATTTCTGAAAATTTAACGGTTGTTGCTCAAGAATAGAATACATTACCTGCTGCCACTTTGTCGACATTTGATCCAAGACGAAGTCTTAGGAGCCAAACATACATTCACCATGTGAAAAATTAGGCGTTCAGCGTCATGGAAGTGTTTCTTCATGATAGTGGAGGCATGAGATTGCCTTGATATCCATGTTGGGCAAAGGATAGATCTGTGGTGCCCTTGGGATATCCAGCAGGAGAAATAGCATCATCCAGAGAAAGAATTTGGCGGATTATTGCAGGAGTGATGACCACTTCTTTGTTGTTGACGACCGACTAGAGAGATGGGTGTGGTTCTCCCCAGTGGTAATGGTGACGTTCATCCAAAACTGTTGGAGGGATTCGGCATGTAGAATGGGATTCAGAAGAAATGCCGTTTTGTATTGGGACTGAACCATAAGATCGATAGCAGTATCGAACTTAGCCCAGACAGGCGATTTAGTAAGGTAGGCAACACAGTTGTGTCGCGGTTTAATTTGCATGGACGCCATTGAGAAGAGAGAAGTTTTGAGAGGAACGTTAGGTTGAAGAAGATGAAGCTTTGAAGGATTAGGTCAGGGATATTTATAGGGTACGGGTAAGAAAACGACTGAAGGATGTGGTGTTAGTCATCAGTAGTTTTAAACGACCGTTGACATGGTATTATCCTTTCAGACGTTGAAACAGCTGAAGTCGTGGTGTTAGGCATCAGAAGTTAGAAAACTACTGAAGACCGTGGTTTTGACTTCAGATGATTGAAACAACTGAGGACTTGGTGTTGTCATCAGTAGTTGTGAAACTACTGAAGACAGTGGTTTTGTCATCAGCTGTTGTAAACAGCTGAAGACTTGGTATTAGTCATCAGTAGTTATAACACTACTGAAGACATGGTTTTGCTTCAGTTGTTCAGAATGAAATAGCAGTTGTTGAAACAACTGAAGAGAAAGTTCTCTTCAGTAGTTGTCGTCAATTCATAGCCTTTCAGCTGTTTCATGCTGTCCTCAACACTTATCATCAGACTTTGCATCTGATTTTCAGGTGTTTCATAGGACATCAGTACTTATCTGTTTATACTGATTTCAGTAGTTGTTAACTACATCAGTAGTTTTAACTACATCAGTAGTTTGGAACAGATAAAGTACTTCAGTACTTGTGAGGCATTTAGCCATCAGTAGTTATAAAAACTACTGAGGGGAAAAAGACTCATCAGTACTTATATGTGACATGGGTACCAATGATCATCAGTAATTACTACTGAAATCATCAGTACTTGTCACTTATTCTAGTTGCAGCATACCAAGCCTTAACACAAGGTTTTGGAAAATAGAACTATCCAAAGGCTTAGTAAAAATATCTGCAAGCTCATGAGCACTAGGCACAAACTTAGGATCAATCAGACCTTTTTCAAAGCAATCCCGAATAAAATGATGTCTGATCTCTATATGTTTGGTCCTAGAGTGCTGGACTGGATTTTTGACAATACACAGAGCTGAAGCACTATCCATTAACAATGGAGTCTTAGTCTCTGTAATGCCATAATCCAGAAGTTGGTTCTGAAGCCAGAGTACCTGAGAGGTGCAACTTGCAGCAGCAATGTACTCGGCCTCAGCAGTTGATGTAGCAACAGATGTTTGTTTCTTACTCTGCCAAGAAATCAAACAGTTGCCTAGGAATTGACAACCACCAGAAGTTGACTTTCTAGTTAACTTGCACCCTGCATAGTCACTATCTGAAAAAGCAACTAATTTGCAAGAGTGTGCAGTGGAATACCATAAACCCAGAGATTGTGTACCTTGCAAATATCTAAAGATTCTCTTGACTGCATCAAATGAGACTCTTTAGGAGCAGCCTGAAATCTAGCACAAACACATGTAGCAAACATAATATCTGGTCTAGAAGCTGTTAGATACATCAAGGACCCAATCATACATCTGTAAAGCGTTTCATCAACAGCTTTACCTTTCTGATCAGCATCCAGTTGTGTGGTGTTGCACATGGGAGTAGAACAGGGCTTACAGTTTTGTAAATCAAACTTATTCAAAAGATCTTTTGTATATTTTGACCGATGAATAAAGGTTCCATCAGCCTTTTGTTTGATTTGCAAGCCTAGAAAGAACTGTAATTCTCCCATTGCACTCATTTCAAACCTCTTTTTCATCAATGTTGTAAAATCATCACACAACTGGGGATCAGAGGATGCAAAAATAATATCATCAACATAAATCTGAACAAGTACTTATGCTGATCCACCTTCTTAATAAACAAAGTTTTATCAATGGAGCCCTAGTGAAATTATTCTTAAGAAGAAAAGTAGAGAGTGTCTCATACCAGGCTCTAGGAGCTTGTTTCAACCCATAAAGAGCCTTATCAAGTTTGTACACCCATTCAGGATGTTTATTATCCTAAAAGCCTAGTGGTTGACACACATAAACTTCTTCCGTTATTTTACCATATAAAATGCACTTTTAACATCCATTTGAAAAACTTTAAGATTGTGGAATGCAGCATAGGCTAAGAACAATCTGATTGCCTCTAGTCTGGCTACAGGGGCAAAGGTTTCATCATAGTCAATACCTTCTTCTTGTGAAAACCCCTGTACAACCAGTCTAGCCTTGTTCTTAACAATAAGCCCATTTTCATCGGTTTTATTCCTAAACACCCATTTAGTGCCTATTGCACACTTACCTGGGGGAAGAGGAACAAGTTCCCACACTTGCTGTTTCTTGAACTGAAGTAGCTCAAGCTGCATAGCTTCAACCCATCCATTGTCTCTCAAAGCAACATGGTAGTTCTTTGGCTCTAGCTGACTGATGAAGAGAGCATAGAAGCAGAAGTTAGACAATTGACTTCTGGTTGAAACACCAGCATTGATATCACCAATAATCTGAGACATGGGGTGATTCTTCAGTTCTTGATAACAATGAGATCTGTGCAAGTGTTTGTAGAACCTTCAGCAGCAGCAGATGTTGATGTAGACTCTTGAAACCAAGATTTGATGGTAACTCATACGATGTAGAGGAAACAGAGATCTCATCAGCATTTGTTGTGGATGGAACTGCTGAAGCTACAGGAACATCAAGTTTAGCAGACACAGGCAGTTGGTCACTAAACTTGAATAGGTGAATATGATATTATCATCATCATAATCAATACCACCAGGTGGAAGACATGCTGTAGAAGATGATGAGCCACAGGATCTGCAACAGCTGGAGGTTGATAAGGAACATATTGTAGTATGTCCAAATCAAACAACTCCATAGGGTTTTGTGGAATCTTGTCCAAAGGAGATTCATTAAACTTCACATGCAGAGTCTCTTCAACTATCTTTGTTCTGCAGTTGAAGACTCTGTATGCCTTGCAAGTACATGAATAACCAACAAAATACCCAGCATCCACCTTAGGATCAAATTTATGGAGTTGATCCTTTGTGTTGAGAATAAAACAGGGACATCCAAATGCTTTGAAAAATGAAATCAGAGGAGCCAAATGATGGAGAACTTCATATGGAGTCTTCATCAACCTCTAATTTACTAAAACTCTATTATGCACATAGCAAGCTGTGTTGACAGCTTCAGCCCAAAAGGTCAGTGGCAGACCAGAGTCAGCCAGCATGGACCTTGCAGCTTCAATGAGGGTCCTGTTCTTTCTCTCCACTACTCCATTTTGTTCTGGAGTCCTTGGGATGCTAAACTGCCTCTTGATTCCCTTTGAGAGATAGAATTCATCAAGTGTATGATTCCTGAATTCAGTTCCATTATCACTCCTGATACACTTGACTGGAAGGGAATACTGCTTCTCAATATACAACACAAAGTTAATAACCTTCTGAGAAACCTCATCCTTTGAATGTAGAAAGAAAGTCCATACAAATATGGAGTAATCATCCATAATTACCAGACAGTATTTCTTCTTTGCCATGCTCATCACTCTCACAGGACCAAATAGATCCATATGCAGTAATTGCAAGCAGGCAGTGGACTTAGGATCTTCAATAGGAGGGAATGAGACTTTGTGCTGTTTTCCTTTTAAACAAGCAGTGCAGGTTTCATCACAGTGGAACTCCTTTATTGGTAAGCCTCTGACTAAACTATTGTGGATAAGCTGATTCATGTTTTTGAAATTAACATGACCCAGCCTTCTGTGCCACAGTTTAGATTCTTGAGAAAAGGCTTTGGAAAATAGGCAAGGATTGCCTTTGAGATCTATTTTCTTGGAAAGATCTAAGGCATACACTCTTCCTGTCCTGTTGGCTCTCAGGAGAGTGGTGATCATCCAACACCTTGTCAATCAAGTGCAAAACTTTGGATGACAGAATCCTACAGTTTTGACTGGTGAAAAGCAACATGGCATTTATCACACATTTTACTGACACTCAAGAGATTGTACTTGAGATTTTCCACATGGTTAACATCATCAAATTTGATTTCTCCATTGGAGACAAAGCCCTTACCAATGATGTAACCCCTAGCATCATTGCCAAAAGAAACAAATCCCTTCTTTCCTTGAGAGTAGTCATGAAGAAGAGAACTGTTCCCAGTCATGTGCATAGATCCCCCACTGTCTACATACCAGATGCTACTTTGGCATGTTGGAGAACCCTGCAATAATAAACAATCAGTTAGTTTTAGATATCCAAACTTTTTTGGTTTTGGGCCTGGTCTCATCAATAGATGGTAAACTAATAGGTTTATTTGAAACAACAGCCTGAGAGGAAGAAGATGGTGAAGAAGAGGAATCCTTTGGCTTGGATCTCCTTTTCTGTGGTTTCAACATAGGAGCATCTAGTTGGTTAACTCTACCCAACATGTTGAACCATCATAACCAGCTGTGTCTGATTTTGTGATAAAGCTTTCAGCTCATCAGACACATTGCCAGTTGAGTTTGATAAGTTCCTATGTTGCACCTTCTTCTTCTGAGCACTCTCAGCTGTCACCTGTTTAACCCCTTACTTTTTGGATTTCTTTGAGGACTTAAGGGTTACAGGATTTGATGTTGCTGATACAAATGTGGTCTCAAACTCAGTTTTCATTTTTACCATTTTCTTTTTAATTTCTTCTTTTTGTTTGAGTTTGGAACCTCTTTGGTACCAGCAATCATCTGTAAGATGATTGAACAAACCACATACTTCACATGGTTTCTTCTTCATCTTAGGTTGATCATCAACTAAAGAGGGTGAAGCAACTGAAGACTTGTTCTTCAATGCTTTGGAAGCATTGTTTGCTTTTTTGACTGCCTCTTTAGTAGTCTTCAAACTCTTTCTACTGACAGTTTTCTTCTCTTCAGTACTGACAGCAGTTGGAGTTTGAACTTCAGGTGTTAACTCCTGCTCTCTAGTCCTTTCAGGACTTTCATAATTAACTCCTGAGTTGATCAACTCATTGATCATGTGAGTATCAGCATTTGAACCATCAACATCAGCTGATAGGTTCAGAGAGGGCTTGATGCTGACTGCTACTTCTGATTGTGTTGTATCAGAAAGTAGATCACATGATGAGATGGATTGGTTATCACTCTCACCATCAGATTCTCCCACTGCTCTTGAGTAAAATCTGTAGGTGGAGCAGTGTGATTGTAACCAATACCAAACTTCACATTGGAAGCAGATTGCTTACTAAGAAGCATTTCAAAACCTTTGCATGATTGTACCCATCTATCACACTCTACCTGGGTAACTGCAAGGGTTTCTTTGAGATCTTTATACTTCTCTAGAAGTATCTCTTCCCTAGCCTTATCATCAGTTATTTGGCATTTCAATTTGTAAATCTCATCATTTTTATCATTAAGCACAGACTCAAATTCAGCTTTGTTTTTGGAAATTATTTGTTCTAGCTTAATGTTCTTGTTGATTAAAGCTACATTTGCTTCTCTAATAGATGCAAATGCAGCTATACATGTGTCAGAACATAATTTGGCTTTTGCCTCAGAGGATACCTGTGATACCTTTGATGTAGAGGCATTAGAGGATGAAGTATCAGCAGAATCCAAAGCCATAAGAGCTAGATTTCCAAATGGACTATCACCACCATGTTGACCAGCACCTGAGAACAGTTGTTCATGACCAGACATGTCATCTGGTAAACTGCTCCAGTCAACAACTCCTGGGGTGAAGAAGCTGTGTTTTTGAGGTTGAGTTTGTTGATGAGATTGGGAAGGCTGTGGTTCAGGCAATGCTTGTGGTTGTTGTGCAACTGGTGCTTGAACAGAATTTGGTTGAGGCACATAATAGCAGGGATAAGGATATGACATTTGACCATGGGGAACAAAGTATGCAGGAGATCTAGGATGTGAATAATGACCAGAACCAGCAGGTTGTTGCCCTCTGTTTTGTGGACTAGTACTAGGAAAAGTCACAAAGGGTGTAGAAGAGTTAGATCCAGTTGATCTACACTCTCTTGCAAAGTGTCCTAGCCTTTGGCATTTGTGACCCTCAACTTACTCTTGTCAAAACCAACTTTGATTTTGCCAGAGAGTCCAGGAAATTTCCTGCCAGTTCTCTTATAGAATTTCTGAGATCTGATATTAATCAATGCCATTTGGCTCAGAATATCCATCTCTTCTAGATCACATCAGCTATTCCTTTCAGATCATCCATTATGAAGCATAAATTGTCACTATTACTGCCAGAATGACTCTCAATACCAACAAATGCATGATCAGAACTATTTGAAGAGAAATCTATATGCTCATCATAATTGCTTTCAGATGCAGCATATTCTGACTCATGACCAACCAAGGCAGTATTGCCTGGTACAAAGTCATCAGTGAGCTTTCCTGATGAGGACAGTTTCCTCTTCTGCTCTATCTCTCTTTCAAATGTAAGCAGTTTCCCATGAAGTTGGGTGAGAGATAGGCCTTCTAGATTTGCACTGGAGCGTAGGACAATAGTGTATGTGTCCCATCTCTCAGGCAGTGATCTGAGGAATCTGTTGTTCATCTGGCTATTGGTGTATTCATGTTTCACCATTTTCAGCTCAGATATCAAGCCGGAAAAGCGCTCAAACTGTTGAGTCAGTGTCTCACCCTTTCTATGAGAGAATGTCTCATATTGTTGGGCAAGGATCTCTCTATTGTTTGCTAAGACCTCATCTGTGCCACCGAATTGTTCCTTCAGGGCATTCCAGAGATCATGAGCAGTTTCATGATGCATAAGCCCTGAATAGATTTCATTAGGCAGTGCCATGGCCAGAATTCCATGGGCTTTAGCATCAATCTCAAATAGTTTCCGATCTTCATCAGAGTATTGTTCCTTCTTCTTCGGAACCATTTGATTGGTTTCCGGATTGTTCACCATAGGCTTATGTGGACCATGTACCACGGATGTCCAACAACCTGAACTGTTAACAGACAGGTGATGAAGCATTCTTCGTTGCCATATGTTATACTCGGTCCTAACCAGCATCGGAGGCTTGGTTGAGGAACCGGTATTGTGAGGATCATTAGAAGGAGTCGTCATCTCGGATTCAAACAAATTCAGTTAAGCTAAAACAGATTTAGAACAAAAAACGCAACAACCAATTGAACCAGAAGATCTCAAAATAAATGAACGAAAGCGGCAGAAATTCAATAATCTATAACCAGTTCTTGCAAATACGCTAATTCAATCAAACACAGATATCAATTAGCAGTTTCAATGATCAATTGTTAGATCGATCAATGATTAACCTTGCTCTGATACCACTTGTTAGGATCAGTGATCTATGTTTGATTGATTGAAGAGTATAGCAGCGGAATTCAAACAATGAATTAGTCGATTCACAAGAACAAAACGATATTCAATGAGAACAAAGAAGACGTTATAGAGAGAGAGAATATTTGCAAATATATTTCATTCAATATTCGCTTTCGTGGTAACAGAATGTCACAATTATGATTAGGTCGACACCTCTTTATATAAGAGATGTGACGTCTGCTGATGTCACTTGATAGTGACATCTAACAGATTTATTTCAACTAAAACACAACTACTGAAGATGTCAAAACAGCTGACATCTTCTTACAAAATATGCTAAGTGTTATCAGTTGTTACAACTACTGAGAAATATAAAACTAATGAAACTACAACGACTGAAGAACAAGCTCTTCAGTCGTTTTACAAAACTACTGAAACTAAAATATAAAACTACTGATATCATAACTACTGAAGAAGTACTCTTCAGCAGTTGTGACAAACTACTGACGCTTCAGTACTTGATCTTCAGACTTTGACCTTCAGTTGTTTCATCAGCTGATGACTTCAGTAGATATCATCAGCTGATGTCTTCAGTCTTTGTCTTCAGACTTTGTACATCAGTTGTTGATCTTCAGCACTTGTAAACTCTTCAGCTGTTGTACTTCAGTACTTTGGTCTTTCAGCTTCAGCACTTGTATTCTTCAGCTGTTCAGCTTCAGTACTTGTGTTCTTTAGCTGTTCAGCTTTAGTACTTGTGTTCTTCAGCTGTTGTACTTCAGCACTTTAGTTCTTCAGCTGTTGAAGTCTTCAGCACTTGATCTTCAGCTGTTGAAGTCTTCAGCACTTGTCAAACTGCTGATGAAGCTTTCAGCAGTTGTTGTGATACCATGTGGGACTTAGAGGTTTTCTGATCTTGGCCCATTGGTTCTTTTGGTCCAACAAAACTGCTTAAGTGTGACAAATGCGGATGAACATTGGCAAATGCATATGAGCATTGACAAATGCGGATAAACATCAAATGCAGATGAGCATTGTCAAATGCGGATGAGTAAAACTAAATGCGGATGAGTAAAAGTCATTGCGGATGAGTAAGGAGGAAATGCCGATAAGCATTGACAAATGCGGATGAGTAAAATTCAATACGGATACGTAAAAGTCAATGCGGATGAGTAAAAGTCAATGCGGATGAGTAAAAGAGGAAATGCAGATGACTAAAAGGAAATGTGGATGAGTAAAAGGAAATGCTGGTGAACAAAAGTTAATGTGGATGAACAAAAGCTAACGCGGATGACCAAATGCAGATGAACAAAAGTTAAGGCGGATGAGCAAAGAGGAAATGTGGATGAACAAAGAGGAAATGCGGATGAACACTTAGAATATTTTCTGACTTTTTAGGGAAAAAGTGAAATATAGGCTTTGACTTGGGATGTTCCCGGGGGCTATGTAAGTTGACTTTTTGAGGTCAAAGATGATGTGATGGGCATGAATGATATAAGATGATGATGTATGATGATGATGATGTATGATTGATGCTTATGCATGATGTTATGTGTGATGTATGTTATGTATGTATGATGATGCCATGTATGGTGATGTTGTATGTGTATGTTGATGTTACTTATTATGTATGATTATTTTCATGTGGCTTTACGTTGAATGTTAATGAATGAAATGAAAAGTATTATGTAACCTAAATTGGAAGATAATGAAAAGAAGAACGTAATGTAAGAATGCATGCATTAATGAATAAAAGATGGTAAAGAAAGTATTGCAAGCACTGTATAGAGAAACAAACTCAATGAAGAGTGCTAGTTCAACGGTGTGTGGGATAGCTACCCCAGAAGGATGCACACCGGGGTTTTTCTTTGTGATTGACCATTTGTATAGAACCTTTGTCGCTTACCCTAGGTACTGTGGTCAGGCTGCTGTGCGCCATGACGGGAGGTCTATGATAGAACTCGGCCCAATACCCGCTTTATGCATGATGGTGGGTATAGCACATGACAATGGTACACTGAATTTACCCTAGGTATTGTGGCTAGGCTGTTGTGCGCCATGACGGGGGGTCTATGATACACCTCGGCCCAGTACACGCTTTATGCATGATGGTGGGGTTAAAGTTCATGGTTTTGGATGGAATGTAAAGAAGTAAAGATGAACGTATGAATGAAGGTAATCTATGAAAGTCAACGAAAGTGAATGATAATGACGTACAATGAATGAACGGAAATTAATAATGAATGATGAAGATAATTATGATATTATCTATGTGTATGTATTATGCATGATCACGTACGAGTGTAAAGAACGATTTTAAAGGAAAGATAAAGTATATTTATTTCAAGTTAATGTAATTATATGTTTTACGTGCGATAATTGACCAGCTGTAAGTGTCTCAGGAACGGGGCCTTACAAGTTCGTATCAGAGCCAAAGTTTAAGTGAAACGGGTAAATTTTCAAAGTAAACCTAAACTTAAACTGAAAATTGGACTGGAAGGGAAGGGATGCCAGTCCGAGTAGCTACGTGCCATCAGATATTATTTTTAATGTTAATCGGTATTACGTGCGCGTGTTATGTGGTTTATATGTTGCTTGTAGATTTAGATACTATTGTAGCCAGGATAGGAAATGCTTGGAGTATGAAGAATAAAGTAAGTGGCTAATCCCAACTAGCCACTGTAATTAGGGAATTACTATACTTGACATAAACTGAGATGTTCCTTTGAATGACCATGTTAGTGTTTGAATCTTTTAGTGTGTGTTGAGGATGGCCGGTGGTAGATCTCCAAAGGTTTCATCAGGTGAAGGTCGTGGTGGATGTGGTGCTGGACCGCGTGTCACGAGAAGCATGGCTAGGGTTGCTGAAATGGCACTCGAAGAGCCCGACCATTACCTGGAAGGCGGTGATGATAGTGCTAGTCTGATGACCACACTGAAAGAGGCTGTTGTTGATGGAGTTCAACAGGTTATGCAGATGATTCTAACGTCTATAGTGAGTGAGGTAATTAGGGTGGTGAAGGATACGACCGTGATTGAAGTGAACAAGAAAGGTAGTGGCGACAAGAATTGGAACGGAAAGTGGGCTAAACGTAGGGGTCACACTCCAAAAAACAAGGTTGCCAGGATGGATGACCGACGTGTAACTTCGTCTGGTGTGGAGAAGAGGAAGTGTGGTAAGTGTGCTAAAGGCTATACAAGAGAGTGTAGGTGGGGATCAAACCTCTACTTCAAGTGTTGAAGGCCCGGTCATCTAGCAATAGAGTGTGGGGTGAAGAGGTGTTATATAACTATGGTGGAAAGGGTCACATAAGCAGGGACTACAAGGATTCGAGAGACGAGAGTTCCAGGGCAAGAATGACGTTTGGAACTAAAGGACAGAAGGCAAGCACAGAGCCTTCACGATGATGCAGGAAGAGGCTAGGACGGACTCTCACGTCATGTCAGGTACGTATCTAGTAACCAAACTCTTGCTCCTGTGTTGTTTGATTCCGGTGCTAGTAGGAGTTTTATTTCTGTTGCCTTTTGTGCTAAGTTGCCCATTAGGATTAGAAGTATTGATAAGCCCTTCGATGCAGAAACTACCATAGGTAAGGCTACAAAGATTTTTGAGCAGATAGAAGGCTGTGATATAGAATTAGAAGGTCATAAGTTTCTTGATAGACCGTTCGTGATGACCTTAGGCAGGTTTGATGTAGACCTAGGAATTGATTGGTTGGCAGACTACGAGGCGAACATTTTGTGTTGCAAGAAGATGATTCTATTGACAGCGCCTGACAGGAGTACAGTGATGGTTTATGGTGATCGTGTCACGAAGATTCCGAAGGTGATTTTGATGGCGGTGGCGGGATAGTGCGTGAGGCGAGGATGTAGTGCCTACTTGGCCTACGTGAAGGATGTAGATACGCCAACACCACAACTGACCGACGTACCGGTTGTGTGTGACTTTCCGGGCGTGTTTCCCGGAGACTTAGCAGGAATGCCTCCAAACAGCGGGATTGAGTTCAATATTGACTTGATACCCCGGGTGCCCAATCTGTTGCTAAGGCACTGTGTCGGTTGGCTCCGACTGAGATGAAGTAACTGATGGAGCAACTACAGGAGTTGTTTGATAAGGGTTTCATTAGACTGAGTATCTCTCCTTGGGGTTGTCTGGTGTTATTCGTGAAGAAGAAAGACGGTAGTATAAGAATGTGTATAGACTACCGTGAGCTGAACAAGTTAACGGTGAAGAATCGGTACCCGTTACCGAGAATTGATAATCTGTTTGATCAGCTTCAGGGGTGCCAGTTGGTTTTCGAGGATAGACCTTCGATCTTGTTACCCTCAGCGGAAGGCTAAGGAGCAAGATATTCCAAAAACAGCTTCTCGCACACATTATGGACACTATGAGTTTCTAGTTATTTCTTTTGGTTTGACTAATGCGCTAGCTGCTTTTAAGGACCTGATTAATCAAGTGTGTCGGCTGATGTTGGATAAATTAGAGATTGTGTTTACCGATGATATCTTGATTTATTTCAAGAGTGAGGATGACCATGCCGGTCACATTCGAGAGGTGTTGGAGACGTCGAGAAGGGAGAGGTTGTATGCTAAATTGTCCAAGTGCGCATTCTTGTTGCCCGAGGTTCGGTTTTTGGGTCATGTAGTGAATCTCGAGGGGATAATGGTGGACCCGACCAAGGTCGAGGTGGTGATGCAATGGAAGTCACCAAAGACGCCATCCGAGATTCGTAGTTTCTTGGGTTTGGTGGGCTACTACGAAAGATTCATTCAAGACTTCTCTCAGATAGCTTCTCCATTGACTAGGTTGAACCGTAAGGATATAAAGTTTCTATGGGGTCAAGCTCAAGTGAAGGCGGAGCATCAGAAGCCATATGGGAAATCTAACCTTTGGATATACCGGAGTGAAAGTGAGAGCACATCACCATGGACTTTATAACGAAGCTACCGCGTACCGAGCGAGGGTAGGATGCCATATGGGTGATAGGCGATCGTTTGACGAAGAGTGCTCATTTCCTACCGATTCACGAGACATATTCATCCGAGAGGATGGCGGATCTGTTCATCAAGGAGATAGTAACTCGTCATGGTTGGCGGTGTGTATTGTGTTTGATCGTGACACTTGGTTTACATCCAAATTTTGGAAGAAATCCCATGATGCGATGGGGACGAGGTTACATATTAGCACGGCTTATCATCCTCAGATGGATGATCAGACAGAAACGACGATTCAGACGCTGGAAGATATGCTTTGGGCATGCGTTATCGATTTTGGAGGAAGTTGGGATGACCAATTGCCATTAGATGAGTTCTCATATAACAATAGTTACCATGCCAGCATTGGTATGCCCCTTTATGAGATGCTATACACTAGAAGATGCCGAACTCCAGTGTGTTGGGGTGATATTGATCAGAAAGAGTTGGGAGCGTCGAGGTGATTGAGGCTATGACTGAGAAGCTTGAAAATATCAAGGCCTTCATGAAGGCATCCAAAGATATACAGAAGTCATAGGCGGATAAATGACATAGACCGATTGAGTTCCAGGTGGGTAACAGAGTTATGTTGAAAGTCTTACCTTAGAAGGGTACTTTGTTGTTCAGAAAGCGGGGCAAGTTGAGCCCGAGATACATAGGGCCTTTTCGAATCATTGCTCGAGTAGGAGAGGTAGCCTATAGACTAGAGTTACCAGATGAGTTAAGTGGAATTCACTCGACATTCTATGTATCTCATCTGAGAAAGTGTTTAGCAGATGAATATATGACTGTACCACTAGAGGATATTAAGGTAGATGAACGGCTCAATTACGTGGAGCGACCAGCGGCGATCATTGATCAAAAAGTGAAGAGGGTGAGGAATAAAGTGGTTCCTCTTATGCGTGTATAGTGGAAGCACAGGAAGGGATCCGAGTCTACGTGGGAGACTGAAGAAGAGATGAGACAACATTACCCATAATTGTTTGAGAAATAACAGGTTTCGGGAATGAAACCTATATAAGGGGTGGACTTGTAACGCTCGGTTATTTTTTTTAAAGTCAAGGAAAGAAAGAATAAGGTGAAAAAAAAGGAAATATATTTTACCCAAGTCAAGGGGTAAAAAGCGTCAAAATGACAAAAAGGTTGAAAGTGCATGTAAAGTGGGCATGGCCGCCCACACTCTTCTTACAACACCTAAATCTTCAGATTTTTAGAAAGAGAAAGTGCAGATTCGGATGTTTTGAAGAACAAGAGCTGAAAAGTCGAATTCAAGGTAAAAAATTCATGGTTTTTAAGTGTTCTTAACTGGCCTTGCCTCAGTTGTAAGCTTATGTGTGTTTGGGTGTGTGTTTTTGGTGGGTTTCTAGACGGTTGAACTCTATTGCAAATGAGTTTGGAAGAAGCCATACTCAAGAGCTGCAAAGGTGAGTTCTAGAATCCCTCTTTTACATGTTTTTAACTGATTTTGGGGCTAGAAATGCATGATTGTACGTTTTTATTTAAATGGGTTTTTATAACCGTATGTATGTATGTGTATATGTTGCGGGTGGGGTTTGATTTTGGCGTATGTTTATGTTTGAAGATGATATGGTTGTGTTTCTATGGCTTAGAATGTTAAGTGTGCCCTAGGTTGCTCCTGCGCCCAAACAGTAGCTCATACGTGTAAGTTTTACAATAATTGCTTAAGTGTGACAAATGCGGATGAACATTGGCAAATGCGAATGCATTGACAAATGCGGATGAACATTGCAAATGTGGATGAGCATTGACAAATGCGGATGAGTAAAAGTCAACGCGGATGAGTAAGGAGGAAATGCGGATGAGCATTGACAAATGCGGATGAGTAAAAGTTAGTACGGATGTGTAAAAGTCAATGCGGATGAGTAAGAGGAAATGCAGATGAGTAAAAGGAAATGTGGATGAACAAAAGTTAATGCAGATGAACAAATGCGGATGAACAAAAGTTAATGCGGATGAACAAAGAGGAAATGCGGATAAACAAAGAGGAAATGCGGATGAACTCTTAGAATATTTTATGACTTTTTGGGGAAAAAGTGAAATATAGGCTTTGACTTGGGATGTTCCCGAAGGCTATGTAAGTTGACCTTTTGAGGTCAAAGATGTTGTGATGGGCATGAATGATATAATATGATGATGTATGATGATGATGATGTATGATTGATGCTTATGCATGATGGTATGTGTGATGTATGTTATGTATGTATGATGATGCCATGTATGGTGATGTTGTATGTGTATGTTGATGTTCCTTATTATGTATGATTATTTTCCTGTGGCTTTAAGTTAAATGTTAATAAATGAAATGAAAAGTATTATGTAACATGAAGTGAAAGATAATGAAAAGAGGAACATAATGTAAGAATGCATGCATTAATGAATAAAAGATGGTAAAGAAAGTCTTGCAAGCATTGTACAGAGAAACACACTCAATGAAGAGTGTTAGTTCAACGGTGTATGGGATAGCTACCCCAGAAGGATGCACACCGGGGCCTTTCTTTGTGATTGACCATTTGTATAGAACCTTTGTCGCTTACCCTAGGTACTGTGGTCAGGCTGCTGTGCGCCACGACGGGGGGTCCATGATAAACCTCGGCCTAGTACCCACTTTATGCATGACGGTGGGTATAGCACATGACAATGGTACACCTGAATTTACCCTAGGTACTATGGCAAGGCTCTGTGGGCCATGACGGAGGGGTCTATGATAGACCTCGGCCAAGTACCCGCTTTATGCATGACGGTGGGGTAAAGTTCATGGTTTTGGATGGAATGTAAAGAAGTAAAGATGAACGTATGAATGAAAGAAATCTATGAAAGTGAATGAAAGTGAATGATAATGGCATACAATGAATGAATGGAAGTTAATGAATGAATGATGAAGATAATTATGATATTATCTATGTGTATGTATTATGCATGATCACGTACGAGTGTAAAGAACGATTTTAAAGGAAAGATAAAGTATGTATTATTTTAAAACTAGAACTCACTGAGTAACGCTGACTTTTTATGCATTTTCCAGTTGGTAGGTAAAGTTGCTGAGGATGGCACGGGGTGGCTACTTTGCTCTTTTGGATGGCATTATTTTGTTTAATATTTTTGCATTATAATGCAAACTAACGATGTTTTGAAATTAGTGATTGTATTAATTTGCAAAAGCATTTTTAATGAAAAAGTTGTTTTTAATGTTTTTGTTGCAACGTTTATTTCAAGTTAATGTAATTATATGTTTTACGTGCGATGATTGGCCAGCTGTAAGTGTCCTGGGAACGGGGCCTTACACATGCTTTGTAGAGGTCAGATGTCGCGAACTTCTTTGAAGGAATTCCAATAACATGGTTTCCTGCTGCAAGCTTGTTCATGTTCTTGAAGTTTGAGTGACCGAGACGTCTATGCCAAAGTTGGCTTTCATCATTAGATGCACGAGCAATAAGACAGGTTCTTTCTGTAGACAGATCAACTTGAGACATGTCTAGTTTGTAGATATCTCTGTCACGAACAACTTTGACAATAACCCACTCTTTGCTAATCTAAAACCCTGGTTTTAAAATATAACAAAAAGAGTCATGAAATAGAGTAGAATAAGATTTATCGCATATTTTTGAAACACTTGAGTGATTAAAGTGCAACTGTTCACAGAAGTTGACTTTATCAAAACTTACTACTTCGTTAGATATCGTTCCTTCAACGGTTATCTTTCCACCTGCATCTCCACCAAACGCCACGTGAGTACCATCCTTTAGCTTAAAGTCTTGAAGCAATGCTTGATTGCCTGTCATATGCCGGCTACACCCACTGTTAACATACCATGTGTTTACCGGTCTCTACGAGAATACCTGCATTCAAAGACATTTAAGTAAAGTTAGTAACCCAAGCCAAAATGGTGTTTTGCTTTCCAATTTATCAATGATGGTAAACTATTTGAAATGGAGTCTGTTTATGTCAGGTTTATTTTGAAATTTGTCATTTTTAAATGCTCTTTTGAAATGAGTTTGATTATCTTTTCTTTGTTTTGTTTTCAAAACATTATATTTGTTTTCAAGATCATCATTAAGAAATATTGAACCGTTGTTTGAAACATTATAAAAGTTTTTCTTATTATATGTTTGATTGTTCATTCTCACCGAACGTGGAACAAAATGTCCTTGATTATACTATTGTGATTTGACATTATATTGATTATCATAATCTGAATTGATTCTTCTAAATGATCTCAAAACTAAAGAAGGTGTTTTTGTATTATAATGATTATACAAAATGTCCTTGATATACTGTTGTGATCCATTATAATGATTTCTTTGAAACTTTGGATTAGCATATATTTGGTTATCAAAATCCTTTCTAGGTGAGTTCTTTCTGAAGAAACAATCCTCTATATTATGATTCCTTTCATCACACAATGCACAATATTTGTTAAAATAATAATAAGTTGTGGTATGATTTTTCATATCACATATGTGACAATATTTGTTGAAATAACACTCAGAAGTGTTATGATTATACATGTCACATATATCATAGTATTTTTGTGGCTTCTTAAACAACATTTTCTTAACCATGAATGTAGAGGCCACCTTTGATCCTTGTCTAGATTTAGAACTACACAGGTTAAGCTTTTGTTTTTGTTGTGTGAGTTTGGTCTTTAGAGTTTTAGGATTTTGGTTTTGAACACTCTCACTTTTCTTTAACTCCTGAGATACAGATCTATTTTGAACAGCAAAAGACTTTGGACCTGAACCTATTTTCAGATCAGAGTTATATTTGATTTTTGGTTTTGTTATTGTTTCAGATATAGTGTTCATGTCAAATGTTCCTGCACACACAAACTTCACAGGTTTAAGTTGACTTGTTTTGTTGATTGGTTCAGACATTTTAGTAGTTGATTTTCTTCTTCTTTAATATCTTGATGACTTCTTAGTGTTTTGTGTCTTAATTGAATCTTGAGAAGATTCTTTTACACAATCTGTGATTTGAGTTAATTCATTTGAGCTTGAATCATCAGAACATGAAGTGTTTGATGTTTCTTCTTGACATTTTCCTTTCATTTTAAGATTAATCACATTTGCTTTTTCAATTTCTTGATCAATTTGGCACTTCTCTATGACACATTCACCTTTTGGAACATATAGCTTTTAATTCTTCAGTCGAGGTTCATAAGATTTTTCTTTAATTGGATGACCATTTTTATTCTTTTCTGTGTCATTCTCCTTGAATATTTGAATGTTTATTTTTTCAATTTCACTTTCAGCATTTTCTTGATCAATCTTCTTCTTCTCTTGAAATTCTTTTAGCTTAGCCTTGTTTTCTGGTGAATGATCATGAGTATTGAAATTTTCTAGTAAAGTTTTAGAGATTGATTCAGGCATAGGCTCAAGTGTAAAACCTAATCCTGATTTATCTTCATCCTTTCATCCATTTACAAGTTGCTCAACAATAGTCTTTGAGCTTTTTACTTTTACCAAATCAACTTGAGTTGCAGCATGTGCCACTTTTTCTTGTTCAAGTATCTTTGTCATTTCTTCAAGTTGTTTCTTAACTATTTCAAGTTCTTTTAGAGTTTTATTCCGACTTGCATGAAGTGACATTATTTTTCATTAGCAACTTTATGATCACCTTTTAGTTTTCTATGCATTGATTCTTCTTGCTTTAATTTGTCACATATTTTAAACAAATAAGTTCGATAATGCTCAACCTGTTCAAAACATGCTTTTGTGCACATTTTTTCTCTTACTTCTATAGTAATTTCAGGATATGAACTTGAAGAGTCGGTGTCAGAAGCAGATTTTACAACCTTTGGTTGTTCAGACTTTACCATGAGACCAAATTCTTCCTCCTTTGGATTAGACTTGTCACTCTAGTCATAGTCTATCTCATTTTCTGATTCATCTGTTTTTAGATCCTTGTCTTCATACCAGTGTTCATTCATTGATGAGATAATGCTAAACCTGAAGTAAGATCAAAAGTAAATTGTTCAGCATATGCACTCTAGTCATAACCATCTTTTATGCTTACAACCAGTGCTTTCTTTGTTTCTTTAGCTAAATTTTGTTCACCTTTTAATTCTGGCATTGGTAGACTCTGATATGGTTTCTATAATGTCTTTTGAGTCTGATGCTGATGTCTCTAATTATTTGAACTGCCTTGACCATTTCCACCTTGAGTTCTTTGAGCTTTACATTCTCTTGAAAAATGGCCATAACTGTTGCAGTTGAAACACCTTGACTTTGATTTTTCAAAACTTTTTTATTGGCACTAGGCTTGTAGTTTCTATTGACATGTGAATGCTTTTGTTTCTATAAGCAATCATCATCATTTGCCAATTAAGGTTCATTTCTTCTACGTCATCAGGATCCATCTCGAATAAATCCTACAAAACCAAATCAATTTGAGTTAGATAACTACCCTGATAAGCTTGAAAACTTGCCATAAAAGCTATAAAAGCTGTTTTTGACTCTTCATCCTGTAAAAGGATATTTATAACATCTTTAACTTTGCTAGGATTAGCATATTTAGAAGATGGAGTCTCATTGTGAGTTTTAGGCACAGTAGATTTTGGAGGAGACTGTGGTTGAGGCTGAGTTGAATAAACTAGAGTACTAGTGAAGAATCCAGCTCCTACGAATAAATCACCCTCATCTTCAGGAGTAGCATCATTTTTGGCTAAAAAGGCATTCTCTACAGTATTTTCCGAAGAAGCAACATACTTGTACTGAGATGTTGATGCAACTCTATCATTGTTTCTAGAGCTCTCATCAATTTCCACAGATTCGATCTTAGCTATGAGAAGATCAAGATGCATAGGAAACCTTTCAGTGTGCTTTAACATGGTTACTGTTTGTTTCCATGATCATGGAAGTGCATTCAAAAGTCTGTCATTTAGGTGTTTGAGATCATTTTTAATCCCTAAAGTTGACATTTCATTTGTGATTTGCACATATCTATTCATCATCTGGTTACTTGTTTCTCTAGATATATGCTCAAAAAGTTCAAGTTGTCTCTTCAGCTTTTGTCTTTTGAGATCTTGTATCTCTTTTCGTCCTTCAAAGATAACTTTCAGTGCTTTATACATGGTATAACCAATTTGATAGTTCTCCTACCTTGAAAGTACCTCTAATGGTAACGCTTTGCACATGATAGAATATGCTTGAACATTATTCTTTACCTTCTTTAAATCATCACCATGTAAGCCATCTTCAAGATATGGCTCTTGAGTATCTTTAGTGTAAACAAATCCTCTATGAGGACCATCAGAAGTGATTGGGATGTGAGGTCCTTTCTCAATTGATTTGCAAAAATCAATATCAATTGAGTTCAAATGATGTTTGAGCCTGAGTGACCAATTCTTGAAATCGGCTCTATTCTTTAGCTTTGGTACTCTGTTCTTTGAGTCTTCAGACTTAACCATGTTTAATTTTTGAATTTAAGAAAACATAATATTTTTGTTGTTTTTAAATTTGAATGAATTAAAGAAATGAAAATATTTTTGGTTTTAGATTTTGAAAATTTTAATAATTGTTGAGTGAAAGGTCTGAATTAGATGTGCCTGAGCAGTGGTGATGCGTTTGCACAGTAGTAAAATGCCTAAACAGTAGAGAAACTTCCAACTTTTCTTAGAAATTCCTATGGGATTGCCTTAGTGTACTTCTAAAGTTTCCAAGAGTAGAAACGCCTAAACATTTGTCAAATGCCTAAACAGTTGTCAAACGCCCAAACAATGTTGATGCGCCTGAAGACAATTGCAAGGCGCCTGAACAATTCCAAAGCACTAGGGACTTAGACTTCTGAAAACGTCTGAACAATGCTAAAATGCCCACACAGTGTCAAAATGACCACTCTAAAATGCCCAAACAGTGTTAAAACGTCTGAACAATGTTGATGTGCCTAAATACTTAGGTGAATTTTTAGACGATTTAAACATCTCAAACACCTAATTCATCTTCTTTCTAACAACCTGATCTTAACAAATTTTCCAAAACTTGATAAAATGATTTGAAATTCTTCAATCAAGTCATAATTACACCGATAATCAGTCCTTTAGCTTCATATATTTCAATTAACAACAATTTGAGAATTAATTTTGCAAAATCAGTGTTCGAGTTTGAAGAACTTGTTCGAACACAAATTTGACAAAAACTCAGATTTGATGATGTAAATTCTCTCAATTGAGATTCAAATCATGTTTCTAGTGATGAAACATAACTAAATCATCAATTAATTGCACAATTGCGATTAAGTCACAGATTCAAGTGATCAAAAATGCTCAAAAAGTCATTTTTGAACTTCAATCACTGAACCAAAAGCTCTGATACCATTTGATAGGTTCAAATGGATCAATCTGTGATTGTTATTAAGCAATTGACAATATATGAACAATGTAATCAATACAAAAAAATATCAAAAAAAATTTGTAGAGTTTTTATTGATATTAGAAGGATTACAAAGTGTAATTGAGAGAATAATATCTAAAGTCTTACAAGTGTTACATGCAAAAATAAAAGCATACCTATTTATACTAATATCAAGAAACAAATGACATATATTTACATAATCAGTCCTTAAACTATGACAAAACTTATCTAAAGACTAAAATGCAATCTTCCCTAGGGTTCAATGATTCTAATTATAATCTACATTTGTTTATTGTAATTTTCTTTAAACTTGGTTCCCTTCATGCTCTTGAGCTATTCTTATTTTTGCTACAATCTCGGTCTGAAACAATTTAACTTTACTGAATTCATTAATCTAATCAATTTGATGATGTTTGAGTCGCTTCCATCTTCTAAAATGATTTAGACTCTATTGATTTTACTCTAAATAGAATCTTTTGTGATTGCGAATCTTGAAAAAAACATAATCACCTAATTAGATTAAACCTTAGGCTCTAATACTAATATTTGGCCCTTTAGGATTGAATTGGTTCTTTATTATATAATTAAATATGAACACTTGAATGAAATACGTGAAATATATAATCAAATATGAACACTTAAATGAAATACTTGGAAGAAACTTGTACCCTATGGTAGTTTACAAGTTTTGGTTTGACACATTAAACCCTTTTATATACATAACCTTAAATGTTAGATTCTAAGATTAACTTTAAACTTTTTGCATAAGCGACCGATAGTTTTACTATACTTAGACACACATGAATAAGATATTATATCTCAACAAAACCATACCTAATACGATATTTGTTGACAAAAACTCAATACTGTAGATACATGTGTCCCTAGTTTCTGAACTTGATGTAATATATTTTTATTGTCTTACACATATGTAATTGTACGGGTACCTAATGAAATACAATATGTGGTTGTGCTTATAATGTTGAATATTTCATTGGTTGGTATGTAATAACGCACACTGAACTAACTATATAGGTTGTGCTTATCTGAATAATATCTAAATCAATTAATGATTATGAAATATATTCAAACTTAATCATGTGAAGTTCTCATGCAATTGGCCCATGCTAATGGACCATACGCATGAACAACTTCATGCTAATGAACCAGTCGTACGAATGAACCAGGAGACTGGATTAGTCGCATGATTGGAACATGAGATTGACTCAATCGCACGACTGAACACTCAGTCATGCGAATGGATCAACCGCATGACTCAATCACATGACTGAACCATGCAAATGGTCCAGTCGTACGATTGAGAAACCCTAACCTATAAATACCACTTAAATCGTGGAAAAATGTGACACTTTGAATAATTCAATACCTAGACGTACCTAGCTGTCCAGAGACCTCTAGCAACCTGTTCCAACTTCATAGATCATAGTAGATCGATTGCTAATCGTTCTTAACGTATAGATTCAACCTTTAATTGATTCAACGTGCGTTATCACTAATTGGATCGCCAGTCAAATAGGATTATGCACTATTTGATTCGGTATTCGTCCAGTACACGATCCTAACAAGTGGTATTAGAGCTTTGGCTCTAGATTTACGTATGATTCAATCGTTTTGATATAAAAATTATGTTTTTACACTAAAAAGCAGTATTTTGTGTCAAATCGGGTTTTAGACATCTCCTGATCGTAAAGTTTGGTTTTTCCGGCATACGGAAATTAGGGTTAGCAAGAAATTCGTGTTTTTGCGTTTAAACACCTTAAACCTATGAATTTTTGAAATCCAGCACGCCCAGTCGCACGATTGACTCAATCGCATGAGTGAATTCATACGCATCCCTCATATGCACGAATGGACTCAGTCGCACTTCCATTCATCCGACTGAGAAGTCTATTCACATTGTTCAACCGCATTAGTTCATTCGCCCGACTGAGCCATCTGCATTAGTTCAGTCGCACGATTGAACCATCCGCATAAGTTAATCGCCCGAATAGTCCAGTCGCACATCTTCATTCGCACTAATAAACAGTTTGGTTTAAAGTTAAAGTTTATAGCAATGGAAGACCAATACTCAGCATTCACAGCAGGGAGAGACTCATGTATACAAAACTTACTGCTACTGGAGAATGAAGTGGGGAATCACAACAAGCCCCCAAAGCTAATCACTTTAGACGAATATCCACAATGGAAGCAACGTTTCGAGATCTACTTAAATGGAGTAGATCCCAATCTGCGGGAGTCTATAGAGACGGGGTACAACATGCCTGTAGGAGCTGATGATATCAAACTTACACTTGGTGGCATGACTGATGGACAAAAGGTCAAATACAATGCCGAAAAGAAAGTTTATGCTTTTCTTACTCAGTCAATTCCGAAGGATGTTTTCCATCAATTCTCTGAATATACACAAGCAAAGAAACTATGGGATGCATTGGAGAATAGGTATGACGAAAACGCATCATTGAAGGCCATAAAGGCTAAGGCTTTAAAGAAGGAGTTTGACAACTTCTCCTTGATGGGAAAAGAAAGCCTAGATGATGTTATCGATAGGTTTTACCACTTGATCAGTGAGATGCACACTCATGGAGTATCGACGTCAATGGAGGACAAAGTGTCCAACTTTGCAGACGGGCTGCCGGAGAAATGGGTTTCATTTGTCTCCAATCTCAGACAGAATGGTATGCTAACGAAGTTAGATATCAATGACTTCATCATGAAACTGAGAGAATGAGAACTAAGGATGAAGTACAGAGCTCAAAAGTCTACTTATGATCAGAATCCTACACTGTACAACACCAATCCTCAAGCCAAAACATCTGGAGCACCTTTTCAGATAGCTTTTGTATCAAGCTCGTCTAGTCCTTCACCAGTCTCTACTTTAGGGTCAGAAACGTCAGGGTCATCTGGTACCTAATACATTGCACCTGAAGCAAATGCAGCAAAACTGATGACCGAGAACTTAAGCAATGTGACAGTTGAAGTAGCCAAAGAGCACATGGATCTCTTAGCTGCGGTAGTCCATTCCTATGATGGACTAATTGCTGGTAAAATTGGAAACTGCCATCTGGCAGATGAGGATTATAAGCAAGTGGATGAGACAGAGCTGGAGCGGATGGACATAATGTGGGCCTTAGCTAGTGTTGTGTGAAGAGGTAAGAAGTTTGTCAAAAAGACCGGACAAAATTTGATTGCAACTAAGGACACTACCTTCGGCTTTGATAAAACCAAGGTAACTTGCTTCAACTGCGGTGAGAAAGGGCACTTCAAAAGGGAGTGTGTGAAGCCAAAGAAGACTGGCAATGGGAATCCTTTCTCCTCCTTCAATCGTCAGGATAAACACACTAGCAGTCCTACTTCATCAAGCAAGGATCCCAAAGCCTTGACTGCTCATGATGATGAAGGACAGGACTGGAGCTTTCGGTTTGTCTCACAGGTAGAATCTAAAATCACTAGTGTGGAGGATATAGATGATGACTCTGCTAGTAAAGGAGATATTGAAGTCGAATTCGCGATGTCAAACTCAGAAGAAACTGCACCAGTGGTCAACTACCTGCCTGAAGAAGGGAAAACCGCGAAAACATCAAAATCAACAACACCAAAAACACCAGACTCTGCATTAATGGCTGATTCATCAGAACCCTCTCAGGTAAGTACTACTGACCAACTCTTTAATAATCATGCTTGTTCTGATTGTAATAATTTAGGGAAAGAATTGATTTAAAATTTGCTAGGTTATTAGATCATAATGATAACTTAGTAAAGGACTTGGAACTATGCACTGAAGCTAACAGAGTGTTAAAACAAAATGAGCATAGTTACAAAGAAAAGATAGACCTTTTGAACAAACAGCTTAGGGAAACAGAAGTAATAGCCTTTAACAAAGCTAATGACATTAGGTACTATCTAAACTCCCTTGAGGACACTAAGAAACAAAAGGCAGTTTTATAAGTAGAAGTTAATTCCCTAAAACAAAAACTGCATAGTTGGACTAGTTCTTCACACATAGTCCAACACTTAGTAAGAGAGCGTAATAATGGGGAGGGTTTAGGTTATAAAGTGGTTCCACCATCACATGAGACCTTGATGAACACTAAAAGTAAACCAATTAATAACAATCCAATCAAGGATGTGGTATCCACTCTTCTTGTAAGTGATCCAAATTCTACATGTTCATCAAATGAATCTGGTACTAAACAAAAGGAGACCACTTCAAAGGCAAAAGGTAAAACGCCATGCGTTAATCTCGACAAAGAGTTTGAAAATGTTAGTATAAAGTCTGGTTCAACAACTGTCAAATCTGCACCAAAAAAGACCGGTAATGTTAACCAATCACGTGCATCATGTCAAAGTCCAGAAAATAGAAAGGAAAAAGCTGTTAAAAATGTTAAAGCGATTAACTTTGTTAAACCAACGAAAACATCTAAACAAGCAGGGTCAAAATCCAAATAGAGTAAGGTCACCCAAATGTCACATACATCTCCACAAAAATAGTTAAATCGTAAAGTCGAAAGCAGATCATGCTACAGCTGTGGAGAGTATGGACACATTGCATCTAATTGTCCTTACTATTAGATACCGAGGTGGAAAGTTGAACTTCCTGAACAAAAACCTAGCTCTTTTAAGAGGAACTCAGTGACGCCACCTAAAAGAGATAGTGAACCTAATGTTCAACACATTAGCCAGTCGTCTGTTTATCACAAACAGGCTTTACATAAAGCTGGCTTATGGAAGGTGAAATCAACCTCATTGTCTGATAATGAGAACAAGAAGACATCTGAGCTTTCCTCACCCTTGAACGGTCAATGGGTTACATTAATGATGTGTGATGCCTCTGGGAAACCTAAGCCAGTGAAGGCTTGGGTCCCTAACCTGAACTAATGTTTTCAAATTGAATACGCAGGGTGTTCGCTATAGTGCTGAAACCAACACGTGGATTATAGATAACGGAACATCCAGGAACATGATAGGGAATAGGGATCTCTTATAAAATGTCAAACAGATAAAAGGAGGTCACGTTTCGTTTGCAGGAAACAAAGGTGGGTACATCACAGCTCAAGGGGATGTAGGTAATCAGAAATACAGTTTGACAAGGTAAACTACATTCAACAACTTCAAAATAACTTTCTTTTAGTTTCTCAAATTTGTGATAAAGAATTTAAGGTCGTATTTGACAACAAGAAGTGCTATGTCCTAAAAAGGACTATGCCATCCCAGAGGATCAAGTATTAATGTCTGCCTCAAGATATAAGGACCTTTATGTCTTGGATCTATCAAAGGCCTCCACAACGGATCATGAAGTTCAGTGCTTCTTGTCAAAAGCTACTGAGAAGGAATCCATCTCCTGCCATAGGAGAATGGGACACATTAATCCATGGAAGATGAATCACTTGATCCAGAATGATCTATTAAGAGGAGTTAATGTCAAAAACTTCTAACTCCGGATTTCTGTGTTGCGTGCAAGATGGGAAAGCAAAAGAAGAAGTCTCATAAGGAAAAGAAAGTTCATTCTATCAAACTTCCTCTTGAACTTCTTCACATGGATCTGTTTGGTCCAGTCAGTACAAGAAGCATCGCAGGCGACTTGTACTGCTATGTAGTTACTGATGACTACTCAAGATTCACTTGGTTGATGTTTCTGAAATCCAAATCAGAAACATTTGAGTCATTCAAGGAGTTGGTAACTACTCTGAAGTCTCTATATAAGTTGAAGGTACGTCAAGTGCACTCAGACAATGGAACCAAGTTCAAGAATCAATGGATGGAGGCTTACTGCAAGGAAAAGGGAATTCTGCATCAGTTCACTTCTGCCTACACTCCTCAGATAAACGACGTTGCTAAAAGTAAGAATCGCAGCTTGATAGAGACAACACAGACGATGCTAGCAGACTCAAAACTGCCCATCCAATTCTGGAATGAAGCAGTTGTGAATGCATGTTATACGCTAAATCGGGTTCTGGTAGTTAAACACCTTGGAAGACGTGTTACGAGTTACTACAACGATGTAAACCCAATCTAGAGTATCTCGAGCCGTTTGGCGCTCTGTGCACCCTACTGAAGAAGACTCAGGAAGGAAAATTCAGCGAGAAGGCTGATGAAGGTATCTTTCTAGGATACAACATACCGAACAAGAGGGTCTACAACAACTCTACGGGTCAAGTAGAAGTGTGGTGTAATGTTGATGTTCAGAGATACACCACACCACCTGCTGGAAAAGGACCCCCACCTTCTTTTCGACTATGACGGATTCTTCAAGTCCTTCAACATACCACTCTCCGCTTCTAATGATGAGTTAGAAACAAAGAGGATGTATGATGTTCTAAACACACCATCTCAGGAATTTACATCATCTGGACTACAAGGCGATTCATCTAACAACTCAGGGGGAGTACATGAAGATAGTGATTCTTCCTCTGCTGAAGAAGCTATGGAGACTGATTAGAACAACAGGGAGGAACAGGTTCCTACTACTGCAAGTCCATAAGCATCTGACATTGATGCCTCTGAGTCTTCCGAACCTCAGACTCCTACTGCCTCAGATACTGAACCAAATGTGCATAATCATGATTCTAAGGTACTTGTTCCAACCACTCCTGGATCATGCCTAAATGTCTATCATCCTTTGGATAATGACATTGGGGATGTGAGATCAGGGGTTTAGACCTGAAATCAGCTGTACTCAGCTAATTATGCCTCAGTGATGGAAAAGGGTTACCTTCACGACTATGTATATCATTGCTTTGTGTCTTAGTTTGAGCCAAAGTATGTTAATGAAGCACTGAATGATGAGGCATGGGTGAGTGCCATGCAAGAAGAACTTCTTCAGTTCAAGAAGTTAGGTGTATGGACTCTAGTGGATAGACCTAAAGGTGCTAAGGTCATTGGCACCAAATGGGTCTTGAAATGCAAGAAAGATAATCAAGGCGTGATCATCAAAAACAAGGCTCGACTTGTTGTTCAAGGATTTTGACAAGTCAAGGGCATTAACTACAATGAAGTGGTTGCACCCATGGCAAGAATGGAAGCAATCCGTATCTTCCTTGCCTACGCATCGTATATGAAGATTAAAGTTTATCAACTTAATGTGAAGAGTGCATTCCTTCATGGTGAAATCAGAGAGACAATGTACGTTAGTCAACCTGAGGGATTTGAGGATCCATATCATCCGGACAGAGTTTACAAACTCGAGAAGGCTTTATACGGGCTTCATCAAGCTCCTAGAGCCTGGTATGAGAAACTCTCAACTCACCTTGTGAAACACAGCTTTCGCAGAGGTGTCATTGACTGCACCCTATTCATTAAAGGAAAAGATGGTGATTTACTGTTGGTCCAAATCTATGTCAATGACATAATCTTCGGTTCAAAGAACGAAGATCTATGTAACGAGTTTGAAGAAATAATGAAGGCTGAGTTTGAAATGAGTGCCATGGGAGAGATGAAATTCTTTCTTGGGTTATATGTTGATTAGACACCAAAGGGATTTTCCTACATTAGACCAAGTTTTTAGGAGATATCCTTAGTCGTTTTCACATGGAGAATGCTTCCGCAGCTGTGACTCCACTTGCTACAAACCATGATGTAGCACCCGACGATAATGGTGATCTGGTCGATGCCACCATGTACCAAGGAATGATTAGATCTCTCATGAACCTCACTGCCTCAAGACCTGATATCATGTATGCGACATGTTTATGTTCAAGATATCAGGCAAATCCCAAAGTTAACCATCTGATAGGGGTCAAACGAATCTTTTGTTATCTGAAGGGTACTCCAACACTTGGGTTGTGGTATCCTCATGACGATGACTTCGAGCTAACTACGTATAGTGACTCGGATTCGGTGGCTGCAAAATGAACTACAAGTCTACATCAGCGAGATGTCAATTCTTTAGAAGGAGATTAGTGACATGGCAGTGTAAGAAGCAGACCTCGGTTGCTTTGTCAACCTGTGAAGCCGAATACGTTGTTGCTGCAAGTTGCTATTCACAAATCATATGGATTCAACAGCAAATGCCGGACTACAGTTTGAAATTCTCTTCTACTCCTATTTTTGTTGATAACTCTGATGCGATTGCAGTAACTAAAAATCCGGTCCAACATCCTAAGACCAAACACATCGGCATAAAATATCACTTTATATGTGATTGCTTTGAAAAGAACCTAATCGATGTGATTAAAATAAATATTGATTTTCAACGCGCTGACCTCTATACAAAGGCTTTTGATAAACCACATTTTTTTATATCGGTTAGAGGTCAACGGTGTTAAAAAGAAAAGTGAGGTAATTCCTGATGATGACCATGTGTTAGTCCGATGAGTATAGTCAAATTTTCTTTTAATTTTCGTTATTTATTTATTTATATATTTTATTTGAAGTAGTTAAATTAAATTGATATTATTTTGTCGCCTATTAAAATTCTAAAAAGCGTAAATCGGTTACGGTTTTAGAATTTTAGGGGGAGAATAGGTCAGTAGTAACATTAACGAGGGAGAAGGAGAGGCTAGCTTATAGAAACTAGATTATATTTGTGATACCGATTCAATGACTTTGGAAATGATAGTACACAGGTACACAACCACTTGGACTTTAAAAGTTTAAATAAAATAAGATGCGGAGTTCAAAGTATAAGTCTGTGTAGTCTGAGCAATATAAAATGAAAAATGATAGTAAAAGTAGCTAGTACTAAGGTAACACAAAGAAAGTAGAGCTAGAGGTTGTTAGATCACAGATGATATGTCGGTAGAATCAACACAATAGATTATTAGACCTTGTTGTTGATCTCAAGAACAAACTAAGTTGTTCAACAAGCTGTGGGTTAACATCTTATCCCTGGTTAACACAATCAACAAAATTCCAATAAGGGGTGATGAGCAGAATAAACGCCACAAATGTGAGCGTAAGACCAAAATATGAGAAAAAGCAATGAAACTAACAACCTATGTTGTTGGTGAGAACTGTGCAAAAAGATTAAAATTGCTCAAACAAGAAGATAGATTATGTGTCTCTCTGCTGTGCGGTGGCACTGACCTGAGGATAAGCATAACCAATATATTCTAGAATTCATTGTTGTTTGCCGTCTCTCTGCTGTGCGGTGACACTGACCTGAGGCTGGGCTTTTTTTTAAAAGTTCTAAGAATAGTTTTCTTGAAAACTACCCTGAGACCGCTAAAAAATCTCCTGAGGAATGTTGATTACCATATAAGTGTGGGATCCACAAATGCTTGTTTAAATAATCAAACCTTACACTATCACCAATGTGTGTCAAAAGTTTGTGTATGGATTTAATAGGACCAGTATACTGACAGTCATCGTGGCTACAATTCTTGAAAGTCCAAATAAATGTGGGGATCTAATAGTACTAGTATGATTTCCTAAACTTGCTAACGACTCTAGATGAAAAACAAGAATTGAGCATCAAAAGGTGTTGATAACATGCCCCAAATGATTTGACATGCCTGTATGATTCCAAATTGAATTGGTCCATTTATGGTCAAAACTAATTGAAGCTGCCTATTCCGGAACCAAATCCATTAGATTTCTATTTTATTTAAATTTAGTCTAATTCATTTTTGTTTGATATCAGACTACGCCATGGAATTCAATAGGGAATTTAATCACATAAAAGTGTCATCTCTGAGGTGACCACACGTATTTTCAAAGGTAAAATCAGTCACGTCTGAGGTGACAAATTGATTAAAAGGATCACGTCTGAGTGATCAACAGTTTTACAAGTTAAAAAGATCATGTCTGAGATGATCAAATGCTCAAAATGTTCATTCAAAAGTTAAAAAGGGTTAAGTGAGAAATGGTCATAAAGTCAAAATCATGAGTATGATCCAATCGCACGACTGGACTATGAGTATGGACCAACCGTACGAATGGACCATACTCATGCACTAAACAGCCGAATGGCACATGAGTATGAACCATTCACCTGAATGGCTTATCAGAATGAGCCAGTCGACCGAATGGAACTGTGCGAATGAGTCATGCGCCCGACTGAAATCCAGTCGGCCGACTGAATGTGATCGACTGAACCAATCGCACGAATGAGGTCCATTCGCCCCAACGAACTGAGCGAATGGGTCCAATCGACCAATTGAAATCAAATTCAATATAAATAGGGCCACAGTCGATCGCATTCAACTCATCATCCCAATCGCCCTAAAATCGCACTGCCTACCGTTACTCTGCCAAAATTCCCTCTGACCCAAATCGCTTGCTTATTCTGATCCTCTAACGTTCGTTGTTGTTTATATAGGTAAAATACGGTGTGAACATGCCAAAAACTCCGTCGATTAGACTCCAAAATCAAGAAATTGACCCTAACAAGACTCGAGACTTTAAATGAACTAATAACCTAACTAAACCAAGTAAAATGTTGAAATAAAGGTTATTAGGTTATTAGTATAGTGAATGCGCGTCTAAAGTACCATTCCACGACGTCAAATTGCAAGATTTGGTTAAAATTCGAATCTCAGTCGACCGAACAGTAGGTCATGCGACTGGACACCAGGATGAACTCCAATCACACGATTGAGCTGGTTGAATAGCTCAATCGGCCGAATGGATCATACGAATGAGCTTAGTCGGCCGACTGAACCAATCGCAGGCTCAGTCAACCGATTGAACTCAGTCGCCTACTCAGTCACCCGACTGAATCCACTCGCATGCCAACTCAACCGACTGAACACAGTCGCATGGTTCAATCGCATGAATGAACCAGAATGAATTCAACCAAGATAATTAGAACTGATTTATGTCATGTGGTTATCTAATGTCTACGTGTCGTGTGTTACAGATTGATGGCTGACCGGTGGTCCATCAACCTCAAGGATAACATCTATGCTCATTTAGATGCCACGACTCGGAATGGTGCCGAGTTTTCCGGGATCATTGCTTTCCTCAAGCGATCCAGGATCTACAAGGCGATATCTACACCATGCACTCCCTACAGGTCTATTCAGCAAGCCTTCTGGGAGGGGGCATCGGTTGACCGCTCTCATGAGCCGTACAACATGAGGAGCTCTATTTTTAGGATGGATATTGAGGTCACTACTGTGATATCAGGTGTGTACTTGGGTTGGGTGATGATGCAGACCACCCTACCAGACTTCACCCGCTGATTGTGAAAGGGTGCTTCTTGAGGATGAAGTACGTTGGGGATATTAACGCAGGTGTGCTCAACAAGAGCAACCTGTGTCCCCAGTACAAGTACTTGGCACATGTCATCCTCAAGTGCTTGGCTTCGCGAAGGGGTGGGTTTGATGATCTTTCAGACCAGATTAAAATGCTACGTGGCACTGGTACTGAACCACCCTTTCAGATTCTCGAGCATGATATCCTCTTAATTGATAGAGAATATAGAGGCGAAGGCAAAAAGGGTTTCTGCATGCATCCTAGGTTTCTTCAGATGATTTTAGATGAGAAACTGCCCACACTGCCCAAGGAGAGCGACGATGCTGTGTCATTGGAGATCATGGATGATACAACACTGGGTCGTATGAAGGTATACCAGGGAAAGCAGGTCAAACCCCCGGTGAAGAGACTCATCGGCCATCTGGCCAAGGTTGATTACGTGGCTTCAGGAGGCGTAAATGGCGCCACGTAGATAGTGATTCAGATGTCGAGCAGCTGGAGCTCCCTGAAGATGACTCAGATGATGACGACAGCGGTGATGATGCAGATGCAGGGCCCACTCAACTGAGGGCCCCCACTGCTGATATAGCATCTCCAGCATCCACCCAAGGTGGAACAGAGGCTGCAGGGTTCCATCAAGACTTTCGTCTTGATGAGGAGGAGGACACAGACGAGGAGCCCTTGACTCGGACTGTGGGGAGTAGGGTGTCGCCACCGACTGAGGTATACAGGAGGCTGGTGGATGCCCTGGCGAGTCTAGGGAGGCTGATACTGATCCCAGTTATGCCCTCGGTCAGCCCAACAGCGTTCCAGGGGAGCATCCACCTTGAGGGGCTCGAGGAAGAAAAGGATGGCTCAGCCCCGCAGTTTGAAGAAGAAGAGGAGGAGGATGACATTCATCACCACCACCACGACTACCACCACTTCCACCACTCCACCTACTACCACCACTCCACCTACCACCACTACCACCATTCCATCCACCCCCTTATCTACTACATCACACACCACTACCACAACCACTCCACCACCACCTTCATCTATCCACCCCCAATCTTCACCACTCCACCACCACCTTCATATATACCACCCCCAATCTTCACCACTCCACCACCACCTTCATCTATACCACCCCCAATCTTCACCACTACCACCACCACACCACTAGCCACCATGCAGGACCGTCATCTTACCCATCCTTCCCATCTAGATCCTTTCTACCTCCTAGTGGGGTAGAGGAACAACTCTCGACACTTAACCGTATGGTGCTAAAGCTGTTGGCCACCGTTGATGAGAAGACTACCAAGATTCGTCAGCTAGTAGAACTTACTACTGCACAATCTCTGCAGATATCTCAGCAGCACAACTGATAGAGCAGCAGGCACAGCAGATGGCTGCTCAGAGCTCAGAGATGTCCCAACTCCAAGAGCAACATGTCTAATCAGCAAAATGGATAGAGGAGTTGGAGGTGACCAACAAGACCATCATTCTGAGGCTTAAAGGATCAAAGGATAAGCCCTTAAAGATCAGAGAAGGAGATGGAGATGATGGTGATGATGATGACAGTGATGATGATGATGATGATGATGGTGATGATCAAGGGGAGGATACTGATGCTGGTGATGATGTTGATGATGATGATGATGGAGATGATGATACTTCTGTTGTGGGTGCCACATCTACAAGTGAAAGGAGGACCAAGAGAGCTCAAGACCAAGGTGCCTCCACATCAGCCCCGTCAACAGAGAAGCACATGATACAAGACAAGAGTAATGCTTAGTTGTTTATGTTAATTAAATCATGTGTATTTGAATCTTGTAGCAAATTAATGTAATTAATGTTTATATTTATTGTTGATCTTTACTGCTTTGATTGTTGACTAATAGTTGATATGTTACATGTTTTAAATCAAACAGATCCAAATTATCAAAAAGATGAATATGATGTTGCTCCCCTCCAACAGATCAAGACTCAGCTCACGATGATTCTTGATCTGCAGGGAATAGTCAGGGGATCAGTGAATTACACTCCTGAAGAAGGAGAGATAATTCATGATCTCACCGACAAGCAATCATGATGAGATCGTGAAAGATGCTCCAACAGTCCATGTTGAAAGTGACGACGAGCTCAACGACGTTGATGAGATCAAGATTGAAGATGTCACGGACCAACACTATCCAAAGTACACTGACATTGAGGGTAATGTCATTCCCAATCTGGGCGACAACCTTGTCAGTGAAACTTTTAAGACTCTGGATAAAATGGAAGAAGAGTCTGACAAGAAAGAAGATACGACCCAGCCTCGGAAGCTGAAGTCAATATTAGAAAGGCTGAGTGGGCTGCATGCTTTGAAGAAATAAGTGCCCAACGCAGTGCTTCAATGTCAACTGTCTACACCAAGTTGTACAAAGTGAAGAAACATCACAAGGTGTCGGGCAAAATCATAGCATGGGCGTATTTTGAAGATCTCACGTTTATGCAGTTATATGTGAGAAGGGGATTAAGTACTTCAGGTTCCCACATGACTTGAAGACTCTTCCTGGATTTGAGCTTAACTAGTTGGCAGAGCTGAAATTGCTATACGCTGACCCACGCAAAATGTCAGGCTGGTTTGAAGCAGCTCCAAAAAGAGAGTACCACACCAGATGGGTCAACTTCAAACCTCAACAGCCAATGAGGTATATCAGACGGTCTGAGGTTGATGCCATTACTGGAAAACCAAAAATAGTGCTAAAGTGGAGTCCTCCACGCACAACGTCTAAGATCCCTTTACGGGAAATGCCACAGGACTTCGCTCCACACTTTAAATGGTGGTACTATGATTGGAGGACAGAGAGGCAGTCATAGTTTTGAACAAGAATGGTGTAATGGAAACCATCAGGGTCTTTACCCAATGTGGCTCACAAACATGTCTGCAGATTATGTCTATAAATTATACAAGTGCCACTATTTTATGACTCTCAAGATATTGTACAAGCTCTACAATTTCAGAATGTTATACGACTCTGTTCTACTTTTGAGATACATGTCGGAGTCTCTAGAGAAGAGAAGTACAAGAAGTTTGAGGAACTCATGAAGGATGTAAGAGATTAGACGAAACTAGGTCCAAGGGGGAGTTTGTAGATAAATGTGTCCCTAGTTTCCGAACTTGATGTAATATGTTATTATTGTCTTACACATATGTAATTATAAGGGTACCTAATGAAATACAATATGTGGTTGTGCTTATAATGTTGAATATTTCATTGGTTGGTATGTAATAAAGCATATTGAACTAACTATATAGGTTATGGTTGTTTGAATAATATCTAAATCAATTAAAGATTATGAAACATATTCAAACTTAATCATGTGAAGTTCTCATGCGATTGGCCCATGCTAATGGACCATACGCATGAACAACTTCATGCTAATAAACCAGTCGTATGAATGAACCAGGAGACTAGATCAGTCGCATGATTGTAACATGAGATTGACTCAGTCGCATGATTGTAACATGAGATTGACTCAGTCGCACGACTGAAAACTCAGTCGTGCGAATGGATCAACCGCATGACTGAACCATGCAAATGGTTCAGTCGCACGATTGAGAATCCCTAACCTATAAATACCACTTAAATCATGGAAAAATGTGACACTTTGAATAATTCAATACCTAGACGTACCCTAGCCGTCCAGAGACCTCTAACAACCTGTTCCAACTTCATATATCGTAGTAGATCGATTGCTAATCATTCTTAACGTTTAGATTCAATCTTTAATTAATTCTACGTGCGTTCTCACTGATTGGATCGCCAGTCAAATAGGATTCCGCACTATTTGATTCGGTATACACGTTAATCTGTTAGTATCCGTCCGGTACACGATCCCAATAAATACGATGATTTATGAACTATTCGAGCTGCTCATATAACTCTTTACATCCATGTGTAATGATCTTAGATGTAGAGTAATAATATTGAAAGCCTACGGTACGTAGGGAAACAAATAAGTTACCAAATCGCACATTTATACAATGATTGGGATTTTGCCATGCTAAGAGGGAAAAGGATACACCAACATTAGCATAAACAATATAGCATGCAACAATTGAGCAACATACAACCATCATTCTAGGGAAAACTTATAATTACTATGTATATCTTATTTCTTTGGTAACCTACACCAAAAATCGCTTGCTTGCATTATTTCCCATGTGATAGGTGAAAGTGTAGTTAAGTGTACATGAATTTACCTTAGAAAATTGAAATTAGATCTTAATGTAACAATAGCTAGACCATAATCAAGCTCTTTAATAAAGCTATAAGGCCCAAGTTTTAGGAGTCATCACTCAAAAGCTTAATTCTTAAACTTCAAGTAAACATGCATAATTTATTGCAGTGGAACATAATTGTCATTACACAACCAACTGCATAAGTCATAGTGATGTGAAACATCAACTATCAACTGTTGATACTTGGATGTTAGTCTTTACAATGTTGAGTAGCTTTTGTTCCTCATGCCAAGCTAAATGAGTTTTAGTTTTAGCTATTAAATGTAACTTATCATATTAATCTTGTTATTGAGATTAAATTTGGGCCACTCATTTCATAACCTAAAGTTTCACATAGATCTATATAACGATTCATTTTTTAAAAGTAATAGAACAATACTAAAAACAACCAAAGTAAATTTTGGTAAAACGACAAGAGAAGATTGAAACATGATGACACCCTTATTTTGTATATTTCATAGGAATTACACTAGAAGGTAAAAGTATGAGATAAATGATTTTTTTCTTAAAATGACCAATATATGTTTTGAAAGATAGAGGCACACTAGCAAGTGGTTAAGAGCTAAAATCGTACAGCTTATGGAATGACTCCTAATCTACCTTGATATTTGTTGCTTGTAGAATTTGAAACATTGACCTATATTATAGTATTAATGATACACTTATTCTCCTCCATATGGATGCTATACATTTTTAAAGTTTTGAATTGTTTTGTTATTTTTACATAGTGTTGTATTGTTATCATATCCTGTTTAATTGTTGTTGTCAACACTCTATACAACGAATGCACATTGTACATATTCAATATTTATCAATAAGAATAATGCATCAGTTGAATACCTATAATGTGGTATCAACCACGTCCTCTTAAATATGTAAATTTTCCGATCACCTACTTTCACCCGCTTATCAGCATCATTGACTCCCTATACTTTTCTAATCATATTTTTTTGTACGAACAACCACCATATCAAAACGAAAGCACCTCCCATCCATCATATATTTCTTCCCTGCCCATCAACTCTCAATCAGCTCTCAAACTTATAACGATCCTTTCGTTTTTCAAACTTACCACCATTAAAAATTTAAGCTGGAAAACCCTAGATCGAAGTCCTACTATATGGGTTAGATCTCTAAATATATATTAATAGAT
Source organism: Flaveria trinervia (assembly GCA_025506515.1). Classification (NCBI taxonomy): domain Eukaryota; kingdom Viridiplantae; phylum Streptophyta; class Magnoliopsida; order Asterales; family Asteraceae; genus Flaveria; species Flaveria trinervia. The sequence goes on from CM046457.1 coordinate 11,509,418, forward strand.
TTCACCCCAATACAAAACCCTGCATCCATGTTTCTAGAAAATCCACCCCACAAGTTGGTTACCATGCTTGGTTTCACTAAACGTAACTTCTATTTGTTGCCTTGATCAGAAGCCTATCTCCCTCTATTGTCCTGCTAAATCCTAATGCTATTTCATCCCAGGAGGCATTGAACATTCTCTTTGCCACCTATACCTCCACCTTCTCGTGCTCACAATAAACTACTTCAACACCACTTTAAACAATCCTCCAAGAACCCTGATCAACCCCTCACTGATTATGTAATCAGTAAAAGCCATTATGGGTGAAATTTATTTCCTTAGTTATAGCATGATCATAGAAGATGTTTTGTAACAACCCAAGTAGCGTACTAGATATTGTGCGCTTTAGTAGTAGCATGCCCTAAGGCGCCCGCCCCTCATGGTTTTAACATGCATATGATTGGGAAGGTATCCAGCTCTTTATAAGGAAGCTTTCTTTCCCCTTCCTAACTATGTTGGATGTTACATCCTCTCCCACTTGGGAGACTAGCATCCTCCATGGTAAATCGACCCAACCATGACTTTGATATTATTCATATAAGCCCAAGCACCGTACTAGATATTGTCTACTTTGGTAGCAAAACGCCCTTAAGTGTCTTCCCCCTTATGATTTTAGAACAAAGCTAATAGGAAAGTTATCCAGCTTTATATAAGGAAGCTTTTGTTCCTCTTCCTGACTGATATGGGATGTTACATCCTTCCCCATTTGGGAGACCATCATCCTTGTTGGTAGGCCGGCCCAACCACCGTATCAAAAATTGACCGCTTTGGTAGCAACATGCCCTAAGGCGCACACCCCTCACGGTTTTAAAACACGTTTGATAGTGAAGGTATTTAGCTCCATATAAGAAAGCTTTCGTTCCCATTCTCAACCGGTATGGGATGTTACATCCTCTTTCGCTTAGAAAACCATCATACTCGCTGGCAGACTGGCCCAATCCTGGCTCTAATACCATATGTAACATCTGACCCCATAAATCACCAATGTTATACACTTTACCCACAAGGAGCTCATAGATTTGCTTTTTGTTGCTCAAGTGAAAACTTTTCTAGGAGTTCACCCATCACTGGATTGCAACCAACAGAGCAAACTTAACTTTGGAGTTCTCCTCTTATCCACAATCAATACGCCCAAAATACATTGGTGATATTAGAGGCATGACATTTCTTATAAACCAAAAATCTCTTTTGTTCATGACTGATATGAGATTTCCCTAGTGTGTTACATGTTACCAACATTGTCTTAAATGGTATGAATTCCACATCCTACAAACCGATGATTGACTCCGTTTGCTATGAGATAACCCCATCTCTTTTCATGAATTACATCAAAAACTCATAAGTCATGAGTTATCATTATCTCAACATCAACAATCACTGCAAATATACATCAACCGACAACAAACTTTATGATTAACACCCAATTTTCTCACGAATCATAAAACAACAGATCCAACAATGCAAAACACTAAGACTTTTACCTACACCCCAACAACGCACTGTACTAATCATCCATATCAAAGGAGATGCCAATTGTGCTTTGCTAAAGGCCATTCACCTATTGTTTCGCTTTAAAGAATATCCACCCACAAATCAATTTTCCATCTTTGCAAAAAAATTCTCCGCAACTCATATCAAATAAAAATGAATGAAAAGAACATACCATTATTAAAAAAAGAAGTAACGTAAATACGGTTATACTAAAAAAAATGAAGATAAGAGAAGCCTCAACCTACTCATGGTAAGGTAACATGGTTTTAAAAATTTAAAAGAAGCATTCGATCAAATGTGGAATCTCTTGAATTCAATGACCTGATTAAAATGCTAGCAAATTTTTAGTTTCTGGACATAAGGATCAATGGAGATGGGAAAAGAGGGCAATGCAATGGTGTTTTTTTAGTTAAATATGTTAAAAAACCTATATGCTCGGAAATCCACACCGAGTGACTTTTATAGCTTCGTATGGAATTATTTGGTTCCAAAAAATGTCAACATCTTCAATTGGAGAGCGGAGATGGGAAGATCCCTACTATAGATGCTTTGACTCGCAGAAACATCCCTATACAATCACCCCTATGCCTTTTTTGTGAGGAGCAAGACGAAACTCTAGATCATGTTTTCATCTCTTGTAAAGTTCCTGATCATCATATTTGGAGCATTGTTGGTCAATGGTGCAAAATACCAGTCATTTTTGCGTGCTCATTCAGAGGACTTTTGAAAGTACATAACATAATTGACGGTAATTAGTTAAAGAAGAGAGTGGTATCTTGGTATCCACTTGATTCATTTGGAACCTTAAGAACAATGTTCTTTATAATAAAGAAAAAATAGTATGTTAAAGCTCATCGGCAACATCAAAATACTATCGGCTATGTGGGTTCGAAGTAGATCAAGAATTGAAGGTTTGGATTTATAGCTAAAGGATTTGTTTGGTTTTGCGGCAGGTTGTATTGCTGAACATATTAATTGCTTGCAATGCCTAATCCATGGGTTGTTTTCCTTCTTATTGTAATGTTGCCCGGGGTTTTAGCTTTTTGTTAGCCCCTTTATAATAATATTAGCCGTTGGATATACATATAATAAAGGTAGGTTGTAACAAATAAATGGGTTGTAAATTTTACTCAAGGAAAAAATCGTGCTCCAAATTTTATGCAAATTTAGCCTAGATGTTCTCGTAAAACCTTGTTTAAGACAACTAAGGATAGAACTCCATTGTTACCAGAAACCGATATTGTCATCTTGTTAATTAGACATATTTTTTTTCATCGAGGAAGATGGTACCCAAGCTAGGTTAAATGTTTTTGAACGCATGAAAGCAAAATTAATGTTTTAATATTCAAAGAAAGATACAAACAAAAGAGGTGTAGATTTATAAAAACAGTCAAAAGCAAAGACAATGAAAAACGAAGCTATTTTTAACTTTACATGAATATGTAGCCGAAACTCTTATAGTTTCTCTAAATTTATGAGCAAACACCTTTTACCTAACACTTTATTGTGAATGTTTGTTTTATTTATCGTAACTAATTTTGTTAATATATATAATACAAAAAAACTTGTACCATTTTTATGAGGGGTAATCCTTAATGCCAACACGCTAGAAAATCGTGATTTTAACCCCTAATAATTCTAAACACAAAATGACGGTGATGTAACTCAGCCACCGATCATTGATATTTTATTTATGCTTATTAGAACTCCTAATACTCTATTAGCAGTCAGTTGAAAGGTTTTTACCTTTCAATATGTTACCATTTCAACTATCCTAGACGACATGATAATTTTATAAAGTATTTGAATTTTTTTATGTTTGACTTTTGTATGTAGGAAACTTCAACCATGTGATATTTAGCTGCTAATTGGCTATAAACAAATAAATAAATAAAAAATGGATTGGCAGTCAGCAAATAGGCCCGTTTCTTGCGGGTCTAACCTCTATAATCTAAAAACTGACCTAAACGTTGAAGTTGAATTCTTCAAGTTGTTCGTTCATATATAGTCTATCTCTTATCTATTATAAAAATTATATTTTTCTTATCTATTATAATAATAATAATAATATAATTATATAACAGGTTAAATAGGTAGATTCTGTACAGAATAAATATTTCATTATCATTACCAATATTTGCTCATAAACGAAACATTAACTGATCATATTTAATAACTAAAGAGTTTTGCTTGTGTGTTTGCTATAGATCTATTTTTAATAAAGTTTATATCACAACATAGTTAGAAATAAAAATGTCATAAACCATAGTCGGAATTTAAAATTTCTTAATCTTTTCATGAAAATAACTAAAAATTTGTAATAATTCACGCATGGGTACCGACAATTCACCCATGGGTACCGACCACACATTGCTGGGTTATGTTTGGATTAAAATTTACATTAAAACATGTGTAATTAACTCGAAACAATATACTTTTTCATTTGGTGTGCAATTATATAGTAACTTTGTATGCTTGAGATAATTTTTTCACTTTGTATGGCCACGCTCTATACATTGAAGAGATTGATGCTCAATACATAATAAAAAACTACGAGAATCAATTAATCTCTTGTATCTTTTGTTTTAATAATAACACATAATTAAGGTTATGCAACCGTTTACATCATCTCTTTGTAACTCTTCTTATACTTGCCCGGTCTATATAAAGTGTATTATGCAATTTTGTACATGAAAGTAGTAATGTATTGAGTACATCACTACTATATATACACCCAAACACACACACACACACACACACACATATATATATATATATATATATATTCTTTTAGCTCAAATAAATAAATGAAGTCTTCTTCATAATTTAAAAAAAGACACTAGTAGTAGTAAAATAATTTCTTAGATGATGGGTATGCAATTGGAGCATTGACATTTTTCCATATTTGATAATTGATGAATATTGAACAAAAGAAAACATATATACATACAAGTCAAACATTGATGCCCACCTCATTATAAGAACAGATCTAAGTTGCTATATCTTCCTCATTTATAATTCTATTCAACTGATCATGCAATAGCAGTAGTAGAATACTTTTGACACAGAAGGCAGCCATGGAGGATGATCAGAGAAAAACAACCAAAATCAAGAAGGAAGACGCCGGAGATGATCGCCATGACAGTGAACCAGAGGTTGGTCTTTATAAGATTCATTAGACATATAACAAATCATATTATGTGCTATTTACTTTAGTAGAAAGAAGTTATTCATTTGTGCTTACGTCCTTGAAGCTTTATTCTGTTATATTTCTTACTTAATTCTCATGATAAACTTACGATTAATATGTGAAATGAGTGTGAAGTTATTTGTAGTACATCTATATCTTCTTCCATTTTCCTTTCTTAAAACTTTTATGTGTCAATATAACAAATTAGTTTGGTATTGGACGTATTAAAGGTCTCTATTTTCAAGATTCTTTAAGTTGTTGGGTATGTGCATATATAATGGTTATAACCTTTCATAAAAGAGAGAAATGAGTCTTTAAGGAATCAGAAGCTGAAATTTTCTTGTTAGTTTTATTATTTCTACATGTATTGTTTAAAATTGATTAGAGAAATAAGGAGTTCCCGAAGAAAATGTTTATGAGTTCTTGATTATATCGGATCTTTAATTTGGGCTATGTTTCAAAATACAAGAATGATTTGTATAACATACCTATTAACAATTTTGATATTTTGACCAATGAAATGTCTTATTTAGACTTGTATTATTTCAAGATTCAATACACAGTTCATCTTGGTTGATGAAACATTGAAAATATCAAGATCTATTTACTACTCTTTAAAAAGGTTGCGACTTTTATATAGTTTAATAATTCTTGAGTATGTGAATTTATTCATGAGATAGAACACTATATTTGAAAAACTCGAGTCCTTTAAGTGCGTCTTGGAGCTGTATGTAACTCATGTCAGAAAATAAAATAGAAGTAAAACAGAAAAGAAAACATAAAATTCAACCAACTAATTTGACGTTGGTTTACACAATTAAAATAAAAAGTATATGTATCCGAATAACTCCTTAAAATTATCGTCTTTTGACTTGAAATGAACAACCCATATGAAGGTTATTAAACTTAATATATTAAGTTATCCTTGCAACAAAAACCCCAAGGTAATGATGGGTTTTCCAAAAAAAAATTAAAAAAAAAACTTTAACAAGCTATGAAAAGTCTAAAACATAAAGATGACAATCTTAATTTGTTACTCGTCATGTACAAGAATGCATAGTATGTAATATGAACTTGAATGTACGTCTCTCATTCGATACATATTCAACTTATCAACTTGACTTATCAATTATTAACAAACTCTCTTCATAGTGTATTGTTTGTTAATATAATCACGTGATTGTTTATATGGGATTGGTTGCTATTTTATATGTATGTCGTCTGAGCACTAGTCTCTAACTATATGTGAACTCAATCAATCAAATTAATCCAATAGCATAAGCCTACGTACCAACAACAATACAATAAAAAATATAACATGTGCGTGCTATAATTTTGCACAAATGTAGCTAAAACTAAATGGGTTTGAACTAATGCAGGATGCGAAGCACATTGAGCTAATGAAAGTCGAAATGGGCGAGGTGAGGGAAGAAAACCAAAGGCTAAGGATGCACTTGGATCAGATCATGAAGGAATATCAAACCCTTCAAAAGAAATTCCAAGATATTCTTCATCAACAACAAGAAGCTTCAACCGTGGTCACTACTAAAATCAAGCATAACAATGAACCACAAATCAATGATGAGTCTGAGCTTGTTTCCCTTAGTCTTGGAAGAACATCATCACTCGATCTGACCAAGAAAGATAAGAGATGTTCAACACCTCCTACTAAAACTACACAAGGGTTAGGTCTTGGGCTTGAGTGCGGGAAATTTGACATCTCATCCACCACGCAAGCTGAATCTTCGGTCAAACCGAGCCTCGATAATAGTTTGGATGAAGCCAAAAATGAAGGTGGAGAGACTTGGACCCATCAAAAACCTCAGACTTCAAAAAGGAGACAAGATGATTCTGAAGTGTCACAACAAAACCCTGCAAAGAAAACAAGGGTTTCCGTTAGGGTTCGCTGTGACACCCCAACGGTAATCATCAACATTATTTCCTCATGTTTTTAACAAAACGATATTAATTTGCAAGAGTTATCAAAATTTGGGTTTTAATTTTCAGATGAACGATGGATGTCAATGGAGAAAATATGGACAAAAGATCGCGAAAGGAAATCCTTGTCCACGTGCATATTATCGTTGCACTGTGTCTACAACTTGCCCAGTTAGGAAACAGGTAAAATTTTAGAAGATAAAGGAAGAAGTAATGTAGTGTTCAAATTATGCTAGGGAAACTATTGTTTTGCCAACTAAAATTTATTCTAATAGTTAGGATTGGTGCTAACATTAGCTAAAACATCGATCTTGATATAATTGATCTAATTGTGTAGGTACAAAGATGTCCTCAAGATATGTCCATTTTGATCACCACATACGAAGGAACACACGACCATCCACTGCCTGTCTCCGCCACTGCTATGGCTTCCACCACCTCGGCTGCCGCTAATATGTTAACATCGGGCTCCACAACATCCGGATCAAACTCAAACCCTAACCTTAGCACCACTTCTCATGGGCTAAACTTTTATCTCAACGAGAACTCAAAACTTAAGCCGATTTACTTACCACATTCTTCATTATCCCCCTCTCCGTCATGCCCAACAGTCACACTTGATCTTACTTCAAACACACTTTCAACATCATCACCTTACGACTTTCGATCACCACCCATGGCAAACATTTTCCCTCCAAAATACACAACAACAAACCTACACTTTAGCTCATTGGAGTCTAACGCATTGCCCATTTCTTGGAGCAATGGGTCCCTCAACTATGGGAAAAATCAAATGGGGTCCCTAAACTTTGGATCAACACAACCTCAAGAAAACGTTTATCATTCTTTCATGCAAAATAAGCCCATAATGACAACAACAAACAATCAACATTCTCTACAACCAGACACCATTGAAGCTGCAACAAGGGCAATCACATCAGACCCTAACTTCCAGTCAGTATTACAGGCGGCATTGACGTCAATAATTGGTGGTGGTGCGGTGGGAGGTCAAGGTGGAGGTGACAAATCCGGGCAGAATGTTAAACCAGGAGACACATTTCCATTGTTTTCGAGTTTTCCTTCAACTTCAAACGCGAATAAATGTTCATCAACAATCTATAACAAAATGGTGGCAACAATGATGAATTCGCAAGCTACACTTTCGAATTCCTTGCCAATTTCTAGCTCAAGGAGTAAATCTACTTCACCGGAAACTAGTAGAGACCATGTCGTATGATGGATATAATTAGAGGATTCTAGTGAATTCTTTTTTGTTGTATTTTTGTAAATTTTTGACTTTTACTGTTTTGAAATTCTCAGTGATTGATGATCCGTAAAGATTAAAATGTAATTAATTCATAAGCTTATGTATTGTAACATTTTTTATACATATCGGCAAGGGGTGATGTATGTTAGAAGAAAATTGTGCAAGGTATATAATATGGTTATTACACTATTACAGTCATCATTAATGACTTATTTCACATACATGATAAGAAATACAAATTGGTCCATTTGTTGTTAGACTTTAAAAACTATGATTATTATTTTTATATGTATTTAATTGTTCATGTTTTAAAAATTAAATACAAATTTAAGCTCCATACCTGTTTCATAAGAATGTTAATCTTATAAATAAGACGTTCAGAATGACTAAATTTCAATAAGTGTGGTCGATTCTAGCTCTATAAATATGCCAAAGAGTCGTATATATCATGTATTTGAATGCTATGGGTCAATCTATGTAAAACTTGCAAGCGGTTTGGAAGGACTCGAAGGAAACTTATGATTAAATAGATTGATTAGTTGTTTTTTGTTTGTATCAAAAGGCAATTCATTAACTCAAAAAGGATATTTGTTACGGAATATTATCATAAGCTTAACTTTATGTGCAAAAAACTTCATTAAATGCTTCAACATAACTTCCTTTTTCTACCCATCAAGCTTCAAAGTCGTTTAATGATTTCAAAGCATAATTAAGCTTGTTTAATATCTTATGGATCTTAGACAACGTGTAAGGGATCCTTGGTAGAGATTCTGCCTCCTAGAGGGATGGTTTTGAGTTCAAACAAAACAATAATGTAATACAGATTAATTTATAATTTAGTACTGCAGTAGGAGTATAGGTTTGTCGTTAAAAAAATCAAATTAAAAATTAAGGATCCTAATCTTAATAAATAAGTTCTTTTAATTATATCTTGGGTAGAGCCACATAGGAACTCAAACTATCCGTAAAAAGAACAAAATCAAAATAGTGGTTTTATGTCTAAGGTGTTATTTGTTTTTTTTTTAGAAAAACGTCTGCAGTCTGCGGACCACATTTGCAGTAGAAAAGCTGGACCAAATATTTGTAGTGTGCAAGAAAAATAATGTCTGTTTTTTTAACATTTGCAGAATACTGAAATATTTTGTAATTAAACTAAACCAATTTTTAAACTTTAAAAGTAACTTTAACATTAATATATAAATAAAAGTCATATTATTTTGGAAATTATTGTATTGAGAGCACTTTTTGCTAATTGTATATATTAATCTTGATCAGTTTAAAGTTAGATCAATGGGTATTAGTCGGAGCGCTTAATGTAACCGGGTAATGGATACGGGTTATGAATAGTGTTATATGATCAAACCGTAAACTTGTTCGCTTCTATAAGTATAGTTCATTTTCAAAAGCAAAAATCATCACATTCGGTTTTTGAACTCCAAATAGTGAAGTAAGCTTGAACACCACTAAGAACCAGAGCAATCAAAGCTACAAAAAGTGCGAAAAATGCCCCAATTTCATTGAAAAAATTATTTGGAACCAAATCAGTCCCAGTTTCATTAAACAATTTTGTGACTTCAGTAAACCAAATCAGTCTCAATGCCAAAGTTAATGTAGGATGTAACCCCTGCATCATATGCTTCATGTGAGCTCATTTCATAAGTTATTAAGTTTAATAATATAGGCTTGGTGGAATCATCCACTGCTATTGGAGGGAGTTCTACATCAGCTGAAAACCACCACCAGCATGGGCGGGCAAGGGGCCCTGGAGGACGGCGGTGGGACTTCTGCGACGGAGGAAGGCCGTGGAGGGGAGCGCCGGCGGGCAGAGGGCGACGGCGGGCGGGGACTTCTGCGATGGAGGAGGGCAGCGACGTGGGGACGGCGGAGCCGGAGGGATGCGACGGAGGAGGGCGGCGGAGGCCGAAGACGTGATCTGCAGCTGCTGTGAGGAGAGGAGATGAGTGGTGGATTGAACACAAATGAGAAGAAAACAAATCTGAAAGGGTTGGGGTAAAGAAGAAGATGTTAGAAGACCTTAGAAGTGGTAAGTTCACATCTTTTTCATGTAGACGTTAGAAAAACGTTTTTAATGAAACATCTTCTAAAAATTAAACAGTCTACGCACTGAAAAGCTCTTTCTGCGTCTGCGTACGCGCAGATGAAGAGATGATGAAGAGTTTCTGAAGAAAAACAAATAGCACCTAAATCTAATCAATATTTTTGATAGTAGAAGAGGTTTAATAGACCTCCTAATCTTAGTCTATAATGTACTCGGGTGTAACAAGTTGCACACACTATGCACAAATTCGTTGTGGTTCTTGGATATCCACCTGGTTTACGACAAAAAGCCAACAAAAAGTATGCCTAATTTATCTAAGAACTTGGTCATTAATAAATCTGATCATTCTATTGTTGTTAATGCGCTCACCTTTGATTAGAAATATATGTTGCTAGATCTATAATAGAAAACTTCGGGAACCTCTTAGTTAAATGTATTTGGTAGTATATTTTAGAAGTGTTTATCGTATCAAATAACGAATTATTTGGATTTAAAAAGTTAATCATCAGATCCGATCCAGATAGGGGATATCTTTATTTTGATCTAAATCTATCCGAATTCAATTTTGATCGGATTTGAATAAATATTCCAAATGAATCCAAATTTATTCAAACAATCTGAATAAACCAATTATAATTTGTACTATTTTTTGATATATTCTTAATTTTAACATTTTATTAGTTTAAAATTATATTAAAATATATAAAACCAGAAAATACAAATTTATGTTAAACCCAAATCCAAAATTCAAACATAACATGTATTGTATAGAACTCGAAGATTAAAATCCCTAATTTGAAATAAAATTTGATTATTGTCTAATTGTTTAGGATTAGAGTATTGGAATGTGTCAAGAATTTTGAATATCAAATTAAAAACATAATTGGTAGTTGATTAATAAGTAGGAGACCAGACAAATAATGGGATTCTTATTCCGTTTTAATGAATATATGAATAACCAAATAAAAAATTATGATATCTGAAATTCGATCCGAGATCCAAATAGAAAATTTGGATTCGGATGAGATTCAATTTGGATATCCAAATGATCTAAATCAATTTTCACTATTAGAAAACTATGCATTTGCAACCACTTTTCCCATCTAAAACAGTTGTAGTTGTCCTATTGCAGCTATTTTGTGATAGAAAATGCAATAGGAAAAACACACGTCTCAAATGCTCTATTGCCACCATTTTTCAACCGTTTTTGTATTTGCGACAATTACTAGTGTCATAAATATTGCGACTACTTTCCCGTTACTAGTTTTTCGACGTGTAAGATTTAAACTTAAACATTGATGCAACTAAAGATCTCTTAGCATGCATGCATGAAGTACAAGGAAGTTACTTTGGAAGATTTTACACAACTCAGTGAAATATGTTAAGTGTAAAATTTTGGAAGCCAACTGACCATATCTTCTGAAGACAAAAATAAAGTCTTCCGAAGGCAACGACTAATTTCTTACGAAGACAAAGTAGACATGCTTTCTTTGATCATCTTTTGACAAAAGCTAAACTATTTTTTACTGTCATCTCTGATGACTCACTAACTTAGATAAGTTGGCAAAAAAGTCCATACTTTTGTCTATAGATTAAGGTCAGTGGTCTGTAAATTTTTACTTTTATACTTTTATCCTTTTTACAATATATTATGATGTGAGATATGACATGTCATATGCATGATCGGGTTTTGTATTCAACACAAGTATTTCTCTCAAACTTACTAATGAACACTCAAGAATCAGAGTTCTTCTAAGAGTTGATTATAATATACTAAGTAATACAAAGATAACACAAAAGAATGATTTTCAAGATACTTGTATATATTACTTCTCAACTCAAAGTATTACAAGACTCTTACAAGCTTACTACAAGAGTTACAATAAGAAACTATATATACTACTACCTACACCCGGATATACTTTAATACCAGCTGGAATCCTATAACTAAAGCAAATACTACAAAGCTATAGTTAAGGAATCTTAGATATTGTCTTATCTAAGATATGGTAGTCATGAAATGTCCATGACTTTCTTTTCGTCACCAACTAAAGTTGCCAACTGTACTAACTGATAAAGTGTGAACAGTGGATTAAAGTATGGTCAACTACATGGCCTTTTGGGAAAACTCCATGTAGTATCAGAGGTCTGCAGCAGAGTGTCATAGACACCATACTTATGTCCACTAGTTCATAGTAGGTACTTCCGAAGGTTAACTGGCTTGGGAAGAACTTGTTCTTCCGAAGCCACTTATACTCTAGAAGTGGCTACTTCTTCCGAGGATTCCTTTGGACTTCGTTCTTCGGAAGTTCTAGTCTTCATTTCTTCTAAGTGTTGAACTCTCAGAAGAGCATAAACTTGGTCTTCGGAAGCTGAAGCTTATCTTCAAAAGTTCCTTTGAGCTTTGGTTCAGAAGTTCAGCATACACCTTTGGAAGTGTTGAACTTGTCTTCAGAAGAACTTCATTAGTTGTACTCAAAAAACTCTAAGTGATTGGTTTTGATTGCACTAGCCTTCTTGATCCAACATCATACTCACAAGTCAAAAGGCATTCTGTCATGTGACTATACATGTTGTCTAGATTAGTGCTTCCATCTGGCTTTCAAAGTATAGCTGGCTGAGGATGTAGTATAAAGTATCTCAAGTACTTATCTTTCTAGGATATGCTTTGTAACACTTGTAATTGAACTTGAGAGCAATATACATCATTCTTGAAAACCAATACTATCTTGTTCTTGTTTTGTCTCATATTTACTTGTGTTCTTAGTATATATAATCCTAGTTCCCTAATTGATCTGTTAGGTGTTCTAAGTTTATCCTCACTATGAAACTGTTGCATTGACCCCCTTCAATGCTTCTGCAATTGGTATCAGAGCTTTTTAGCTCTTGATTGTAACATCTCATTATCTTAAATGTCTTTAGTTTTGCATAACACTTAACAACTCAACTGGGAGCTCTTACCAAGGTTGATATGGAAACTAGTACCATTACAATATCTCCACTGATCACTCTTGATTACTTTGATACTTGGTGCCAAACAATAGAAGGCTTGATCAAGTCTCAAGACAGTAGGATATGAGGATTTGTTGTCTTAGGACCTCATGTACCATGCACCACTTTAGCTGCTACTGGTGGTACCATGATACCAAAGGAAAAGAAAACAAGAAATACCTATTGAAGCAATAGTTTGAAAACTTCACCTACTAGAAAGGTGAAACCATGATTTAATAATACTTCAATTATGTTGACATTGTGGATACTATAATGGATGTTGAAGTAACTCTTGAGAACAAGGATATTGTGAGAACATTTATGTCCTTCTTCCTAGACAATGGACACACTATTGTGTGGTCACTAAGAGGACTGAAAAACCTTAAGACCGTCACATTCACTAAGTTGGATGATGTCCTCAATGGATATCAGATAGAGACGAACATGCAAAACCCATTTTGAAACTCCTCTAATATTCAATAGATTTTAGCCCTTTATGTGGTTGAAAGGGATTATAAAGAACCACAACATTATCTCCTTTGCTACACTGAATACTTATAAAAGGATACTTTCATCACCTTTCCTGAGACACCAAAGAAGAGCTACATCCAAGGAATCCCATTCCAAGAGATAAGCTCTTCTTAAGTTTTTGTATCCACTTATAAAAGTAGTGGAAACTTTTTCTCAATCTTGAAGAGTTGACTGTATCCATCTAGATGATTTGGAGTACATGGAGATAGTCTAGTAGATGGGCGCTCCTATCACTCATATGGCCAAGAAATTTTACAAGAGGACAGGTAGGAATTTTCCCAGTAATGCAAGCAATGGAAAGTTTGGGCTGGAGAAAAGCAAGGTGAAGTTTTACTATTGTAACCATAAGAGACACTTTGCTCGGGAGTGCAAGGCACCAAGGACAAATGATGGCCAAGCATAAACCAAACCAAACTACACTGATAGAGCTCGACACACTAAAAAGCCCAAGCAACAAGCTATAGTTTCTGTTAAAGAATGAGGCTTTGATTAGTGCTTTCAGGTTGAAGATGCTTCCCTAAACCAAGCGCTGTTGGACGATCATGAAGAAGTCAAGGTATTGGAATATCTTTGTACTCCTGAATGTATTGCTAAAGTTAATAGATACAGTCCTATAACTTAGAAATGAGATATGATCTTGAGTCCTTAAACATCTTAAAAGTCTATTTCAAAAGGGTTGAAAATGATTATAAACTTAGGATAGAAGATCTAAAGAAAACCATTTAACTCTAAAGCATGAACACCCAAATTACAGGACTCAATTTTAAGATCTCGTTACCAAGTTAATTGAATGGCAGGTTGTGCTTGTGATTAGCAAAGCCAAGGCAGAAAATGTGTTCTTGAAGAAAAGTCCTTCAATAACATTATATCCTCATCCTTGCATGCAAAGATTTGCTATCAGAATAGGTAGGGACTAGGATCTACAGAGATAGCTCTTCCACACACTTTACTATCAGTAAGATCACCATGGTGTGGAACTTGTCAAGATGAGCTTCTCCTCATAGACCCCATCAATAAGAGGATGAAGATGAAGAGAAGATATTGAAGGATGGATCGGAGGTGAGTGAAGAAGATCATCCTAGGAAGAGTCACTACTCTCCTGAGGAGAGAAAAGAACCAGGGATGACCAAGTATATAGGGAAGAACTTGATCAGAGTAGCTAAAAGAAAGTAAAGGAAGGCTCAAAAGATCTGTAACACCTTGAATTTATTAAAGAAAAAAAAGAAGGGTAAAAAAGAAAAGTAAAATAACCCAAGTTATTGGGTTAAAGTTGTGCAAGAGGCAAACTTTAATATTATTATGTTTAAAAAGTGGGCATGTCCGCCCACAACCTCCGCTCCATCACTTCATTGACTTTTTAGAGAGAAAATCAAAGTTTATTCTTTTAAATAGAAGAAGAAGATTGCTCTAAGGTGAGTTTTTCATGTGTTTTGTTTTGTTTCAGCTGGATATTCAACCTTTGGACCAAGTTTATGTGATGTGTGTGTGTTCAGTTGTGTGTTTTGGTGTGTTTAGGTGTTTGAACTCTAAGTGCCTTTGAGTTTGGGGAAGGTGAGTCCTAGATCCCTAATTTGTATTGTTTTAAACTTTTTGGGGTTGAAAATGTATGCAACTAACTTTTATAAAGTTCGGTATATGAACCGTATGTTTGTACCCGTGACTATGCGGGTGGATGCATGTTTGGCTATGCTTTGGTTATGTTACATGCTTATGTGCCTGTTTGGTGTTTAGAATATGAGAAATGAGTAAGAACATGTTAGACTGATGATAGGGCTCTGAAATAGTGTAAGTTGGACTAAACAGTTGCCCATGCGCCCAACATAGTGCCCATGCCCCTAGAATTTTGCACATGCACCTAAGTCTTTGCCCATACCCCTAACCGCCAATGTGCCTAAGTTCAGACACACCTAGTTTCCCATGCCCTGGCAAAGTGCCCATGCGCCAAAATAGTACCCATGTGCCTAATGCCTTAGAAAGTTTTCTAAAATTTTGGGAAGATGAAATCTTGAGACTAAGACTTGGAATATTTTGGTGGTGATGATTTTTTGGTATTATGCATGTTGTGGCCTAATTTTTTTATGGTCCTTATTACGTATTATTACGTGACTTTATGTGATGTGTTAATGTTATTGCACGTAAAGTATTATCATATTAAAGCCAAAGATTAAAGATAATGTGAAGTGGAACTAAATGAATGAATGAACGTCTTGCAAGCAGAGTGTAAGAAGGTTCATAACTTATTTAGGGTTGTTAGCTTAACCGTGTGTTATATTTTAACACCCCAACCTTGACGGCAGAATCATCGAGATGTGAGGGTTAAAATTGTTCACAGCCACATACACTATCATTTAATCAAAATATTATTATCATAAATTTCAATTGTAAAGTACAACCATAAGTCTTAAATAAGAAGACAACATAACATAAGATGAATAATCAAAAACAATTTAGTTAATTATCTAGGTCCGAATCCTAGATGTGAGCAAACTTCAAAAGATAACTTAAAGCTTGGGTATTTCCAAAGTAAAAATAAAGGATCAACTTTGAAAGTTGGTAAGTTTTCAAGGTTTACTATACATAAATATATCAAAAGGTCTAAAAGTAGCAATTCATGTCTAAGGCTATTAGTTATGCAAATTTATAGAACACATATAGCTACAATCAATCCTTGACCGATTACAAGTTTATAACGATTAGCTAAGTGTACTTGGTTCCCATGATAAACAAGTCATACGTCATCAGGAGTCGACAATACATCGGCTTTAGTACCAAATAGGCTTGTCAGGCCCATTAATCTATGACGTCGTCAGGCTAGCAATAGTTAATGATTGTCAACGTATAATATATCTCATATAATACTCAAAATAACACAAATAACCATGACAAAATATAAATATGAATTGCAAGTGTGTTACAAGTATTAAACGTTTACAAGTGTAAGTTTGATAAGATTAAAATGTTTCACCCCGAAAAGGTGTGAAATAATAATAAAATAGGGTAAGGAAACTCACATGATATATATAAGGTGATAATAAGAATTTAAATGATGCTCCAACGATTCCTTTTACAAGTTACCAAAATGTATTTATTTCAATATTAAGTTCAACAATAAAATTAACGATTAAACGTGAACTAGGGTTTCAAGTGGAGTTTTGGGGCTTTGACAAATGGAATCACTTATATTTTAAATTAAATGAAAAAGAAGTATACTCTTTGAGTATTTTAATATAAAGAAATGAAGAATTATATCATTTGTAATAATTAGTACATTTTAACTATAAAGTTTAATAAACTTTTATAATTATTTAAAATAATCATGATTTAAACAATAATTTAAAGGTAATGTTTGACCCAATAATAATTTAGTGATTTAAACTATTATTCAAAGTCTATATTTATAAAAATAATCTAAGTATAACATTTGTTAAAAATATTTTAATATAAAAATATTAAGGTATTTGAATTAATAAATTTACAGAAAATAATTATGTGACTTTAAAAATAATTACAGTTTATAAAAATGATTTTTATAATTATATAATATTTTCTAAATTTAATTTAAGGGCTAAAAATCCTTAAAAATAATGTTTGGGGGTACTCAGGATCGAACCCGAGACTTCAAGGTAGTGTTGCAAGAGACTAACTAGTGAACTAAGGGTCATGGCCAGGCTATGAGTTGATTTCTGATATTTAAAATGACGAACAAATAAAACCCCTAAAATCACATAAACCCTAGATTCGATTGGATCCAAACTGAAGCATAAAACGATAACGACAACTGTAATAAACATGGGGCTTTTGTTCCGCATGTGTAATCGAGTGTGTAGGTAGTTTTAATTACCCGGATTGAAGCTTAACTCAACAAGAACCAATGAAGAACAACCGCAACCAACGTTGTGTTCAATTGATGTTCAAATGGCGATGATAACCAAATTAAATTCATGTTAAGCTTTAGGGGATGTTCACGACTATAAGACCTCTATCAATTTCAATTTTGATTGCTCGGAAAATAGGTTTCCATTGAGTTGCAGGTTCGTGATGAAGAGGGAATCGAATGAGTGGTTCAAGTGTGTTTCAGGTGGAATTGAGTTCGACAAAAGCTTAGGATTAGTTTAACGTTCGATTAGGATCCATTTAATTTGATTATTATTGAGTTTCAATGATTGAACGGTTCTAGGATTAAAGCTTCAGTTATTCGATCGTTTGGGTTCATAACTGTCGTTTAACTAAATTAAAATGTGTGTTTAAGTTCGAATAACGTTCATGAATCGATTTGGAACGGTTTGATTCATAATCCAAAGGGTTTAAACCGTCTTTGGCTTCGCCGGAGCTCGCTGATCCAGAGGCTTGGCCAGATTTACAAGTTGGAGGGGTTTGGATTTATAAAATTACACCTTTAGTCCCTATAGTTTCTTTACTTTATTATTTTATGCCATAAACTTCTACTTAAAGTTTCTGATTTGACACAAAGACCCCCTTAATTTAATTAAACTTTATGTTTAATAAATTTTTTATATTATTATTATTATTACTATTATTTTAGTTGTTATTATTGTTATTATTATTATTATTATTAATTATTATTATTATTATTATTATTATTATTACTAGTAATATTGTTCTTTTTTATTATTATGTTTAATTTACTAATCAAGTTATTAACTTTCAAGTTAAAGAATTAAAGACAAACTAATAAACAAGCCTAAGTAACCCATAAGTTTCATAATTAACAACAATGGTCCTTACAAGAATTTAATGACATTAACTTTTTTAGTCAGTGGAAAAGTGCGAGATGTTACAGTCTCCCCAACTTATAAGAATTTTGTCCTGAAATTAAGAATAAAATTATACGAACAAAAACATGTACTTTTTCTTCATGTGCTCCTCACATTCCTAAGTAAACTCAGCTCCGCACTTATTCTCCCAGGAACCTTGACGATTGGGGTAGTTGTGGTTCTAGTCTTCTTCATAATACGGTCCATGATTTCAACGGGTTTCTCAACAAAGTGTAATGACTCGTCGATTTGGATGTCATCCAATGGGACATGCAGACTTTCGTCAACCAAACACCTCCTCAAATTTGAGACATGGAAAAACAAGATGAACTGCGCTATGGTCGGAAGGTTATTCCAGTTTGTAATCCACTTTCCCCATCCTTTTCAAAATTTTGAAAGGTCTTACAAATCTTGGAGCTAGTTTACCCTTCTTTCCAAGGCAAACAACGCCCTTCCATGGTGAGACCTTAAGAAGAACCATATCCCCAACTTGGAATTCTAATGGCTTGCGTCGGTTAGCGGCATAGTTCTTTTGTCGACTTCTCGCCACTTCAAGGTTCTTGGGAATTATGGATACTTTGTCGGTCGTTTCTTGTATAAGTTTAGGACCAGTGATTTAGTTTTCACCAATGACGGTCCAGCAGATCGGAGAATGAAATTTACGACCAGAAAGCGCTTTGAAAGGTGCCATCTTGATACTTGACTGATAACTATTATTATACGAAAATTCCGCGAGCAGAGAATACGTATCCTAGTCACCACCAAAATCAAGGACACAAAGACGTAGCAAATCCTTCAAGGTTTGGATGATTCACTTAGTTTGACCATCCATTCGAGGATGATAAGTCTTGCTTAGATCCAATTGAGTACCCAAGATTTCTTGTATAGACGACCAAAAATGCGAAGTGAAACAAGCGTCTCCATTGGATATGATGTGCAAAGGTACCCATGACGACTCCCAATTTCATCAATATATATACGAGCCAACCTTGATGTCTTGTAAGTGTCACGTATAGGTATAAAATATGCTGACTTGGTCAATCGGTCAACAATCACCTATATGCTATCATGACCACAGGAGGTACGGGGTAGTTTAGTTATGAAGTCCATGGATATGTGTTCCCATTTCCACATAGGAATCTCTGATTGTTCAAGTAATCCACTTAGATGTTGATGTTTGGCTTTAACCTTCGTACATGCAAGGACTTAGCTATATAAGTTGCTATGTCTTTCTTCATTCCAGGCCACCAATATTGACCACGCAAGTCCATATACATCTTATCGGAGCTAGGATGAATAGAATAACGAGTTTGATAAGCTTCATTCATGATGAAGGTACGAAGATTATCACGATTTAGAATCCAAATTCGATTCGCGAAATACATCAACCCATTGGGTTTCGTTTCAAATTGAGCTAGAAGATTATGCCCCAATTCCTCCTTCATTCTTTCCTCTTGTTGAACCGCTTGTTGAGCCTTTAAAGTACTAGTCTCGATGTCAATTTCAATCATCAAATTTTGTAGCAGCACAGTAGTCTCATTGACATCTAGACGGATCTCAGTATCATATTCTCCCAAAGTGTCAAACCATTATCGCCAATCATGAATTTCTTGAAATAAGACCATATTGTTATGCATCTTTTGACTTAATGCATCGGCTATGACAATTTCCTTACCAGGATGGTAACAAATGTCACAGTCGTAATTACTAATCAACTCGACCCAACGATGTTGTCTCATATTGAGATCTTTTTGATTAAAAACGTGTTGAATGCTTTTGTGATCAATGTAGACTATACATTGTGTACCATAAAGTTAGTGCCTCCAAATCAACAAAGCGAAAACCACATCACCAAGTTCAAGATCATGTGTCATGTAATTCACCTCGTGGACCTTCAATTGTCTTGATGCATATGTTATGACCTTTCCTCGTTGCATGAGAACACAACCAAAGCCTTGTTTAGATGAATTGCAATACATGGTGAAATCGCCATTTCCATCGGGTAGGGTCAATATAGGAGCATTACACAACTTGTGTTTTATTGGTTCAAAGGTTTCCTCTTGTTCGGACCCCCAATCGAATGGTTTGTTCTTTTGAGTCAAAGAAGTAAGTGGTTTCACGATTCTTGAAAAGTTGGCAATGAATCGCCGATAATAACCACCAAGACCAAGGAAATAAGGAACTTCGGTGGGAGTTGTAGGAACACACTAATTCTTTATAGCTTCAACATTTGCAAGGTCAACGTGAATTCCTTGGCTATTCACCACGTGTCCTAGGAATTGAACAACCTCAAGCCAAAATTTACACTTTGAGAAGTTCGCGTATAGTTGGTCCTTCTTCAACAACTCAAGAACCTGTCGCAAGTGTAGTTCATGATTGGTATTAGACTTGGAATAGATAAGTATGTCATCAATGAATACGATCGCAAATTTGTCTAGATAAAGCTTGCATACTCGATTCATGAGATCCATGAAGACAGCAGGAGCATTTGTTAAACCAAAAGGCATAACCATAAACTCATAGTGCCCATATCGAGTACGAAACACAGTCTTTGGGATATCATTGTCATGGACTCGCAATTGATGATAACCAGAACGTAACGTGACAATGGCAGCTCCTTGAAGTTGGTCAAAAAGATCATCAATAAGAGGGAGAGGATAGAGCTTCTTGATGGTAAGCTTGTTAAGTTCATGATAATCGATTCACATACTAAACGGTCCATCTTTCTTCTTCATGAATAGAACAGGTACACCCCAAGGCAAAGACCTAGGACAAATAAAATCCTTATCGAATAGTTCTTGAAGCTAACTAGCTAGCTCTTGTATTTCCGAGAGTGCAAGTTGATATGGTGACCTAGCCATAGGGTTTGATCCATAATCAAATCAATTTTAAACTCGACTTCACACACGGGAGGTAAACCACTAAGGTCATCGGGAAATACTTTGGGAAAGTCTCGTACAATCGGGTCATCCTTAAGATCTTTCCTTTTGACTTTCGTGTTGACCATGTAAGCCAAGAAAGTCATATAGTTCTTGTTTAAGCATTTTTGGGCTTGAGTGCGAGACATGAGTTTAAGCCTTTTGGAGATAAAACGAGGTCACTTTGCATACACCCATGTATATAATCACGGAAAACAAACCGAAATAACCAAACCTATAATACGACTCAAACGAAACGAAAGGAGATAAAACAAGGTCACTTTGGCGTTGCGAACGAGTAGGAAGCTTGCCAGCTTCACAGCGAGGAGAAAGGACGGTTTAGGGTTGACCAAAAATTAGGAAAATTTATATTATATTCATATTTACATAAAGGACCCTTAACTCTTAAGTAATTATTCCCTCAAGTTTAGTTAAATTACGATTTAAACCCTGGACTTTAATTTTTTATAATAATAACAATAATAATAATAATATTATTATTAATATTAGGGTAATAATTATAATAAAAGAAATTTTTATTATGAATGTTATATAATATTAAGATTGGCACGAAAGGTAGATACGACGAGATTCGATTCGAAAACGAATTAATTACTCAAAAATAAATGCATGAAAAGAGAGTTAACGAATTCGAGTCAATTGACGGACCTGATAGTGATGGGTGTCACACAGGTAATGCATCAAAAGAATTAGGTCATCAAAGTTGAGGTGGGTTTAACATACCGTTCACCACATTGTTGTTTGCTTGTGCTTAATTTGCGTTGATGTTAAAAGCATGTCCTCGGGCTTGTGGAACATTACCCGCAAGACGAAGGCATTGTGGGCGGAAGTGACCAGGTTCCCACAATTGTAGCAAACACGATTTGCAAGCATTGCGGCATTATTAGGTGCACGGTGACAAGTCGCCACCAAGTGTCCATATTTACCGCACAAAGTACAGATGCGGCATAGAGCATTCCCCAGATGATGATACCTACAAACGTTGCACATAGGTTGAGGACCAACATAGGCCCTAGCTATAAGTACTTGTGCCATGGGTGCAGCCACAAGTACAAGTTGTCTTTGAGGTGGTTTGGGTGCAGCCACATCATAGTTACAAGCCAGTGTGAACTTGTGTTTCTTGTTGTTGTTATTGTTGTATGACGGTTCAGTTTTGGTCTCCTTAATAGATATGGTCACCGTCTTCTCCACCTTCTTAATACCCTTCACAGACATGGTGCCCGCTCATATATGATTCTCGGTGAGTTGAGCGGTGATAGTGATGGCTTCCTCCAAAGTTATGGGTCGACTACCCATCACAGGATCTTGAATTTGGGGTGGTACCTCCTTGATGAACTTTTCAATGTTACGAGGAATAGTGTCGACCATATGGGGAAACAGTATGCTCAACTTGTGATTCCTAGTCGAGTAGGCCAAGTGATGAATTCCTTCTCTAGTTTTTACAGTTCACTCCTCGGGGAGAACTTAGAGATGGCAATGTTCTTGAACTCGTCCTAAATGAGTGCTAACATAGCATTGACACCACAGTTCCTTTTTTACTATTCCACCAAGTAAGTGCCCTTTGTTGGAGCATGTGAGTGCCATAATGAACCTTGAGCGCCTCGAGACACTCACAATTAATAAATGTATTTTCCATGCTTTCGAACCACTAGATAAGACCAATGGCTCCTTCCTTTCCAATATAGCTAGTGGGCTTGCATGAACTAAAATGTTTGAAAGTCTAGGATTGGTTGTTGTGCCCTTGGTTTGTGCTATTTTCTCCTTGACCATTTCCATTGTTGCTAGAGTTGGTCATCAAGGTGCTATTTAGTTCAACAACCATGGTTGGGATGACAACAGCCATTTGTCGTGCAATCATTGCAGCTAGCTTGCGGTTGGAACTTCCACGCTTTCCATGGTGACAAGACATGCTGGATACAAAATGAATTACTCATGGAAATGTGGATATAAAAGGACAGTAATTTAAACAAGGATAAATCAAGAGTTGTAAGCCACATGGAATGATTCCAATTACTAACGTATTACCATTTGGAAACGTTGACACGCCAAGGTAAATAGATCCATTTGCCTTAAAAACTTATGTATGTTGACCATAGTTTATCCCTTATTCCAGAAATCCCCAGATAAGCATAATTAGTCTTGTAGGATTAATGCGGAATACTTACCTTAGCCCAAAGGCTTTTTGCCAGGAAAACCAGAATACAGGTGTCTATGCGTCACACAAAATTTCTTAGGTTCATGGAATCAAAATCTTGATGAGATTTTCATAGATTAGACATAAAGTCTAAAGAGTTAAACCCATGAGATAAAGCATATGATTCCACGTGTCGTCAAGAATAAGTTTAGGAAGTTTCATTCGTCGGGGAGAATCAAAGAATCAAGAGTAAGTGTGGGGGAGACAAGCAACAAAGTGTAAGCAATTACAAGGCATCCTATCTAAGGCATCAAATTGCACATAAAAAGCCATCCCTAATGAGATAGCACCATGTAGCATGCAACAATTTATATTTACAAGAATATCAAAATTATTCTATAAGGTTCATGCATAAACTATAGTCTAGGTCATCATTTCTAATAACTTAAATCTCTATAGTTATGGGCTCTAATACCAATCTATCGCACCCCAACCTTGACGGTGGAATCGTCAAGATGTGAGGGTTAAGATTGTTCATAGCTACATAACGTTATCCTTTAATCAAAATATTATTATCATAAGTTTCAAATGTAAATTACAACCATAAGTCTCAAATAAGAAGACAAACATAACATAAGATGAATAATCTAAAACAATTTATTCAATTATCTAGGTCCAAATCCTAGATGTGAGAAAACTTCAAAAGATAACTTCAAGTTTGGGCATTTCCTAAAATATGTTAAAAATAAAGGGTAAACTTTAAAAGTTGGTGAGTTTCCAAG
The DNA here is from genome assembly GCA_025506515.1 of Flaveria trinervia. Taxonomy (NCBI): domain Eukaryota; kingdom Viridiplantae; phylum Streptophyta; class Magnoliopsida; order Asterales; family Asteraceae; genus Flaveria; species Flaveria trinervia. The sequence goes on from CM046457.1 coordinate 11,533,554, forward strand.
ATTTAATATACATAAATATATCAAAAGGTTTGCAAGTAGCAATTCATATTATGCAAGTTTATAGAACACATATAGCTACATTGACCAAGATTAAGATTACAAATATATAACAATTAGCTAAGTGTATTTGGTTCCCATGATGAACAACTCACACGTCATTAGGAGTGGCAATACATCAGCTTTAGCACCAAATAGGCTTGTCAGGCCCATAGATCTATGACGTCGTGTAACACCCGGTTATTTATTTTCTTTGAAGCCGACGAAAGAAGAGAAGAAATAAATCCAAAGATGAGGGACCAAACTCGACAATGAGAGAAAATTGGGTGAACTGAAGTTTTTGAAGGGAGAGTGCAACCCTTACCCTCACCCCCACACCCAAAATTCAGCAAAGAAAAGAAAGGAGAAGAAGAAAGGGAGAAAATAGAGAAGAAGTTTGGTTCGGGTGGATTCAAGAGTGCAAAATCATCGTGTAGCGGGTCCAAACGAAGCTTTACTTCTCAGTGTGGTTTGTGTGAGTCCTAGGAACCCTCTTTTAAACGTTTTTGGTTGATTTTGAGCCTGGAACACATCTAAAAACCCGTTTTTGTATTTGTGTGTTTGACCTATTTGTATGTGTTTGTGTGTGATGTGTCTAGAGTTTGTTTCCGGGCTTGTGCGTGCTTGAATGGTGTTGTGGTATGCATTCTTAAGGTTTAGGATGTTGATTGGGGCTTAGAAGAGGTTTGGATGAGCTTAGAGGTCGGAAATGGCAGATTGGGTTTGGGAGTGAGCTGTATTATGCGCAGTTAGGGCTATGCGACCGAATGGCATGCCAGTCATGCGACTGAAGTCCACACGCATGCCAGTCATGCGATTGGGGTTCAATCGCATGTGAGTCGTGCGATTGGAGCCTATACCCATGCTAGTCATGCGACTGAAGGTCAATGGCATGGGGAGTCATGCAACTAAGAGTTCATCCGCATTGAGTCCATTCGTATTAGTTCCATTCGCATGGGACTCATCCGCATTGAGTCCATCCGCATTGAGTCCATCCACATTAGGTCCATTCGTGGGTGTTCATTCATTTAGATGTTCATCCGCATTGGTCTGTTCGCATGATGTTCAGTCGTGTGGAAGGCCATGCGACTGAAGGGTGCCCATACACCCAAGTAGGGTTTCTACACTCGGGGAAAATGTAGTTTATGTACTGACTTTCGGGGGAAAGTGAAGATATAAGTTTTGACGTGGAAGATTCCTGTAAGTTCATGTAAGATGATTGTTGTTGTCATTGAGGTTATGTTGGGCATGATGATGTTGTTGCATGCTTATGCATGATGTGTGTTATGTATGTATGATGTGCCTTGTATGATGTTGATGACTGTGTATGTTATGTTCCTTGTCATGATGTATGTTTATCTTTCCCGTGACTTTACGCTGTATATTAATGAATGAATGAAAGTATTATGTAACGTTAAGTGAAAGATAATAAAAGAGGGACATGAAGAAAGAATGCATGCATTAATAAATGATGAAAGTAAAGAAAGTCTTGCAAGCCTTGTATGTCGGGACACGCCATTAAAAGGTGTTAGTCACCCCGGGAGGATGCACATTGGGGTCTTTCTTTACGATTGACCATTTGTATAGAACCATTTCTATATACCCTAGGTACTGTGACCAGAGGTGCGATGCATCGTTATAGCTGGTCTATGATAGGCCTAGGTCTAGGAACAGAAGGGTATTGCACATGGCATTGGTACACCTAGACTCTACTCTAGGTACCATGACCAGAGGTGCGGAGCATCATTATAGCTGGTCTATGATAGGCCTAGGTCCAGTACCAGGAACAAAATGATAGAGTTTATGGTTGAAGGAAAGGAAAGATGTAATGATGAAAGAATATGAAAGTTAATGATGTACAATGAATGAACAGAAGTTAAAGAATGAATGATGAAAATAATAATAATAATATTATCTATGTGTACGTATGATGTATGATCGCATGAAAGTAAAGTACGGTTTTAACAAAAGAAAAGTATGTTTTATTATAAAACTAGAACTAACTTAGCAACGCTAACTTTTATGTGTTTCTAGTTGGCAGGTAATGATTGCTGAGGATGGCACGAGGTGGCTACTCAGCTTTTTTGGATGGCATCCATTTGCATAATGCTTTTGTGATGTAATGCAACATGTATTTTGTAACTTGTTAACGATGTATTATTTTGTAAAAGCTTTTATAATGAAATTAGATGTATATTTTGGTAATTTCTGCTGTGATGTTTTATGAAAGACAAATGTAATTATATGTTTTAAGCGCGATGATCGACCAGCTGTAAACGTCCCGGGAACGGGGCCTTACACGTCGGTAGGCTAGAAATAGTTAATGATTGTCAAGGTATAATGTATCTCATATAATACTCACAATAACACAAATAACCATGACAAAATATAAATATGAATTGCAAGTGTGTTACAAGTATAAAACGTTTACAAGTGTAAGTTTGATAAAATTAACATTTTTCACCTGAAAAAGGTGTGAAATAATAATAAAAAAGGCAAGGAAACTCACATGATATATACAAGGTGATAATAATAATCTTAACCATGCTCCAACGATTCCTTTTACAAGTTACCTAAAAGTATTTATTCCAAGATTAAGTTCAACAATAAAATTAACGATAAATGTGAACTAGAGTTTCAAGTGGAGTTTTAGGGCTTTGACAAATGGAATCACTTATATTTTGAATTAAATGAAAAAGAAGTATACTATTTGAGTATTTTAATATAAATAAATGAACAAGAAAATCATTTGTAATAATTAGTAAAGTTTAAATATAAAGTTTTAAAAACTTTTATAATTATTTGAAATAATGATAATTTAAACAATAATTTAAAGGTAACGTTTGAACCGATAATAATTTAGTGATTTAAACTATTATTTAAAGTCTATTTTTATAATCTAAGTATAACAATTGTTATAAAATATTTTAATATAAAAATATTAAGGTATTTGAATTAATAAATTTATAGAAAATAATTATGTGACTTAAAAGTAATTACAGTTTATAAATATATTTTTCATAATTATTAAAATTTTTCTATAAATAATTTATGGGATAAAAAGCCTTAAAAGTAATGTTAGAGGGTGCCTAGGTTTGAACTCGGGACCTCAAGGTAATGTTGCAAGAGACTAACCAGAGAACTAAGAGCCTTGGCCATGCTTTGAGTTGATTTCTAATCTTTAAAAAGAAACCCCTAAAATCACATAAACCCTAGATTCGATTGGATCCAAAATTGAAGCATAAAACGATAACGATTACTGTAAACATAGGGCTTTTGTTCCCCATGTAGAATCGAGTGTGTTGGTGGTTTTAATTACCCGGATTGAAGTTTAACTCAACAAGAACCGATGTAGAACAGCCGCGACCAACGTTGTGTTCAATTAATGTTCAAATGGTGATGATAACCAAATTAAATTCGTGTGAAGCTTCAGTGGATGTTCACGACTATAAGCCCTCTATCAATTTTAGTTATGATTGCTTGGAAGATAGGTTTCGATTGAGTTGCAGGTTCGTGATGAAGAGAGAACTGAATGAGAGGTTCAAGTGTATTTTAGGTGGAATTGAGTTCGGCAAAAGCTTAGATTAGTTTAAAATTCGATTAGGTTCCATTTAATTTGATTATTATTGAGTTTCAATGATTGAACGGTTCTATGATTAAAGCTTCGGTTACTCTGATTGTTTGGGTTCATAACTGTTGTTTAACTCAATTAAAGTGAGTGTTTAAGTTCGAATCACGTTCACGAATCGATTTGGAAAGCTTTGATTCATAATCCTAAGGGTTTAAACTATTTTTGGCTTCGTTGGAGCTCGCCGGATTCTTGGCCGGAGGCTTGGCCAGATTTACGGGCCGAAGGAGTTTGGGTTTATAAAATTACACCTTTAGTCCCTGTAGTTTCTTTACTTTATTATTTATAACATAAACTTCTATTTAATGTTTCTGATTTGACACAAAGACCCCCTTAACTTAATGAAACTTTAAGTTTTTAACATTTTTAAATTTAATAATTTTTTTATAAATTATTATTATTATTATCATTATTATTACTATTATTACTATTATTTTAGTTGTTATTATTGGTATTATTAATATAATTTATTATTATTATTATTACTATTATTATTATTGTTATTATTATTATTATTAATATTACTTGTAATATTATTATTATTATTATTATTATTATGTTCAATTTAATAATTAAATTATTAACTTTCAAATTAAAGAATTAAAGACAAACTAAGAAACAAGCATAAGTAAACCATAAGTTTCATAATTAACAACAATTGTCCTTACAAAAAGGACATTAATTTTTAATTAACGGAAAAGTGCAAGATGTTAGTTTTTGTGACGGCTCCATACGTATGAAATGAGATCCTTGTCGCTTAACCCCAAGATTGAGGTGTCTTTATGCCCAATGACGGGGTATGGCTTATGACAGTATCTGGATAGAAGTGAAAGATAATGAAAAAGTGCGAACAAATGAATACGTGCGATAATGAAAGATAATAATGATATTACCTTGATGTATGTACGATGAATGATTATGTACGAAAGCAAATAAATTTTTTTAAACAAAAGGAAAAGTATTTTATTATGAAACTAGATCTCACTTACTAACGCTGACTTTTATGTATTTTCAGTTGGCAACTAACATGTTGCTGAGGGTGGCATGATGGTGAAGTTAGTTGGCAAATAAAGACTGGCATCCATTTTATGTAGAAATGATATTTTTGTTTTGTAATGCAACTAAATATCCTTTTGTAACTTTAACAATGATGTATTATTTGGAAAAGGTAATTATTAATGCATGATGGTTTTTGTTAAATTATTCCGCTGCAAAGTTTTTATTATTCCAATGAACTTTAACGTGTTTTAATTATTATGTTCGATGAACGTCCAACTATAAGCAATCCGGGAACGGGGCCTTACAAGTTGATATCAGAGATGAAGTTTTAAGAGAAATGGGTAAATTATTTAAAAAAACCTAAACTAAAAATGGGACTAAATGAAAGGATGCCAGCCCAAGTAGCTACATGCCATCAGGTTTTTCTTTAAAATAAACTAGTATTACATGAGCGTGCTATGTGATTTATGTGCTCTTAGTAGATTTGGATACTCATGTAGTCAGGAAAGGAAATGATTGGGGAATCAAGAGTAAAGTAAGTGGCTAATCACAACTGGCCACTATAATTAGGGCCTTACTATAGTTGACATACCCTGAGTTACTACCTTGAGTGATCATGTTGGTGTTTGAATCTTATAATATTTAGGTGATGGCTCGTAGTAGATTTTGGAAAGTTTCGCGAGGTGGCGATCATGGTGGACGTGGTGCTAGGCCACGAGTCACTAGGAACTGAGCTAAGGCTGACGAAATGACTCATGAGGAGTCTGAACCCCATAATCAAGAGGGTGGGGGTGAGAGCGCCAATATAAGCGCCTTAGTGAAGGAGGCAGTAGTTGAGGAGGTCCACTAGGTCATGGTGACAATTTTGCCATTTGTGGTGACCGAAGTGTTTAAAGTTGTGAGGAAGGATGAGAAGAAGGAAAAGAAGAAGACCTCTAACAGGAGGAATGATGGAAGAGGAGAATGGGAACAACTAGAGATGTGATAGTTGTCTCGAGTGATAAGGAGGAGGAAGAAGTTGTGCAAGAAACCACACGAGGTTGTAACTATAAGTATTTCAAATGTGTAAACCCTTAACTTTTGATGGAAATGGTAACGCTACTGTTGCTCACTAATGGGTGAGAGAAATACAGGTTGTATTGGAGATCATCAAATGAGGGAGGATCAAAAGGTGAAGTTTGATACCCACTCATTTGTGTATTCGGCGTTATGCTAGTGGGACAACATTGTCTAGGGCGAGGGTAGCAGGGCGATTGGAAGAATGAGGTGGAGGTAACTATAGAAGATGGTGATCGAGGAGTTTTGTCCTTATAGGTAACTCGAGAAGATTTAGAGGGAGTTCTTACAGCTGGAGGCAGGAACCATGACACACCAGGAGTATACTACTAACTTTAATGAGATGGTGAGGTTGGTGCCAGATCAGGTAACGCCGGTATCAAGAGTTATATCTCGGGTTTGCCGACAGATATCTACAGGCACATGATCACCATCTGGATGAGTATTTTTAGGTCAGTGGTTGATCTACCAGGGAGGTTGTATGATGAAGATAGGTGGTAATGGTAGAGGTGAGTAAGAAAATTGGTGGGGACAGGAACTAGAATGGAAGCCGGTTTGGCTGTGGTGATTTCACTCCAAATAACAAGAAGGCAAGGGTGGATGATCGAAGGAGGTAAGGTCAGGTACAGGGATGAAGAAGTGTGATAAATGAGGGAAGGAGCATACGAGGGAAGTGTAGGTGGGGATTGAACGTCTGCTTCAAATGTGGGAAGCCTGAGTATATGGCAAGTGAGTGTGGGGCTGTAAGATGTTAAAACTATGGTGGATAGGGCCATCTGAGAAGGGATTACAAGAAGCCGAGGGCTGAAATTTCTAGGGAAAAGAAGAAGACTAGGAATGAAGGGCAGAGAGCGAGTGCTAGAGTGGACCCCAATGTTGTGTCATGTACGTTTCTTGTTAACCAAGCTTGTGCCTCTGTGTTATTTGATTTTGGTGCTAGTGGAAGTTTAATTTTTGTTGTTTTCTGTAATTAGTTTCCTATTAAAAGTAGAAGTATTGATAAGCCCTTCCATGTAGAAACTGCCATTGGTATGTCTAACAAGATTTCTAATCTCATAGAAGGTTGTGACATAGAATTAGAAGGTCATAGGTTTCCTGCTAGACTATTCATGATTTTCTTAGGCGGGTTTGATGTAGTCCTAGGGATGGACTGGCTAGCAGCCTCTAAGGAAAATATTGTGTGTCATAAGAAGATGATACGACTAACAGCGCCTGACGGGAGTTCGGTGACGATCTATGATGATCGAGTTACTATGGTTCTGAAGGTGATTTCGTTGGTGGTAGAGGGGAAGTCATGCAACGTGGATGTAGAGCCTACCTGGCTTACGTGAAGGATGTGGTCACGTCTGTACCATAATTGTCTGACGTACTAGTTGTGTGTGACATCCCGGAAGATTTACTAGGTGTGACACCAGACCGTGAGAGCGAGTTCCAGATTGATTTGATACCTGGTGCTCAACCAGTTGCCAGGGCACCGTATCGATTTGTTCCTTCTGAGATGAAGGAATTGATGGTCCAGTTGCAAGAGTTGCTAGAAAATGGATTTATTCGACCAAGAATCTCTCTCCGGGGTGCTCCGATCTTGTTTATAAAAAGAAGGATGATTGGATGAGGATATGCATCGACTATTGCGAGTTAAACAAGTTGACAGTGAAGAACTGATATCCACCACCCAGAATTGATGACTTTTTTTATGCCAGTTGGTTTTTGAGAGTAGTTCTTTGATCGGGCTATCATCAACTGAAGGTGAAGGAGCAGGATACTCATAAGACAACTTTTTGCAGGCATTATGGGCATTACGAATTCCTCGTTATGTCCTTTGGATGAACCAATGCGCCAACTGCTTTTATGGATTTGATGAATCGGGTATGTCGACCAATGTTAGATAAATAAGTGATTGTGTTTATCAACAATATCCAGATTTATCCGAGGAGTGAGGAGGAAGATGCCAAACACATTCGGGAGGTGTTGGAAATGCTTAGCAGAGAGAAATTGTATGCCAAGTTCTCCAAGTGCGCATTCTAGTTGCGCGGAGTTAAGTTTCTGGGTCATGTGGTGAACCCCGAAGGGATTATGGTAGACCCGACCAAGGTGGATTCGGTGATGCAATGGAAGTCTCCAAGGACGCAATCCGAGATTTGTAGTTTCATTAGATTGGCGGGCTATTACAGGAGATTCATCGAAGACTTCTATGAGATAGCTTCTCTATTGACCAAGCTGACCCGTAAGGACGTAAAGTTTGTATGGGGTCAAGAACAAGAGAAGGCTTAGAAGCGCTAAAAAGGAGGTTGACGTAAGCTCCAGTCTTGACCTTACCCGAAGGAAGTAAAGCATTGGTGGTCTATTCGGCTGCTTCCTATTTGGGTTTAGGTTACATGTTGATTTAACAGAGGAAGGTTATAGCATATGCATCTTGACAGTTGAAGATCCATGAGGCTAATTACCCTACTCATGATTTGAAGCTAGCGGTTGTGGTCTTTGCGTTGATGTTTTGGAGGCACTATTTATATGGGATGAAGTGCACTATTTTCACCAACCACAAGAGCTTGAAGTACTTATTTGACTAGAAGGATTTGAACATGAGGCAGAGGAGATGGTTGGAGCTTATCAAGGATTATGATTGTGAGAAACATTACTATCCGAGCAAGACCAACGTAGTGGCGGATGCCCGTAGCCGAAAAGAGAGACCCGGACCAATCCGAGTGAAAGCTTACTAGTTGGTGATGACCTCCGATGTGATGATACAGGTCAAGGGGTTCCAAGATAAGGTGTTGAGAGATCGCCTTCACTCCGAAAGGGTGAGAGGTCTAGTCACGGTGTTAGGTGAAACACTCTTAGAGTTAGAACCCATTTTGGACGGATGTGGATCCCTTGTTATGGAGATCTATAAAGGAGAATTATGGATGAGGCTCATAAGACTTGAGACTCTATTCACCCCGGTGCTACAAAGATGTATCATGATATGAAGAAAGATTATTGGTGGCCGGGTTTGAAGCGTGAGGTAGCGGAGTATTTGAGTAAGTGCTTACTTGCTTACAAGTGAAGGGGGAGCATGAGAAGCTATACAGAATGATCCAACCTTTTGATATACCCAAGTGGAAGTGGGAGCACATCACCATGGACTTTATTACGAAGCTACCGCGTACAACAAATGTGTACGATGCTATATGGGTGATAGTTGACTGTTTGATGAAGAGTGCTCACTTTCTTCCGATCCGTGAAACGTATTCTTTTGAGAGGTTAGCGGATCTGTTTATCAAGAAGATTGTAACTTGCCATGGTGTACCGGTGTCTATCGTGTCTGACCGTGACGCCTGGTTTACATCCAAGTTTTGGAAGAGGTTTCACGATGCGATGGGGACGAGGTTACATATTAGTATGCTTGAGGATATGCTCTGAGCATTCATCATTGATTTTGGAGAAAATTGGGACGAACACTTATCATTATTTGAATTCTCATACAACAACATTTATCATCCCGGCATTGGTTTGCAACCATATTGGATGCTATATGGTAGGAAGTGAAGAACTCCTGTAAGTTGGGGTGACATTAGATAGAGGGAGTTCGGGAGCGTAGAGGTGATTGATGCTATGAATGAAAAGCTGGAAAAGATCAAGGCCTTTAAAAAGAGGCAAAAGATAGGCAAAAGTCATATGTTGACAAGAGATGTAAACCGATCGAATTCAAGGTGGGTGATAAGGTTATGTTGAAGGTTTCACCTTCAAATGGTATCATTTGGTTTAGAAGGCGGGGTAAGTTGAGCCCGAGGTATATACGGCCTTTTCGAATCATTGCTCGAGTAGGAGAGGTGGCCAATAGGTTGGAGCTACCCAATGAGTTAAGTGGGATTCATCCAACATTCCATGTATCTCATCTGAGAAAGTGCCTGGCTGATGAAGATATGGTTGTACCAATGGATTACATTAAAGTATATTAACGACTCAATTACTTGGAACAATGAGGCTATGGAATAAAGTTGTTCCATTGGTACGAGTACAGTGGAGGCATAGGAAGGGATCCAAGTCTACTTGGAGACTATGGAAGAGATGAGATAGCATTACCCACAACTGTTCAAGGAGTAATAGGTTTCGACAACAAAATCTATATAAGAGGGTGGACTTGTAACACTCGGAAATTTATTAAAGAAAAGAAAAAAGGGTAAAAAAAGAAAAATAAAATAACCCAAGTTAATGGGTTAAAGTTGTGCAAGAGGCAAACTTTAATATTATTACGTTTAAAAAGTGGGCATAGCCGCCCACACCCTCTGCTCCCTAACTTCATCGACTTTTTAGAGAGAGAATCAGAGATTCTTCGGGTTTTTTAGAGAGAAGAAGATGAAGATTTACCTACGGTGAGTTTTACATGTGTTTTGTTTAGTTTCATCTGGGTTTTCAGCCTTTGGACCGACTTTATGGGACGTGTGTGTGTTCAGTTGTGTTAGGTGTGTTTATGAGTTTGAACTCCAAGTGCCTTTGAGTTTGGAGGAATTTTGCTCTAAGTCTGCTGCTAGTGAGTTCTTGATCATCGGTTTATACTATTTTAAACTTGTTTTGGGGCTGAAAATGTATGCAACTAACTTTTTATAACGTTCAAATTATGAACCGTATGTTTGTATCCCTCTATATCGGATGGATATATGTTTGGGTATGCTTTGGTTATGTTTCACGCTTATGTGCCTGTTATAGGTGTTTAGAATGTTAGAAATGAGTAAGAACATGTTAGAATAATGATAGAGGTTTGAAAATAGTGTAAGCCGAACATAACAATTGCCCATGCTCCCAATATAGTGCTCATGCACCTAGAATTTTTCCCATGTGCCTAAGTCTTTGCCCATGCGCCTAACTACCCATGGGCCTAAGTTCCTATGTGCCTACATAGTGCCCATGCGTCCAAATAGTACCATGCGCCTAATGCATTAGAAATTTTTTTAAAATTTTAGGCAGATGAAATCTTGAGACTAAGACTTGGAATATTTTTGGTGGTGATGATTAGTTTGTATTATGCATATTATGACCTGATTTCTTTATGTTCCTTATTACGTATTATTACGTGACTTTACGTGGTGTGTTAATGCTATTGTACGTAAAGTATGATCATAATGAAGCAAAAGATTAAAGATAATGTGAAGTGAAACCATATGAATGAATGGAAGTCTTGGAAGTGGAACGTAAGGAGGTTCACAACTCATTGAGGGTTGTTAGCTCAACTGTGTGTTATATAGCTTGCGATATTGGCGAACCCATGAGGGTTCACACACATGGGAAGTCAGTCTTCGTGACTACTCCATACGTACGAAACAAGATCCTTGTTTCTTAACCCCAAGACTGAGGTGGATTTGTGCCTAACGATGGGGTATTGCTTATGACAGGATCTGGATAGAGGTGAAGGATAATGAAAGAGTACGAACGAACGAATACGTGCGATAATGAAAGATAATAATGATATTACCTTCATGTATGTACGATGAATGATCATGTACGAAAGAAAAGAAAATGGTTTAAATGAAAAGAAAAGTATTTTATTTATAAAACTAGAACTACTCAACAACGCTGACTTATATATATTTTTGGTGGGTACATGTTGATGAGGGTGGCACGATGGTGAAGCTACTTGGAAATAAAGAGTGGCCATTTTATTCAAAGATGATATTTTTGTTTTGTAATGCAATTAAACATCCTTTTGTAACTTTAACAAAAATGTATTATTTGGCAAAAATGACTATTATTGCATGAAGTGGTTTTTGTTAAATTATTCCACTACAAAGTTTTTATTATTCCAATGAATTTTAACATGTTTTAAATATTATGTGCGATGAACGCCCAACTGTAAGTGTTCTGGGAACGGGCCTTACAAGATCAAAGCCACCTTTAACTCCAAGCCAATACAAGTCTTTATCTTTAAAGGATTTGATGTGGTAAAGACTGAAGGCACAAATATGGCCTCTAGTACAAGGAGTCCTAGTTCATTTCAACTCATCCCTGTGAAGAAAAGAAGACTGATCAGCTATGCACCGCTATTGCACAGCTTACACTATCCAGTTCCAAGAGCAAACCTCACCCTAAGAAGCATGCTACATCATCTGTGAGGATGAAGATGGAAATGGATTATGATCAAGATCAGCGTTCTACCCAAAAGAAGACTCTCAGAAGGAATCCAATTGAATGTATCATGTGTCGTAGTACTTCTCATTTACCTAAGGATTGTATCTAGAATTCCAAAAGTACTATCCACATGTAACACCCGGTTATTTACTATTTTAAAGTCGACGAAGGAAGAAAAAGAAATAAAGTCCAAAGTCGAGGGATCATACTCGCCAACGAAAGAAAGTCGGGTGAGTGGAGTATATAAGGGAGAGGGCAGCCATTACCCTCTCCCCACACACTCACAAATCAGCCAAAGAAAAGAGGAGAAGAGAGAAAGGAAGGAAAGAGGAAAAGTGTTGGTTCGGGTTGGTTCGAGTAGCCAAAATCGTTGTGTAGCAAGCCAAACCGAAGCCCTTGTCATTGTGCTCGTTTGTGTGAGTTCTAGGACCCCTCTTTTACTTGTTTTCAAACGATTTTGGGGCTGGAAAATATCTGAAATTGGGTTTTTCGTGTGAGTGTATGTTGACCCGTTTGTGTATGTGTATGTGTGTGTATGATGTGTTTGAGTCTTGATTGTGAGCTTGCATGTGCTTGAATGGTGTTGTGGTATGCATTCCTAAGGTTTAGGATGGTTGATTTGGGGTTAAAATGGGTTTAGAAGAGTTTGGAGGCCGAAAACCCTCCGCTGCAATCGGGATGAACTGCATTCTACATCAGCTAGGGCTAGGCGACCGACTAGAGGCGAATGGAGGCCATACGGCCGAATAGGGTGCGATTGGGGTCCATTCGCACGATTGGGGACCATTCGCACGATTGAAGATCCATTCGCACGATTGAAAGGCCAGTCGCATGGAGGACATGCGACTGAAGGTCCAGTCGCATAAGTGCTCATCCGCATTAATCCCATTCGCATGAGGTTCATCCGCATTGTCCATTCGCACGACTGGGCATTAATTCGCATGGGTATTCATCCGCATTAGTTCATTCGTATAGTGTTTAGTCGCATGGAGGCCACGCGATTGAAGGGTGTCCATACGCCTGAATAGGGCTGTTGCACCCGAGGAAAGTATAGTTTGACTTCTGACTTTCGGGGGAAAGTGCAGATGTAAGTGTTGACATAAAGGTTCCCGTAAGAGCATGTAAGACGGTTGCTGTGGCCTTAGAGAGCATGTAGGGCATGATGATGATGTTGCATGTATATGCATATTATGTATGTATGATGTTGCTCTGTATGATGTGATGTCTGTGCATGTTATGTCCTTATTATGATGTATGTTTATCTTTCATGTGGCTTTACGTGTTATGTTAATGAATGAACGAAGTATTATGTAACGTAAAGTGAAAGATAACGAAAGAGGAACATGACGATGAATGCATGCATTAATGAATGAACGAAAGAGGAATACGATGATCAATGCATGCATTAATGAATGAATTAAAGAAGTCTTGCAAGCATTGGATATCAGGGTCCTTCTTTGTGATCGAGCAAACGTGTAGTGCCTCTACCGCTTACCTCTAGTACTGTGGCATACGCTCCGCTGTTCATTAATTGACTTTGGTCCAGTAGCTAAATTGTTCGGGGTGTAGCATATGGTATTGGTACGAGAGATATCCCATGCGCAAGTAAAGTTATATCAAATGAATGAAAGTGTGAACGAAAGAATGACAAAGATAATAATGATGTTATATGTATGTACATATGATGTATGATCACATACACTTGTAACAAAAGATTTTAATGAAACTAAAGTATGTTTACTATAAAAGCTAGAACTCACTCAGCAACGCTGACTTTTTATATGTTTTCCAGTTGGCAGGTAGTGATTGCTGAGGATGGCACTGCGAGGCTACTCAGCTCTTTTGGGATGGCATCCAATTATAATACTTTTGTGATGTAATGCAAACATGTATTTTGTAATCGGATAATGATGTATTATTTGGAAAAAGTGTTTATAATGAAAAGAGGTGTCCTTTTTGAATGTTTTCGCTGCAATATTTTCTTAAGAAAAATGTAATTATATGTTTTATGCGCGACAAATGACCAACTGTAAGCGTCCCGGAGACAGGGCCTTACACCACATGACTAAGAAGAAGACTTCTAAGAAAAAAAGAAGATGATAGCTTCAGAAGGAAAATCTTTTCCTTTTACAAGCTCCAAAGTGAAGAAGAAAACAAGAGAAAACTTGCCTTCAAAAGAAAATTTGGTCTTGAAAGAAAGGAATGCTTTCGAAGTACCAAAGTCTGCTCTAGTTAATGCTAACTCTTCCGAAGGTCTAGTCACCAAAACTTACAAAGTCATCAAAACTTCCGAAGTGTTAAAGGTCAAGTCTAGTCTTCCAAAGATGGTGTTGAAGATAAAGGAAGACCATGTGGCTGAAAGTTCCTTATCAACAACAACAAATGATCCTCAAAGCCTGCATATAGGATCAATCACTGTTTGATTGTCTTAGTTAAGATAATTTAAAACAAATATTGATAAACCTAGTCAGAGTTATATAAATAAACAATATGTTGATTCATTCACAAAAGTTTTTAATAAGCAAAGAGTTAAGTATCTTGTATCAGCTATTGGGATGATTAACTTTGGGTATATTTTCTTAAACTAAACTCAAGATCATTTTTAAATATGTGTGTTCTAAGGTGTCTAAATCTAAGAAAACTTTTTAAATGATATTCCTTAAAATTCTCGAAATTTTAGATATATTTTCTCGAAAGACATTAAGTTGCCTTCAAAAGAACATTATATCTTCAAATTAAATACCTACTTATAAGACATTTACTTTTGAAAGAAATTCTAAAATATCTTTTGAACCTTAAATATGCTTTTAAGTACTTATATGTTTTTGAAGGACATTTTTCTTCCGAAAGTAATTAGGCCTCGGAAGATTTATTCTCTTGTGAATACAAACTTCTAAGTTTTAATATCTTCTGTAACCAAATATATCTCAGAAATAAAAATACTCCAAGTATTTTCTTCCTAACCAAAATTTCCATCAAGCTAACGAATATCTTCTGAAGTCAAATTCACTTCGGAAGCTTTTATAAAACTTCTAAAGACAAATTACCTTTGGAAGATTTTTGATTTTCAAGAAAACTACCTTTTTTGGCGCTTTTTTAGAGTTAGGACGGACATCCGGATTTTAAAGTTGATCTTTTTGCATTGATTTTGTCTCAAATCCAGTTCATATAAATACACCTTTAACGGTTCCCCCTTTTTATCTTCCATCATCACTAAGCTACTAAAAATCGGCCAACCTTGATCCATAAAACCAACCCAATTTCTCCATGCAACTACATAGGCAAGACAATCAGGTTGCTTTGTTAGCAAATGAGATAGATCTTGATTTCTCACATGTTTTCGGGTTCTTACCTCTATCATACTACTTCACGTCCCTCACCATAGATTCATCATTTTATGAGAACCAGCCCCTAGAGTTCTGTAGGAGCTGCCAAAATGTCATTATGGATGAAGAGAAGACACTTCATGCCACAGTGTAAGGTATGACAATTTTCATCACTCCAGCCACCATGAACACTCATATGAGGCTAGATGATAAAAAAGGTGAGTCCTTCCCAAAATCTGTAGTGAACCTACATTTCAGGCACATGGGCTATGAGGGTGATTACTCTGTAAGAACCTTTAGAAAAGGGAAGGTCTCCCCCCAATTGAAGTACCTTTGCCATTTTGTCATTCACTGTCTATCAAACAAGCATGGAGGCTAGGATCAAATTCGAGAGGACCTTTTCTATATAGTCCATAGAATGGTTTAAGGGTTCAAGTTCAGGTATTCTCAATTTGTCTACACAAATCTGCTTACAAACTTAGACTCCTTAGAATATTACATGTTCCCTACATATGTTCAACACATTCATAACTATGAACTGGACTCACAGTTAATAGGAACATGCATTGTTCTTAAAACGGAATAAATAAAGCCTAATATCTTTAAAACAATAAGAAGCCTACTATGGCCTTCTCAGGGATAGCAAAAGCCCTAGTCCTAAAAATGTTAGAGGTCATTTCTCAAGGAGACAACTTGGCAACACAAGCCAATGTTGAACCCACACCATCAACATCCAAACCAACAACACAACCTCAAATAATGCTCACCTACTCAAGAAGATCCAAACGAACCCCTACACAAACTACTCTGGTTATACATGGCCCTATATACTCACCCACACAGTAAAAAGTGGACACTGGAGCTCCTACTTCTGTTAAGGAGCAAACAACTCCCATCAATTCATGGATTGGTGCTGAGGTTCCTCATGCGTAGCCTAATAAGCTCGTAACCCCAACAACCTTAAGCCATCACTTACAGTCTCAAAGTTCTAATGAACAATCTTTTGGTGAAAGCTACCATCCCCAGCCTCTTGACCTTAACCAACTAATTCCAAAACTTGATTTTATGATGATGAAGACATGGGATTCAGTGAGTACCATGAGTCTTTATTCTCCACCCTTGCTCAATTAGAGATGAGTGCTCCTAACTCATCCATGTCTATCACATATCATCCACCAACTAAGGTGGATCTCCCTGAACCTGTTAAGGAGGTCCATGTGGAAAAGGCTCTCATTTCAACAAGTGATTACATCATTAAGACCTTAACCATGGTAACCCAACTCAGTGATACTTAAACTGAAGTGGTCATTGTGTAAGGGAAATGCAACAACCAAGAACTTAGTACTGGTGATAAGGAAGAAGAATTTGGTCCTATTCTCATGTCCACCCATGTTTCTTCTATTGATGATGAGGGGAGTCTGCAACTAAATGTTCAAAAATTAACCAAAACTTGCTCATATTTTTTGATGAGGAGGGGAGTCTACAACTAAAAATGTTAGAACTCATTGCTCAAGGTGAAAACTTAGCAACACAAGCCAATGTTTAACCCACACCTTCAACATCCGAACCACCCACACAACCTCATATAACCCTCACCTTCTCAAAAAGATCCAAACAAACCCCTACCTAAACTACTCAGGTTATGCATGGCCCCATATATGCACCCACATAGTAAGAAGTGAACACTAGAGTTCCCAAATCTCTTGAGCAGCAAATCACTCCCATTCATTCATGGATTAGTGTTGAGGTTCCTCATGGTCAGCCTAATAAGCTCTCAACTCTACAGCCTTAAGCCTTCAATTAGAGTCTCAAAGTTCTGGTGAACAATATTTAGGTGAAAACTACCATCCACAGCCTCTTGACCTTAACCAACTAATTCCTAAACATGATTCTATGATGATGAAGAAATGGGATTCAGTGAGTACATTGAGTCTTTATTCTCCACCCTTGCTCAATTAGAGACGAGTGATCCTAAATCACCCATGTCTATCCCATATCATCCACCTACAACTAAGGTGGATTTCCCTAAACCTACTCAGGAGGTCCATATGGAAGAGACTTTCACTTTTACAAGTGATTACATTATGAAGACCTCAACCATGGTAACCCAGCTCATTGATACTTCAACTAAAGCTGTCATGGTGTAAGGGAAATCCAATAGCCAAGAACATAGTACTAGTGAAAAGGAAGAAGAATTTTGTCCTATTCTCTCATCCGCCCATATTTCTTCTATTGATGATGACGGGAGTCTGCAACTAAATGTTCACGAATTAACCAAAACTTGAACATATTTATTGGTGATGAGGGGACTTTGCAACTAAAAATGTTAGAGCTCATTGCTCAAGGTGACAACTTGGCAACACAAGCCAATGTTGAACCCATACCTTCAACATCCGAACCACCCACACAACCTCAAATAACCGTCATCTACTCAAGAAGATCCAAACGAACCCCTACACAAACTACTCAGGTTGTGCATGGACCCATATACTCACCCATATAGTAAGAAGTAGACATTAGGGCTCTCACTTATCTTGAGGAGCAAGCCACTCCCATAAATTCATGGATTAGTGCTAAGGTTCCTCATGCTCAGCCTAATAAGCTCGCAACCCCAATAGTCTTAAGCCTTCACTTAGAGTCTCAAAGTTCTAGTGAACAATCTTTAGGTGAAAGCTACCATCCCCGGCCTCTTTACCTTAACCAACTAATTCCCAAACGTGATTCTATGATGATGAAGACATGAGATTGAGTGAGTGCCATGTGTCTTTATTCACTACCCTTGCTCAATGAGAGATGAGTGCTCCTAACACACCTATGTCTGTCCCATATCATCCACCTACAACTGAGGTGGATCTCCCTGAACCTGTTAAAAAGGTCCATGTGGAAGAAGCTCTCACTTTTGCAAGTGCTTACATCACTAAGACCTCAACCATGGTACTTCAGCTCATTGATACTTCAGCTAAAGCTGTCATGGTGTAAAGGAAATCTAACAGCCAAGAACTTAGTATTGGTGATAAGGAAGAAGAATTGGTCCTATTCTCTCATCCGCCTATGTTTCTTCTATTGATGATGAGGGGAGTCTACAACTAAATGTTCTCAAATGACCAAAACTTGCACATATTAGTTTACTAAATGGTTAGTTATCTGGAATCTCTTGTGGTACCTTTAAAAAAGTGTCCATGACCAGCAACTTGAGATCACTAATCTTAAGGGCAAGCTAGCTGAGAGACCACTCAAGAGGACTCAACCCTGCCCATAAGAACCTGTAGGTGTGGAGGATCTATCCTCTAGCTCCCATGTGCAAGGGTGATGTTACCAAAAGAGGGGAGAAAGTCCTACATGCAATAATAGAACCTGGGATTTCTTCTCAGTGTATGCACATAGAGGATTCACGACTCTTACTTACACGTGTCCATACTAAGCAACCTCCTCAAGTCCATATTGATATGGACTCACTCTTTCATGGTCTGTTTGAGGAGGGTATTCCAAGGGCTATGCCTAACCCACCTTATGATTTTGAGAATGAAATACTAGGGTGGAAGTATGACGCTAATAGGAGACCCTGATACTCCTTAGTCTTTAGAGGCCACAAGAAGTTTTCATTTTTTAGACCCTGAAATACTATGAGAGTCTTCCTCTAGTTCACATGCCACTTGCTAACCCAAGTCAAAATAGGCAAGCTAACAGACTACCTTAGAGGATTCAAGACAAGGTTGTTGAAGAGTTCAGACTAAAAAGAAGACAGAGATTAGCAGGCAATGTCATTGGTTAACTGGATGTTGAGGTGGACCCTAAGATTAGCTTTAAAGGGAAAACCTTGGCTGAGGCCTAGTGGTAGAACATGTGAACCTTGAAACAGGAAGTACTTCAACATCCTCAACCCTATGTAAGGCACCAACTAGTGAAGGTACTTTACAACCTCTCTCTGGTCGGAGCTCAAAGGCTAAACCAAGCAATAAATGCTAATGCTCTCTCCACCCTGAGTCACCAAAGCCTGTGAGTGATCAATGGAAAAGGAAACTAACTCATGAGGAGATTAAGAAGGAGGAAAGAGAGAGGAAGGAAGCTAATGTGAGATAGTTTAATAGGGACCCCACACTTCATGGAAGCTACCATCAGGGCTGCCCCTAGGCCAAACACTTAAGATGATAAGTTAGGGGTAGCCAAATTAAACTACTTGGGGACTAGAAATTATAATATTTATGAACTCATCTCACTTCCTTTAGAAGAGTTGTATGAACTGGCAGCAAAATTGCTCCTAAAGATCAAATAAGAAAGAAAGATAAATTGTTTGTACAAGCAATCTCCTACTCTCTCCCCAGTTCAAGAAATACTAAAGACAGAGGCTATGGAAACTAAGCAACAACCTTAGGTAGACAAACAAGCAGATGGACAAAACATAATAAACTACCTGACTGCCATAGGCCTCTATCAGGCATCTCCACTTCTTCCCTTGTCCTATGAGTACATAGATATGAGCAACAAAGGATGAAAGAACATAAAATTTCTAAGAGGAAGATGAGGGAAGAAGATGCAAAGTCAAGAGCTACCATCAAAACAAGTTTGAAGAAGTCTGATGATAGGCAAAATATGGTGAGGTTCTCGAAGTTGTATGGATTCTTCGGAAGGACACTTGGTCTTGTGTCGCCATCTACCTTGGATGAACACACTAGGGTGATCATGTAGAAAATAAAAAGGGGTGAACTTGTTGACTTGCATTCTTCACCAAGTTTGGTTGCACCTAAAGTTGAGTTCATGGTTGAAACCCAAGGACAACACAACCTAGATCTAGTGCTGGACCACAACCAACTTTATCTTTTGTTGCATAGAAGGTTTTGTATCCCTCTCCTTCTAAGCATGTGAAGGAAAAAGAACCAACTAAGAGAGACCAATAAAAACAACCCGGTGCCAAAGGCCAGTCGCCTCAGTAAAAATCTAGAAAGAGGAAGAAAAAAATGGCCATGAAAAGAGATAACAAGAAGAACAAGAAGTACAGGGCATCAATCTCTACACCTTAGGATGAGTCAGAGCATTATGAGGTTACTCAAGAAGAGGTTGCTCAAGCAAGTCCAACTAATGTAGAGCCTCTTGCTTCTGGGAGACCCATCTTATGTTATACGTTTGCTACTAATCTCGATAGATAGTATGTCATTAGGGATATAGAGGTCAAGGCATCTGCTTTTTGCAAGACATGCTTGACCTTCCTCTACATTATCTCTATGATGTAAGGAGATATAATGAGATTCTGAAAGATCCTAACCAAATGATAAAAAGCGAATGCTCTTGATCATGATAAGGAGTCTTAATAGATGAAAATAAAAAACTCAAGGATCTCTTCTATTTTTGTAGCATCAGCTTAGGGAGAGTTACTAAGTTTTACACTTGAAGGCTGATGCAACCGAAGATCTCTTAGCATGCTTGTATGAAGTACAAGGAAGTTAATTTGGAAGATTTTACACAAGAGGGTGACCAATGTTAAGGGTAAAATCTTCTGAAGACAAATGATCACATCTTGCAAAGCCAAAAAATGAAGACATTCGAAACTTCAAAGACAAAGTCTACTATAGCCAAAGACTGATTTCTTTTGAAGACCGAGAAGACATGCTTTCTCTGATCATCTTTTGATAAAAGCGAAACTACTTTCCACTACCATCTCTGATGACTAACTAACTCAGATAAGTTAAAAAGATCCATACTTTTGTTAAATGTAGTTAAGGTCATTGGTCTGTAACTTTCTACTTTTGTACTTTTAACCTTTTTGTAATATATTAAGATGTGAGCTATGACATGTCATAGTCACAAGTCAAAAGGCACTCTACCTTTTGACTATACATTCATCTTGTTTTCTAGATTAGTGTTTCTAGCTGGCTTTCAAAGTATAGCTGGCTGTAGGATGTAGTATAAAGTATCTCAAGTGCATTTCTTTCTATGATATGCTTTGTAACATTTGTAACGTTTGTAATAGAACTTGAGAGCAATATACATTATTTTTGAAAACTAATACTATCTTGTTCTCGTTCTTGTTCAGTCTCATATTTACTTGTGTTATTAGTCTCATCATATAAACCTAGTTCCCTATTTGATCTGTTAAGTGTTCTTAGTCTCTCCTCACTGTGAAGCTGTTTCATTAACCCCCTTCAACGATACTGCACGACCATTTTGCGACCAACCATTTTTGCGACTGTGGCCTTTTGTAATTGTTTTGTGACCACATCCTTTTGCGACTACTTTGCAATCACGACCTTGGTCAGATGGTGAAAGTTCAATGTTTAGATGCTTTATTTGAGTATATTATGTATCAATTTATGAGAAATAGAGTTACTTTTGAGATATTTTGGTGTTTGTAGGTTAAACATAAAGTATACAAAATGTTGGAAGAAACATGATGGAAATTGGAGCTCAAGAGGTGAAGACAACTTAAAGTGAAGTTGCAAGATAATGATAAGTTAAAATAGGCATAACTTGAGCTATGAAAAAAGTTATGGGACCCATGACCTGACTAAGAAATGATCTCCAAAAGTTATACCCGATAATCATGGCTTTATAAGGGGTGGTGGCACCAATGTCGACGTCGTGTTTTGGTGGAATTTAACCTAATTTGAGAGGTTTTAATTGGGGATTAACCCTAATATGAAATTTACCTCTTATACACAACATTTTATATGTAAAAGCTTCTATCTTTCACCATTCCAAAGCATTCCAACATCAATATAGTCCACATTCCCATGATCAACTACAATTGTGTTAAAGAATCGATGATGATGCAAGGTTAAATAAATTATGATTTCCTTCGGGGGATGGGTTTGTGCAATTTTTGTTTTTCTTAGTTTGTAACTTATATTTGAGATTAAATCTTGAACCTTTTAAGTTATATTTTATGCAATTCATGATTTGATTATTTAAACTATTTGGTTATGTTAAACCTAATTAATATTTTTTATAACCTTGCTTTTCTTTAATCATTGTGTGATTGATTGTTAGAATTAGAATTACATAACTCAAATTGGTGACTATATGAATAAAGTCATTTAGATTTAATCAAGATTGTCACTTAGATCTTTTCATGAATAAGTCATCAATAATGACTTCTCAATAGGTTTCACTAAAAAAACATACCTTTGCCGAACCAGAATCTCAAAATGGCTTGTTTTTTTCCCAAGATTGTTAAAAAAAGTAAACTTTTATTTCATAAATTTAATTAATTATCAAATAAATTCATAAAGCAATTTATTTTCAATGTTCAAATTTCTTAGATTAATCGTTACTAGCACTTTCCTATGATTTTCAACGAATTCGACATAATTCTTAGCCTTTACTATTAAGGGTGGTTAGTTACTCTTTAATTAAGATTTTTTATCGATCACATGCCATCAATCAAAATATCGCTCTCACCGTGGAATCATTCTGCTCTTTGTTAGTAATAGTTATTTGTTTTCTTTAAAAGCCAGAAAATAAAAAAAAAATACCTTCTTTCTTCTTTTTAGTCTATTTATTATTTTTGTCATCAGAATTACGTGGGTATTTGCTTTTGGTTTGTAGGTAGTTCAAGAACCTTATCCATATGAGACATTCTAGAAGAACTTCATCATTGCTCTTTAATCCCAAGATTGAGAAAATAGCATAAGACAACCGAGTTTTTCACAAAGAAAATCCTTCTACAACTAGTATTCCACGAGGAGTTACTCGGTCTAGAGAAGGAACTTTATCAGCTCGGGCTAGTAAGATCCTACGAAGGCTTTCCAAAACACTGGAAAACAATCTTTTTAACAATATGAATAACTCGGGTAATCAAGGTATTTCACCTAATTAGCTCCCTCCATAATGGAACAACCTTTGGTGATATTCCTCCCCCACTATTCCCACAACAGAATGTTTTACCACCATAGCAACAAGCTCTACCATTAAACCTAGTTCAAGGAAATCCAAAGCCTCAAGCACCACAATTTCAAGTGGTTGAAAATCCTCATATATATCCATAACCTAATCAACCAATGCAACAATAATCGGTTAGAAATGTAACAATGAGGCTTCAAGAAATCCTTTAGTTCACTTCAATAAATAAAATCTAGCCAGAATGATGGTGTTAATATTAAAGAAGACATAAGGGATCAGATATCGAGTTAGGATGATGGAATTAAGTATAAAAATCTAAATGCCAAATATGGAAGGGAAGATGTAGATGGATTTAACATAAGATGTTTTAACTATGGTTATCAACATCCGAAAGGATATAATCAACACATCAACCCAATCTTTCAAAGGGCTAATCAAGGTCCACCAAGAGGCATGTGGCAACCAATGAATCAATATACTTAACTAGGTTTTCCATAACATAATGATGGTCTTCCCCAAGTGCATCATCGTGCTCTAATCCAAGGAGTCAAAAGCCATTTGAGACCTCAAATTTCTGTTAACTCATCTCCAATAGTAAGTCTTGTTACATATGGTAGATCATTTGAAAGGAGACCACAAGGCTTAAACATGTTGTCATCTTTCTATTGTAAAGGAACTAAGGAACCTTACCTTTATATCTTTGAATTTTAAGTAGTATGTGGGAAAATTAGAGGACAAGGGTTTACACATGTTCAAGTTATAGTATTGTTCCTATTCACATTAAAGGATGATGCAAAATAGTGGTCTTATCTTTGCCATCTTCAAGCAACTTTACATCGGAGGATATGCAACAACAATTCTTAGCAGAATATTACATACCTCAACGAACAAGTGATGCAAGATATAATAATCAGAATTTCTAACAACAATCAAGTGAGCTATCCTACAAGGCTTGGAAATGATTTAAGAAATTGTTAAGGAATTTTTCCATCATGGTATTCTACCATGGGAGTTAATCAATGCCAATATCAAATTTGCAGGTACTACTAATGTTGATAAGAGGTAAGATTATTAGAAAGAGCTAATCAAATGTTGGAACGTCAATTGGCGAGTTTGAATTGCAACGGAGGTAATGTGGCATAATAAGGCAGATAATTTTGTCCTATATGTGAAAGATGTGGAGATTTGGGACATGCAATCATGGATTCTCTATTTCAATGGGTCGGGCAGAGGAAGTGGTCAACTAAGTATATGTTATCGAAAGTAATACGATATGAATTCTAATATATGTAATCTAGGTTTGCGTAATCATCCCAATCTTTGATATGGTAACATATCTAACAATCTAATCCTTATCTTTAGGTACCAAACCAAGGAGGTCAATAATACAAAGGAGGCCCAAACAAATCATTAGAAGTGTTGTTGACCAAGAAGGCTCAAACAACTCATTAGAAGTAATGGACTTCCTTAGAGAGATGAGAATGAACAATGAGGTATGAGACAAAACTGTGGAGGCATTAGCTAAGAAAGTTAGGTAAATAGAAGAAAAGATGATAGAATTGAGAGGAAATCCATGAACATTTCCTAGAGACACCACTGTCTATCCTTAACATCAAACATTTGGCACAAGGAATACAAAGAGTGCAAACATCACCTAGGTAGTATTTGTCGCTTCGACAAAATGCATGACAAAAAATTTGTATCTCCATCGTTTTTTCAAAAAAAGGGGTCGAGGACCTTGGTGAGGATGGAAAAAGTGTTGATGAGTGTGAGCCAGAAATAGGTCTAATAAAGAACATTAAAAATTAACTTTTAAAGAGGCATAGAAACCAGTGTTTAATAAAGAGTTATCTAAGTTTAATGGCAAGGATTTGAAGGTCAATACCATTCCTTATCCAAAAGCCTTTAAAAATCCTAAAAACTTAAAGATTTCAAACAAAATAGGTCCTCAACATGAAGAATTTGAGAAATTTATAAACAAATTAAATCAACATTCCATTAGTTAATACAATTAAACAAGTTTTGTGTAAGGCCCCGTTTCGAGAATGCTTACAGTCGAAAATTCATCGCACATCATAATTAAAGACATTATAATTCATAAAACATTGAAGTAGTATAATTTAACAAAAACCATTTAATGCATTAATAATTACTTTTGCCAAATAATACATCGTTGTTTAAAGTTACAAAATAAAATTTAGTTGCATTACAATACGAAAATATCATTCATGCATAAAGTAGATGCCAGCCGTTTATTCTCGAAGTAGCTTCACCCTCTTGCCATCCTCAGCAACAATTACCTGCCAACTGAAAATACATAAAAGTCAGCGTTGCTGAATGAGTACTTTTCCTTTTGTTTATAAATAAAATACTTTTTCTTTCATCATACATACATCAAGGCAAAAGCATTATAATCTTCTTTATTAGGTGCATTCATTGTTTTGCACTTTTCATTATCTTTCACTTCTATCTAGAGCCTGTCCTATGCTAAACTCCCCTCTTGGGCACAAAGCCATCTCATCTAAGGTTAAGCGACAAGGATCCCGTTTCGCATGTATGGAGCAGTCTCCAATGTGTTTGACATGCTCCTCCTTGCTCCTTGAATAAATGAGAATATCATTTATAAACACAATCACTGATTTATCCAACATCAGTTGACACACCCGATTCATCAAATCCGTAAAGGCAGCTGGTGCTTTAGTTAATCCAAAGGACATAAGAAGGAATCCATAGTTTCTATAATGCATGCAAAAAGCTGTCTTAGGAATATCCTGCTACTTCACTTTCAATTGATGGTAGCCAGTCGAAGATATATTCTTGAAAACCAACTGGCACCTTGGAGCTGATCAAACAAGTTATCAATTCTGGGTAGTGGATACCAATTCTTCACCATCAAATTGTTTAACTAGTGGTAGTCGATGCACATCCTCATACTACCATCCTTCTACTTAACAACAATACTAGAGCACCATAGGTAGAGATACTCGGTCGAATGAACCTTTTATCCAACAATTCCTACAACTGAACCATCAGTTCCTTCACCTCAGTTGGAGCTAATCGATATGGCACCCTGGCAATCGATTGAGGACCGTGTATCTAGTCAATCTGGAACTCGATCTCACGGTCTGGTGGCACAACTATTAAATCTCTTTGGAACATGTCCGGGAAATCACACACAACTGGTACGTCAAACAATTGTGGTGCTGATGTTCTCCATATCCTTCAGGTAAGCCAGGTAGGCGTTACATCCATGTTTCATGCACTTTCCCGCCATGACCATTGTAATCACCTTCAGGATCGTAGTAACTCGATCACCGTAGAACGTGATCGAACTCCCGTCGGGCACTATCAGTCAGATCATCTTCTTGTGACACATAATATTTGCTTCATAGGCTGCTAGCAGTCCATTGCTAGGACTACATCAAACGGGCCTAAGGTCATCACAAACAATCTAGTAGGAAACCTATGACTATTTAATTATATGTCATAACCTTCTATCAGGTCAGAAATCTTGGTAGACTTACCAATGGCAGTTTCTACATCGAAGGGCTCATCAATACTTCTAATTCTATGAGGAAAATTAGCATAAAAAGCAGGAGAAATTAAACTCTTACTTGAACTAGAATCAAATAACACAGAAGCAAGAGTTTGGTTTACTAGAAACGTAACTATCACAACATCAGGGTCCGTCCTAGCCTCATCGCATGAAAATGTCATATGATTAAGTTTGAATATGTTTCATAATCATTACTTGACTTAGATTTATTCAAACAACCACAAACTATATAGTTAGTTCAATAACCGTTATTACATACCAAGTAATGAAATATTCAACATTTTAAGCACAACCACACATTGTATTTCATTAAGTACCCGTACAATTACATATGTGTAAGGAAATAAAGACATATTCTTGGAATGCCCCCAGTTGCTCGTTGGTGAGATCATGAATTATCTCTCCTTCTTCAGTAGTGTAATTCACCAATCTCCTGACTATTTCCTATAGATCAAGAATTATCATGAGCTGAGTCTTGATCTATTGGAGGGGAGCAACATCATATTTATCTCCTTAAAAATTTGGATCTGCTTGATTAAATACATAGAACACAACAACCATTAGTCAACAATCCAAGTAGTAGACATCAATAATCAAAATATAAACATTGTATACATTAGTTTGATATAATATTCAGTTACACATGATTTTAAATAACATAAACAACTAAGCATTACTCTTGTCTTTATCATGTGCTCCTCTGCTGACGGGGCTGATGTGGAGGCACCTTGGTCTTGAGTTTTCTTGGTCCTCCGTTCACTTGCAGATATGGCACCCCTAGCAGAAGTATCATCATCTCCTTCATCATCATCATCATCAACATCATTCCCAGCATCAATATCCTCCCCTGATCATCACCATCATCATCATCATTATCATCACTGTCATCATCATCACCATTATCTCCATCTCCTTCTTTGATCTTTAGGGCTCATCCTTTGATTCTTTGAGCCTCAGCATGATGGTCTTGTTGGTCGTCTCAAACTCCTCTATCTGTTTTGCTGAATGGACATGTTGCTCCTAGAGTTGGGACAACTCTAAGCTCTGAGTAGCCATCTGTTGGGCCTGCTGCTCTATCAGCTGTGCTTGCTGAGATATTTGCTTAGATATCTGCTGAGATTATGCAACAGTAAGTTCTACTAGCTGACGAATCTTGGCAGTCCTCTCGTCATCGGCTGCCAACAGCTTCAGCACCATACGGTTCAGTGCTGAGAGCTGTTCCTCTACCCCACTGGGAGGTAGAGAGGATCCAGATAGAAAGGAGGGATAAGATAGCGGTCCATCTTGGTGGCCAGTGGTGGTGGTGATGGCAGTGGTGAAGATTGGGGGTGGTATAGATGAAGGTGGTGGTGGAGTGGTGTGGATTGGGGGTGGTATAGATGAAGGTGGTGGTGGAGTGGTGAGGATTAGGGGTGGTATAGATGAAAGTGGTGGTGGATGAGCTGTAGTGGTGGTGGGTGAGGAGGTAGAGGTGTTGGGTGGAATGGGGTAGTGGTGGTGGTGGTGGTGGTGATGAAAGTCATCCTCCTCCTCTTCTTCTTCAGTCTGTAGGGCTAAGCCATCCGTTTCATCCTCAAACCCCTAGAGGTGGATGCTCCCCCTGGGACTGGGCTGATCTGGGGTGTAGGTTGGATTAGTCATAGTCTCCCCAGACCCTCCTGGGGTTCACCAGCCGCCCTAATCCCTTGCTCGGTGGCAACCACCTTGCTGCCCACCTTGTGAGTCAACGGTTTTTCATCCGACTCCTCCTCCTCATCAGGTTAGAAGTCCTGATGGAACCCTGCTGACTCTGTTCCACCTTGGGTGGATGCTGGAGATGTTATATAGCAGTGGGGCCCTCAATTGAGGGGCCTTGCATCTCCATCATCACTGTTGTCGTCGTTATCAGAAACATCTTTCGGGAGCTCTAGTTACTCAACATCCGAATCACTGTCTGCGTGGTGCCATTTTATGCCTCCCTGGCACCACGTAATCAACCTTGGCCAGATGGCCGATGAGTCTCTTCACCGGGGGTTTGAACTGCTTTCCCCGGTACACCTTCATATGACCCAGTATCGTATCATCCATGATCTCCAACGACCATCGTCGTGGTTCTCCTTGGGCAGTGTTGGCAGCTTCTCATCGAAAATCATCTAAGGAACCTAGGGTACATGCAGAAACCCTCTTTGCCCTTCGCCCCTAGATTCTCTATCAAGTAGGAGAATATCATGCTTAAGAAGCTGAAAGGGTGGTTCAGTACCAGTGCCACATAGGCATTTTGAATCTGGTCTGAAAGATCATCAAACCCACCCCTTTGCGAAGCCAAGCACTTAAGGATGACATGTGCTAAGTACTTGTACTGGGGACATAAATTGCTCTTGTTGAGCACACCTGCGTTGATATCTCCAGTGTACTTCAACCTCAAGAAGCACCCTCTCACAGTCAGCGGATGAAGTTGGGTAGGGTGGTCTGCATCATCACCCAACCCAAGTACATGCCGAATATCCTCAACAGTGACCTCAATGTCCATCCCAAAAATAGAACTTCTGATGCTGTATGGCTCATGAGAGCGGTCAACAGATGCCCCTCCCAGAAGGCCTGCTGAATAGACCTGTACGGAGTGCATGGTGTAGATATTGCCTTGCAGATCCTGGATTGCTTGAGGAAAGCGATGATCCCCGCAAACTCGGTACCATTCTGAGTCGTGGAATCTAAATGAGCACATATGTTGTGGTTGGGGTTGATGGACCATCTGTCATCCATCAATCTATAACACAAGACACGTAGACATTAGATAACCTAACAACACAAATCAGTTCTAATTAACTTGGTTGAATTCATTCTGGTTCATTCATGCGATTGAACCATGCGACTGTATTCAATCGGTTGACCTGGCATGCGACTGGATTCAGTCGGGTGACTGAGCAAGCGACTGAGTTTAATCGGTTGACTGAGCCTGCGATTGGTTCAGTCGGCCGACTGAGCTCATTCGCATTATCCATTCGGCCGATTGAGCCATTCGACAAGCTCAATCATGCGATTGGAGTTCATCCTGGTGTCCAGTCACATGTCCCACTGTTCGGTCGACTGAGATTCGAATTAGAACTATATCTTCGAATTAGACGTCGTGTAATGGTTCTTTAGAATCGCAATCATTATACTAATAACCTAATAAACTTTATTTCAACATTTTATTTGGTTTAGTTAGGTATAGTCCATTTACAGTCTCGGGTCATGTTAGGGCCAATTTCTTGATTTTGGAGTCTAATCGATGAAGTATTTGGCTTGGTCACATTGCATTTTACCTGTATATGCACCAACGAACATCAGAATATCAAAATATGTAAACACTTTGGGTCAGAGGAAACTTTGGCAGAGTAACGTAGGCTGTGCGATTTTAGGGCGATTGGGGGTGATGAGTTTAATGTGATTGACTATGGCCCTATTTATACTGAAACTGATTTCAAGCAGCTGACTGGACCCATTCGCTCGGTTCATTCGGTTAAATGGACCTTAGTCATACGATTGGCTCAGTCGATCACATTCAGTCGGCCGACTGGATTTCAGTCGGGCAACTGACTCGTTCGCACAGTTCCATTCGGATGACTAGCTCATTCTGATAAGCCATTGGGTGAATGGTTCATACACATATTCCATTCGTCTGTTTAGTGCATGAGTATGGTCCATTCGTACGGTTGGTTCATACTCATGGTCCAGTCATCCGATTGGATCATACTCATGATTTTGACTTGATGACCATTCAACACTTAATGCCCTTTTAACTTTTGAATAAACATTATGAGCATTTCATCATCTCAGACATGATCATTTTAACTTGAAAAACTCTTGATCATGTCAGACGTGATCCTTTTAAGCAATTTGTCACCTCAGACATGACTGATTTTACATTTGAAAACACATGTGGTCACCTCAGACGTGACCCTTTTAGGTGATTAAATCCCCTCATGAATTCCATGGCGTAGTCCGATATCAAACAAACTGAATTGACAAAATTTAAACAAAATAAAAGACTTAAACTGAAATACAAAACTAAAACTTGTCTTTGACATTTTGTGTGAGGTGTAAATCCTAAGATAGAAATCCAATGGATTTGGTTCCAAAATAGGCAGCTTCAATTCATTTTGACCATAAATGGACCAATTCAATTTGGAATCATACAAGTAAGTCAAATCATTTGGGACATGTCATCAACACCTTTTGATGCTTAATTCTTGTTTTTCATCTAGAGTCGTTAGCAAGTTTAGGAAATCATACTAGTACTATTAGATCACCATATTGATTTGGACTTTCAAGAATTGTAGCCACGATGATTGTCGTATACTGTTCCTCTTAAATCCATACACTGACTTTTGACACAAATTGGTGACAGTTTAAGGTTTGATTATTTTAGCGAGCATTTGTGGATCCCACACTTATATGGTAATCAACATTCCTCATGAGATTTTTGAGCGGTCTCAGGGTAGTTTTGAAGAAAAAACTGTTCTTAGAACTTTCAGAGAGAAGCCAAGCCTCAGGTCAGTGCCACTGCATAGCAGAGAGGCAGTAAACAACAATGAATTCTAGAATATATAGGTTATGCTTATCCTCAGGTTAGTGCCACCGCACAAAAGAGAGGCACATAACCTATCTTCTTGTTTGAGCAATTTTAATCTTTTTGCACAGTTCTCACCAGCAACATAGGTTATTAGTTTGATTGCTTTTGCTCATATTTTGGTCTTACGCTCACACTTGTGGTGTTTATTCTGGTCGTCACCCCTTATTGGAATTTTGTTGATTGTGTTAACAAGGGATAAGATGTTAACCCATAGCTTGTTGAACAACTTAGTTTGATCTTTAGATCACCAACAAGGTCTAATCATCTATTGTGTTGAATCTACCGATATCAATGTGGTCTAACAACCTCTAGGTCTACTTTCTTTGTGTTACCTTAGTAGTAGCTAGTTTTACTATCATTTTTCCTTTTATATTGCTCAGACTACACGGACTTATACTTTGAACTTCGCATCCTATTTTATTTAAACTTTTAAAGTCCCAAGTGGTTTGTTCCTGTGTACTATCATTTTCCAAAGTCATTGAATCGGTCATAGATATGATCTTGTTTCAATCAGCCAGCCTCTCCTCCTCCCTCGTTTTTTTGTTATGTTACTAACTGACCTATTCTCCCCCTAAAATGCTAAAACCGTAACCAATTTACGTTTTTAGGATTTTAATAGGTGACCAAATAACATCAATTAATTAAATACTTAAAATTAAACACATAAACAATGAAAATAAAATTAAAAGAAAATTTGACTATACGCCTCGGACTACACATGGTCCTCTTCAGGAATTACATCACTTTTCTTTTTAACGCCGTTGACCCCTAACAAGTATAGAAAACGTGGTTTATTAAAAGCCTTTGTATAGAGCTCAGCGCGTTGAAAATTAGTATTTATTTTAATCACATCGATTAGGTTCTTTTCAAAACAATTACGTGTAAAGTGATATTTTATGCCGATGTGTTTGGTCTTAGGATGTTGGACCGGATTTTTAGTTACTGCAATTGCAGCAGAGTTATCAACAAAAATAGGAGTAGACGAGAAATTCAAACCATAGTCCCGCATTTGCTGTTGAATCCATATGATTTGTGAACAACAACTTGCAGCAGCAACATATTCGGCTTCACAGGTGAAAAGCAACCGAGGTCTGCTTCTTACACTGCCAGGTCACTAATCTCCTCCCAAATAATGACATCCCGCTGATGTAGACTTGTAGTTCATCTTACAGCCACTGTAATCCGAGTCACTATACACTATAAGCTCGAAGTCATCGTCATGAGGATACCGTAACCCAAGTGTTGGTGTACCCTTCAAATAACGAAAGATCCTTTTGACCCCTATCAGATGGTTAACTTTTGGCTTTGCCTAATATCTTGAACATAAACATACCGCGTACATGATATTAGGTATTAGGAAGTGAGGTACATGAGAGATCCGATCATTCCTCGGTACATGGTGGCATCGACTAGATCGCCATTCTCATCGGGTGCTACATCATGGTTTGTAGCAGTGGAGTTCCAGCTGCGAAAGCATTTTCCATGTCAAACCAATTGAGAATATCTCTTACATACTTGGTCTGATGTAGGAAGATCCCTTTTGGTGTCTAATCCACTGTAACCCGAGAAAGAATTTCATTTCTCCCATTGCACTCATTACAAACTCAGCCTTCATTACTACTTCAAACCCTTTACATAGATCTTCGTTCTTGGAACCAAAGATTATGTCATCTACATAAATTTGCACCAGGAGTAAATCACCATCTTTTTCTTTAATGAACAGCGTGCAGTCAATGACACTACTATGAAAGCCGTCTTTCACAAGATGAGTTGAGAGTTTCTCATACCAGGCCCTGGGTGCTTGATGAAGCCCATATAAAGCCTTTCCGAGTTTGTAAACTCTATCCCGATGATATGGATCCTCAAATCCCTCCGGTTGACTGACGTACACTGTCTCTCTAATTTCACCATGAAGGAATGCACTTTTCACATCAAGTTGATAAACTTTAATCTTCATGTATGATGCATAGGTAAGGAAGATACGGATTGCTTCCATTCTTGCCACGGGTGCAAACACTTCATTGTAGTCTATGCCCTCGACTTATCGAAATCCTTGAACAACAAGTCGAGCCTTGTTTCTGATGATCACGCCTTGATCCTCTTTCTTACATTTCAAGACCCATTTTGTGCCAATGATCTTAGCACCTTTAGGTCTATCCACCAGAGTCCATATACCTAACTTCTTGAACTAAAGAAGTTCTTCTTGCATGGCATTCACTCATGCCTCATCATTCAGTGCTTCACTAACATACTTTGGCTCAAACTGAGACACAAAGCAACGATATGCACTATCGTGAAGGTAACCCTTTTCCATCACTGAGGCATAATTAGCTGAATACAACTGATTTCTGGTCTGAACCTCATCTCACATCCCTAATGACATTATCCAAAGGATGATAGACATTTAGGCGTGATCCAAGAATGGTTGGAACAACTAACTCAGAATCAAGATTATGAACATTTGGTTCAGTATCTGAGGCAGTAGAAGTTTGAGGTCTGAAGACTTAGAGGCATCATTGTTAGTGCTTGTGGACTGTCGGTAGGAGGAACCTGTTGCTCCTGATTGTTCTGATCAGTCTCCACAGCTTCTTCATCAGAGGAAGAGTCACTATCTTCAAGTGCTCCCCCTGAGTAGGTAGATGAATCACCTTGTAAGTCGGATGATGTAGATTCTTGAGATGGTGTGTTTAGAACATCATACATCATCTTTGTTGCTAACTCATCATCAGAAGTGGAGAGTGGTATGTTGAAGGACTTGAAGAATCCATCATAGCCGAAAAAGAAGGCGGGTCCTTTTCCAGCAAGTAGTGTGGTGTATCTCTGAACATAAACGTTACACCACACTTCTACTTGACCCGTTGTGTTGTTGTAAACCCTCTTGTTTGGTATGTTGTATCCTAGAAAGATACCTTCATGAGCCTTCTCACTGATTTTCCCTCCTAAGTCTTCTTCAGTATGGTGCACGGAGCACCAAACGGCTCGAGTTACTCTAGATGGGTTTACGTCGTTGTAGTAACTCGTAATACGTCTTGCCATGGCATTTAACTACCAGAACTCGATATAGTGTATAACACGCATTTGCAACTGCTTCATTCAAGAATTGGATAGGCAGTTTTGAGTCTACTAACACCGTTCATGCTGTCTCTATCAAGCTACGATTCTTCCTTTCAGCAACGCTGTTCATCTGAGGAGTGTAGGCAGAAGTGAACTGATGCACAATTCCCTTTCCTTGCAGTAAGCCTCCTTCCATTGATTCTTAAACTCGGTTCTGTTGTCTGAGCACAGTTGACGTACCTTCAACTTGTATAGGGACTACAGAGTAGTTACTAACTCCTTGAATGACTCAAATGTTTCTGATTTGGATTTCAGAAACATCACCCAAGTGAATCTTGAGTAGTCATCAGGAACTACATAGCAGTACAAGTCACATGCGATGCTTCTCGTATTGACTGGACCAAACAGATCCATGTGAAGAAGTTAAGAGGAAGTTCAATAGAATGAACTTTCTTTTCCTTATGAGAATTCTTCGTCTGTTTGCCCTTCTTGCAAGCGACACAGAAATCTGGAAGTTAGAAGTTTTTGACATTAACTCCTCTCACTAGATCATTCTGGATCAAGTGGTTCATCTTCCGTGGATTAATGTGTCCCATTCTCCTATGCCATGAGATAGAATCCTTCTCAGTAGCTTTTAACAAGAAGCACTGAACTTCATGATCTGTTGTGGAGGCCTTTGATAGATCCAAGACATAAAGGTCCTTATATCTTGAGGTAGGCATTAAGATTTGATCCTCCGGGATGACATAGTCCTTTTTAAGGACAAAACACTTCTTGTTGTCAAACACTACCTTAAAGTCTTTATCATAAATTTGAGAAACAGAAAGCAAGTTATTTTGAAGTTGTTGGACATAGTTTACCTTGTCAAACTTACTTTCTGATTACCTACTTCTCCTTGAGCAGTGATGTACCCACCATTGTTTCCTGCGAACGAAACATGACCTCCTTTTATCTGTTTGACGTTTGATAAGAGAGCCCTGTTCCCTGTCATGCGCCGTGATGTTCCGCTATCTATAATCCACGTGTTGGTCTCAGCACTATAGCGAAACCATGCACATTCAATTTTAAGCATTAGTTCAGATTAGTGACCCAAGCGTTCACTGGCTTGGGTTTCCCAGAGGCCTCACACATCATAAATGTAACCCTGGACCGTTCGGGGTGAGGGAAGCTCAGATGTCTTCTTGTTCTCACTATCAGACAATGAGGTCGTTTTTTCCTTTTATAAGCCAGCTTGGTGTAATTCCTATTTGATAAACAGACGACTACCTAATTGTTGTGAACTTTAGGTTCACTATCCCTTTTGGTGGTGTCACTGAATTCCACTTAAAAGGTCTAGGTTTTTGTTCAGGAAGTTCAACTTTCCTCCTTGTTTTTGATAGTAAGGATAATGAGACGCAATGTGTCCATATTCTTCACAACTGTCATGATCTACTTTGACTTTATGATTTAACTGTTTTTGTGGAGATGTATGTGACACCCGGTGACCTTACTCTATTTGGGTTTTGTCTCTCTTGTTTAGATGTTTTTTCTGGTTTAACAAAGTTAATTGCTTTAACAGTTTTAAAACATCTTTTCCTTTTCTATTATCTGGATCTTGACTGACACACGTGGGTGGTTAACCTCTTGGTCTTTTGGGTCAGAATTAGACTTGATTGACCCAGACTTTATATTAACCTTTTCAACTCTTTGTCCAATTAATGCTAGGCATTTTACCTTTGCCTTTGAAGTGGCCTCCTTTTGTTAGTACCAGATTCATTTGATTGACATGTGAACCTGGATCACTTACAAGAGGAGTAGACACACATGCCTTGATTGGATTATCATTGATTGGTTTACATTTTTGTTCATCAAGATCTCATGTGATGGTGAATCACTTTATAACCCAATCCCTCCCCGTTGTTTCCTCTCTCACTAAGTTTTCGACAATATGAAATGAACTTGTCCAACTATGCAGTTTTTGCTTTAAGGAATTAATATCTACTTCTAAAACTGCCTTATATTTCTTAGTGTCCTCTAGGGATTTAAGATAGTACCTATGTCATTAGCTTGGTTAAAGCTTCTACTTCTGTTTCCCTAAGCTGTTTGTTCAACAGGTCTATCTTTTCCTTGGAACTCTGCTTATTTTGTTTAGAATTCTATTAGCTTCAGTGCACAGTTCCAAGTCCTTTACTAAGTTATCATTATGATCTAGTAACCTAGCAAATTTTAAATCAATGGCTTCCATAAATTTTTTTACAGTCAGAACAAGCATGATTATTAAAGAGTTGGTCAGTAGTACTTACCTAAGAGGGTTCTGATGAATCAGCCATCAATTCAGAGTCTGGTTTTTCTGGAGCTTTTGATTCTGATGTTGTTGCAGTTTTCCCTTCTTCCGGCAGGTTGTTGACCACTGGTGCAGTGTCTTCTGTGTTTGAAATCACGAGTTCAACTGCAAAATCTCCTTCACTAGCCGAATCATCATCCATATCTTCCACACTAGCGATATTGGATTCCCCCGGTGAGACAAACCGAAAGCTCCTGTCATGTCCTTTATCATCATGAGCAATCAAGGCTTTGGGATCCTTGCTTGATGAAGTAGTACTGCTAGTGGGTTTATCCTGACGACTGAAGGAGGAGAAAGGATTCCCATTGCCAGTCTTCTTTGGCTTCACACACTCCCTTTTAAAGTACCCTTTCTCACCACAGTTGAAACAAGTTACCTTGGTCTTATCAAATCCGAAGGTAGTGTCCTTAGTAGCAATCAAATTCTGTCTAGTCTTTTTGACAAACTTCTTAGCTCTCCGGACAGCACTTGCTAAGGCCCACATAATGTCCATCCGCTCCAGTTCTGTCTTGTCAACCTGCTCATAGTCCTCATCTACCAGATGACAGTTTCCAATTTTATCAGCAATGAGTCCCATCATAGGAGTAGACTATTGCAGCTAGAGATCCATGTGTTCTTTAGCTACCTCAACTGTTACATTACCAAAATTCTCGGTCTTCAATTTTGCTGCATTGGCTTCAGGTATAATGTATTGGGTACAATACGACATTGACGTTTTCTGATCCTATAGTAGAAGCTTGAGAAGGACCAAACGGGCTTGATACAAAAGCTGTTTGAAGAGGTGCTGCAGATGTTTTGGCTTGAGGAGTCGCATTGTACAGGGTTAGGTTCGGATCATAGGAAGATTTTTGTGCTCTATACTTCATCCTTAGTTCTTCCTCTCTCAACTTCAAATGAAGTCATTGATATCTAACTTCGTTAGCATACCATTCTGTCTGAGATTGGAGACAAATGAAACACACTTCTCCGGCAACCCATCTGCAAAGTTAGACACTTCGTCCTCCATTGACGTCGTTACTCCATGAGTGTGCATCTTACTCATTATTGTAGAACCGATCGATAACTCATCTGGGCTTTCTTTTCCCATCAAGGAGATTTTTTCAAACTCCTTTAAACCTTAGCTTTTATGCCTTCGATGAGGTGTTTCCGTCATACCTTTACTCCATGCATCCCATAGTTTTCTTTGTCTTGTGTATACCCGAGAATTGATGGAAAATACCCTTCGGAATAACTATGTAAGCAAAGCATAAACTTTCTTTTTAGCATTGTATTGACCTTTGTCCATCAGTCATGCCACCTAGTGTAAGTTTTGACACCATCATCTCCTACTGGCATGCTGTACCCCTTTCTATAGATTCCAGCAATTGGATCTACTCCATTTAGTAATCTCGAAATGTTGCTTCCATGTGGGTATTCATCTAACTGATTTAGCTTTGGGGGTTTTGTTGATACATGTATGTCCCTAGATCATGATATGTGATGTAATAGATCTTGTTTGGTATGATTAATGAAATGATATTGAGTTTGTTAGTTATAATGTTTAATGTTTCATTAATGTGTCGACATTGAATTGGTTAATTAGGTTAGTGATTGCTTGAATGATTACATAATGTTTATTAATTAATACATTCAAACTTAACAATGAAGTTCTCATGCGAATGGCTCATGCGAATGAACCATACGCATGAATAACTTCACACGATTGACTCAGTCGCACGACTGAACCAGGAGACTGGATCAGTCGTACGATTGTAACATAAGATTGGCTCAGTCGCACGACTGAACACTCAGTCGTACGAATGAATCAACCGCATGGTTC
This sequence comes from Flaveria trinervia, assembly GCA_025506515.1. Classification (NCBI taxonomy): domain Eukaryota; kingdom Viridiplantae; phylum Streptophyta; class Magnoliopsida; order Asterales; family Asteraceae; genus Flaveria; species Flaveria trinervia. Next base: position 11,571,880 of record CM046457.1, read on the forward strand.
AATCGCACGACTGAACCATACTAATGGTTCAGTCGCACGATTGATAATACCAACCTATAAATACAACTCAATTCGTGAAAAGAAACACTCGATTAATTACGATTCCAGACGTACCCTAGCTGTCCAAAAACCTTCCAATTCGTTCTCCAAGTTCATAGAACACATTAGATCGATTCCCAATCGATTTCTAACGTTAGTTTCAATCCTTGATTGATTCTTCGTGTGTTCTCACTGATTGGATCGCCAATCAAATAGGATTCCGCACTATTTGATCTGGTTTTACGTTAATCTCTAGGTATTTCGGTCAATACCAGGTCCTAACAAGTGGTATCAGAGCTATTGGCTCTTGATTACGTGTGATTCAATCAAGATTGATAAAAGTTGTGTTTTTGCACTAAAAACGCAATCTTTTGTGTCAAAAGTGATCTTGGACGTTCCCTGCTCATCAAAGTTTGGTTTCTACGGACTTAGGCAATTCAACCTTGCGAAAGTTTAATTTTTACGGCTAAAACACGTTTAACCTAGAAATTTTCGCATAACAGCAGCTTCAGTCGCACGAGTGAGCCATTCGCAGAATGGACTCATTCGCATTGCTCAGTCGCACGATTGGACATAGTCGTATCTCCATTCGTACGATTGAACCGTTCGTCACATTCATACGCATCAGATTCATTCGCACGACTGAGCTAATCACTTAGTTCAGCCGCACGATTGAACCAGTCGTAGAGTTCATACGCACACTGAGTGTTCATACGCACGCCTAGTCCATTCGCACCCTTCAGTCGGCCGACTCAAAATTGCTTATTAGACTTAAAGTTATTTACAATGGAAGATCAATTGTCAGCCTTTACTGCTGGGAAGGACTCTAGGATCCAGAACCTGCTGCTACTTGAGAGTGAGGTGGGTAATCATAATAAACCACCAAAGCTTTTAACGTTAGATGAGTTTCCCCACTGGAAACAACGTTTTGAGATCTACCTCAATGAGTGGATCCGAATCTATGGGAGGCCATCGAGATTGGATATAGTACACCGGTGGGAGCCGATGGAGTAAAGTTAACCTTAGGAGGGATGACAGACGCGCAGAAAGTCAAATATAATGCAGAGAAGAGGGTCTATGCATTGATTACACAGTCTATCCCTAAAGAGATTCCACCAGTACTCAGAGAATAAGCAGTCCAAGAAACTATGGGATGAGCTAGAGAAGAGGTACGACGGAATGCCTCGTTGAAGGCAATCAAGGCTAAGGAGTTAAAGAAGGAATTCGACAACTTCTCATCGATGGAAACGAGAGTTTGGACGATGTTATAGATAGATTCTACCATCTGATGAGTGAACTGCATACACATGGGGTGGCTACTACCATGGAAGAGAAGTTAATAATTTTGCAGACGGATTGCCTGAAAAATGGGTTTCATTCGTGTCTAATCTTAGACAGAATGGAATGCTGTCAAACTGGATATTAATGACTTCATTCTAAGTTGCGAGAAGAATCACTTAGAATGAAGTACAGAGCTCAGAAGTCTACGTACAATCAAAATCCGCTTTATACAATGCCACTCCTCAAGCTAAGACATCTGGAGCACCCCTCCAGACTGCATTCGTGTCTAGCTCATCGAGTCCTACACATGCACCTGCTCCAGGTTCAGAAATGTCAGGGTCTTCTTGTACCCAATACATTGGATCTGAAGCGAATGCTACTAGACTGAAGACCGAGAACCTCGGTAATGTGACTGTGGAAGTAGCTCGAGAGCACATGGATCTATTAGCAGCAATGGTCCATTCCTATGATGAACTTGTTGCTGGTAAGATTGGAAACTGCCATCTGGCAGACGAGGACTACGAGCAGGTGGACGAAATGGAGCTTGAGAGAATGGACATAATGTGGGCCTTAGCAAGTGCTGTCCGGAGGGCGAAGAAGTTTGTGAAAAAGACTGGACAGAACTTGGTTGCTACTAAGGATACCACCTTTGGCTTCGACAAGAGTAAAGTGACCTGCTTTAACTGTGGTGAAAAGGGGCACTTCAAGAGAGAATGTGTGAAGCCAAAGAAGACTGGGAACGGAACCCGTTCTCATCCTTCACTCGTCTAGACAAGCAAACTACCAGTTCTACTTCCTCAAACAAGGACTCAAAAGCCTTGACTGCTCATGATGATGAAGGACAGGATTGGAGCTTTAGGTTTGTCTCACCAGGGGAATCAAACATTGCAAATGTAGAAGATATTGACAGTGATTCCGCTAGTGAAGGAGATCTAGCAGTTGAGATAGCAATGTCACATAGTGAAGAAGCAACTGCAACCGAGGTCAGTTACAAGCCAAAGTGGAGACTACCATGTCAGAGACAGAAAAGACAGAAGCAAAAGAATCAGAATCATCTGATACTGCATTGATGGCAAACGCTTCTGAATCTGCTCAGGTAAGTACTACTAACACAATGTTTAATAATCATGCTTGTTCTGATTGTGATGCCTTTAGGAATAGCATAGATGCTAAATTTGCTAGGTTATTAGATCATAATGATAACTTGATAAAGATTTGCATCTATGCACTGAGGCTAATAGGGTACTAAAACAAAATGAGCTCAGTTATAAAGAAAAGATAGACCTTTTGACTAAACAGCTTAGGGAAACCGAAGTAGTTGCCTTTAATCAAGCTAATGACATTAGGTATTATCTAAACTCCCTAGAAGACACTAAGAAACAAAAGGCAGTTCTAGAAGTAGAAGTAAATTCACTAAACAGAAACTGCATAGTTGGACTAGTTCGTCGCACATAGTCCAACACTTAGTGAAAGAAAGGAACAACGGGGAGGGACTGGGTTATAAAGTGGTTCCGCCACCACCTGAGACTTTGATGAACACTAAAACTAGACCTTTAAATAGTAATCCCATCAAGGATCATGTAGTGTCTACTCCTCTTGTTAGTGATCCAATTCCTTATGTTCATCTATTGACACTGGAAACAAACAAAGGAGACCACTTCAAAGGCAAAGGTAAATGTCCTTGTGTTAATCTGGAAAAGAATTTGAAAAGGTTAACTTAAAGTCAGGTTCAAACAAAGTCAAATCAGAACCAAAAGGCTTTAAGGATAATCTTTCACATACTTCAAGTCAAAGACCAATTAACCAAAAGAAAAGGATGTCAAACAGGTTAAATCAGTTAATTTTGTTAAACCAGTAAACACATCAAAAGAACCAGAGTCAAAACCTAAAGTGAGTGATGTTACTAGAGTGTCACACACGTCTCCACAAAGAAAGTTTAATCATAAAGTTGATAGCAGGGCGTGCTACAACTGTGGAGAATGTGCACATTGCTTCCTACTGTCCTTATTATCAGACACCTAGGAAGAAGATTGCACTTCAGGACTCAAAACCTAGGTCTTCTAAGAGGAGCTCTTTAACTCCACCTAGACGAACTAGTGAACAGAAAGTTCAATCCGTTAGCCAGTCGACTGTTTATCACAAACAGGCATTGCACAAATCTGGCTTATGGAAAGAGAAGTCAACTTCTGTGGCTGATATGATGACAAGAGAACCTGAGCTACCCTCACCTTCTAAGGGTCAATGGGTTGAATTTCTGATGTGTGATGCCTCTGGGAAACCCAGCCAGTAAAGGCTTGGGTTCCTAACCTAAACTAATCCTTTACCTTGTATGTGCAGGTTGTTCAATACAGTGCTGAAACTAACACGTGGATAGTAGACAGCGGAGCATCCAGGCACATGACAGGAAACAGAGCCCTTTTATCAAATGTCAAAAAATAAAAGGAGGGCATGTTTCGTTTGCTGGAACAAGGGAGGATATATCACAGCTCAGGGAGAAGTTGGAAATCAGAAAGTTAAGTTTGATAGGGTGAACTACGTCCAGCAACTTCAAAACAACTTACTCTCTGTTTCACAAATATGTGATAAGGAATTTAAAGTCATCTTCGACAACAAGAAGTGTTATGTACCGAAGAAAGACTACGTGATCCTAGAGGACCAAGTTTTGATGACTGCTTCAAGATATAAAGATCTTTATGTCTTGGATCTGTCAACAGCTTCTACAATGGATCATGAGGTTCAGTGTTTTCTATCCAAAGCTACTGAAAAAGACTCCATCTCCTGGCATAGGAGAATGGACACATCAGTCAAAGGAAGATGAATCACTTGATTCAGAAGGATCTGGTGAGAGGTGTAAATGTCAAGAACTTTCAGCTTCCTGATTTCTGTATAGCTTGCAAGAAAGGTAAACAGACAAAGAAGTCTCATAAGGAAAAGAAGTTAATTCAATAGAACTTCCTCTTGAACTTCTACACATGGATCTGTTCGGTCCAGTCAGTACAAAGAGCATTGCAGGCGACTTGTACTGTTTTGTGGTCACCGATGACTACTCAAGGTTCACTTGGGTAATGTTTCTGAAATCCAAATCAGAAACATTTGAATCATTCAAGGAGTTGGTAACCACACTGGAATCTCTCTACAAGCTGAAAGTTAGACAAGTACGCTCAGACAACGGAACGGAATTCAAGAACCATTGGATGGAGGAATACTGCAAGGAAAAGGGGATTGTGCATCAATTCACTTCTGCTTACACACCTCAGATGAATGGCGTTGCTGAGAGAAAGAACAGGAGCTTGATAGAGACAGCACGGACTATGCTGGCAGACTCGAAACTGCCTATCCAATTCTGGAATGAGGCAGTGGCAAATGCATGTTATACACTGAATCGAGTCCTGATAGTCAAGCGCCACGGAAAAACATGTTACGAGCTACTACAAAGACGCAAACCGAACTTGGAGTATCTCGAACCATTTGGGGCGCCGTGCACACTTCTGAAGAAGACACAAGAGGGTAAATTCAGCGAGAAGCAGATGTAGGCATCTTTCTAGGATACAACATACCTAACAAGCGAGTTTACAATAACAACAGGTCTAGTAGAAGTTTGGTGTAATGTTTGATGTTCAGCGATTCACCACACCGCCTACTGGCAAAGGACCCGCCTACTTCTTTGACTATGATGGATTCTTCAAGTCCTTCAACATTCCTCTCTCTCCCTCGGATGACGAATTAGCTACACGAATGATGTATGATAGCTTGAATCCACCAACATCTAGCTCACAGGGAGAATCATCTACTCATTCAGGGGAGTAATCGACGACAGTGACACCTCCTCTGAAAATGAAGCTGAAGAAGATACCCAGAACAGTCAGGAGGAACAGGTTCCAGTTCCTGAAAGTCCACAAGCATCTACCAGTGGTGCACCTTCGACGTCAGAGCCTCAAACTCCAACTACCTCAGATGAAGAACAAATGTTCATCATCTTGGCTCTGAGGTAGCTGTTCCTACTACTCCAGGATCACGTCTAAATTTATCATCCCTTAGACAATGTCATTGGGGATGTCCGATCAGGAGTACAAACCCGAAATCAGCTGTACTCAGCTGACTATGCCTCTGTTATGGAAAAGGGATATATTCATGATGGTGCCTATCGGTGTTTTGTCTCACAGGTTGAGCCAAATATGTCAGTGAAGCACTAAATGATGAGGCATGGGTGAGTGCAATGCAAGAAGAACTTCTTCAGTTCAAGAAGTTAGGTGTATGGTCTCTGGTTGATAGACCTAAAGGTGCTAAGGTCATTGGCACCAAATGGGTTTTAAAATGCAAGAAAGATGACCAAGGATCATTATCAGGAACAAGGCTCGACTGGTTGTTCAGGGATTTCGCCAAGTCGAGGGAATTGATTACAATGAGGTATTTGCACCCGTGGCAAGGATGGAAGCCATTCGTATCTTCCTTGCCTATGCATCGTACATGAAGATTAAAGTCTATCAATTAGATGTGAAGAGTGCATTTCTTCATGGGAAATTAGAGAAACAGTTTATGTCAGTCAACCCGAGGGATTTGAAGATCCTTATCATCGGGATAGAGTCTACAAGCTCGACAAGGCTTTATACGGGCTTCATCAAGCTCCAAGAGCTTGGTATGAGAAACTCTCGACTCATCTTGTGAAACACGGCTTTCGCAGGGGAGTCATTGACTGCACGCTGTTCATTAAAGAAAAAGATGGCGACCTACTGCTCGTACAATCTATGTTGATGACATAATTTTTGGTTCAAAGAACGAAGAGTTATGCAAAGAATTTGAAGCAGTTATGCAGAAAGAGTTTGAGATGAGTGCTATGGGGGAGATGAAGTTCTTTCTCGGGCTACAGGTGGATCAAACACCAAATGGGATCTTTCTACATCAGACCAAGTACGTAAGCGACATTCTCAATCGTTTTGACATGGAGAATGCATCTGCTGCAGGTACTCCACTGGCTACGAATCACGACATAGCCCCTGATGAAATGGAGATCTGGTGGATGCCACGATGTACCGAGGAATGATTGGATCCCTCATGTATCTCACTGCCTCTAGACCTGATATCATGTATGCGACATGTTTATGTTCTAGATATCAGGCTAAACCTAAGGTCAATCATCTGATCGGGGTCAAAAGGATTTTTCGCTATCTAAAGGGTACACCCACACTGGGTTGTGGTATCCTCATGATGATGATTTTGAGCTCACGCGTATAGTGACTCGGACTACGGAGGCTGCAAGATGAACTACAAGTCTACATCAGCAGGGTGTCAATTCTTTGGGAGAAGATTAATTACCTGGCAGTGTAAGAAGCAGACATCGGTTGCATTGTCAACCTGTGAAGCCGAATATGTTGCTGCTGCAAGTTGCTGTTCACAAATCATCTGGATTCACAGCAAATGCGGATTACGGTTTAACGTTCCATTCTACTCCTATTTTTGTAGATAACTCTGCTGCAATTGCAGTAACTAAAAATCTGGTCCACATCCTAAGACCAAACATATCGGTATTAAATATCACTTCATACGAGATTGTTTCGAAAAGAACTTAATTGATGTGGTAAAAATTAATACTGATTTTCAACGCGCTGACCTCTATACTAAAGCCTTTGATAAACCACGTTTTCAATATCTGCTAGAGGTCAACGGCGTTAAAAAGAGAAGTGATGTTATTCCTGATGATGATCATGTGTAGTCCGATGTAGTTTAGTTAATTTTTTTTTTATTTTTTTTATTTGTTTATTTTAGTCTGTTTAAATTAAACTCATGTTATTCTGCTGTTTTATTAAAATCCTAAAATAATTAAACCAGGTTTGATTTTAGTATTTTAGGGGGAGAATAGTCCAGCAACATTAAAAAAAAAGGGGAAACCGAGGAGAAGGAGTGGAAAGCTGATACAAGGTAGATCGTATCTGTGATACCGATTCAAACCCTTTGGAATATGATAGTACACAGGAACAAGTCAAGAGGGACTTTAAAATCCTAATTTAGAAAAGATGAAAAAATTCAAAGTATAAGTCTGTAGTCTAAGCAATATAAAAGGAAGATGATAGAAAAACTGGTAACTCCTAAGGTAACACAATGAGAGTAGACCTAGAGGTTGCTAGACCACAATTGATATGTCGGTAGATTCAACACAATAGATGATTAGACCGGACTGGTGATCTCAAGATCAAACTAAGTGTTCAACTGACTGTGGGCTTCCATCTTATCACTGGTTAACACAATCAAAAATATTCCAATAAGGGGTAATGAGCATGTAAACCACAAATGTGTGCGTTGACCATAAATAGAGCAAAGCACGAAAAATGAAAGAAAAATGCTATCAAGCTAATGACCTATGTTGTTGGTGCATTTGGTGCAAAATAAAAGCTGCTCTAACAAGGAGATAGGTTGTGTGCCTCTCTGCTGTGCGATGGCACTGACCTGAGGATAAGCATAACCTAGATATTCTAGAATTCATTGTGTTTGCCGCCTCTTTGCTGTGCGATGGCACTGACCTGAGGACTGGTTTTCTCTATGAAAGATCTAAGATAGTCTCTTCTTGTAACAATACCCGTAGACCGCTCAAAAGCTCCTGAGGGATGTTGATTACCATATAAGTGTGGGATCCACAAATGTTCGTTGAATTAAATAAACCAAAAACAATCACCGGTTTGAGTCAAGAGTCTGTGTATGGATTTAAGTGGACAAACATATTGACAATCATTGTGGCTGCAATTCTTGAAAGTTCAAATCAATGTGGTAATCTAAGAGTTCCAGTATGATTCCCTAAAGCTGCTGATGACTCTGGATGAACACCAAGAATTGAGCATCGAAAGAGTTTGATAACAAGTCCCAATGATTTGATGTTCCTGTATGATTCCAAAATTGAATTGGTCAGGTGTGGTCAATCTAAGTTGAAGCTTTCGATTCCGGAACAATCCCGTAGATTTCCATCTTAGGGTTTTATCTCTCACAAAAAGTCCAAAACAATTCTATTTGTGTATTTAGTTTAAGTTTCTAGTTTAATCTTTTAGTGTGTGTGTCTGTCGACTACATCAGAAATCAGAATGGAATTACCTCACCTAAAAGGGTCATGTCTGAGATGGCCACATGTTTTTCAAAGTTTAAAGAGTCCCAGAGGTGACAACGTGTTTTAAAAAGAGTCACGTCTGAGGTGACTGAATTGGTTAAGAGCTTATATGTTATTGTCAAAAGTTAAAAGGGTCTTAAAAGTAAAATGTTCAAAATGACTGTAAACTCACTAAGTGTGACCCATTCGCACGATTGGATCATGGTTATGGACCAATATGCGAATGGCTCCCAATCGGCCGAATGACATGAGAATGATCCATTCGACCGAATAAAGGAGAATGAAACAGTCGACCGACTGAGGCTCAGTCGGTCAACTGAAGATGCGAATGAAGGAGACCGAATGAGGCAGTCGAACTGAATGCGATTGACTAGGCCACGTACGACTGAGACTCAGTCGCCCGAATGAACTGAGCGAATGAGGCCAGTCGGCCGATTGAACTAAGTTCAGTATTTAAGGGCCTAGTCGATCGCATGTTCCTCATCACACCAAAATCGCACTCCAATCGCATTCTTCCCGTTACTCTGCCAAAAATTGCTACAGATCCTGATTTACATTGCTGTTGAGTTTCTTACATTCGAGTGACGATTTTACAGGTACATTACTCTTGAATCTTACAAAATCAGAAGATTACCGAACCTACATAGAGACACTCGATTGAATCAAGAACCGAACTATGAAATGACCTAATCACCTACGTAAACTAAGCAAAATGTTAAAATAAAGTTTAATAGGTTATTAGTGACAAGTAGGCGAGTCAATGGACCATTAAACCTGTTAAATGACTTAAATTGGTCAAGATTCGACCCACAGGCTATCGAACAGTGGGGAAGCGACTGGTCGTTCGAATGAACTCCAATCGCCCGATTGAACCTTGCGATTGGGTCATTCGGCCGAATGAACCACCGAAGCCATGAGTTCAGTCGGCCACTGAACCAATCGAGACTCAGTCGGCAGATTGAACTCAATCGCATGTCAATCAACCGAATGAACTCAGTCGTACTTAAGAACAACCGAATGACTCCAGTCGCATGATTCATTCGCATGAATGATCAGAATGGAAGTGAAACACTACACTTAGAACTGAATTCTGATGTATTATGTACTAATGATCATGTGTTTTGTGTTTCAGGAAAAATGGCTGACAATGGTCTCTTAATCCAAAGCACAACATATGTGCCCATTTGGACCACACAACTCGGAACGGGGCCAAGTTCTCCGAGATTATAGCCTTCCTCAAACGCTCATGGATACATAAGGCTATATCTACACCGTGCACGCCTTACAAATCACTACACCAGGCATTCTGGGAGAATGCCTCAGTGGATCGCTCTCGTGAGCCATACAGCATCCGAAGCACCATTTTGGGTCAAGCTATCGACATTACCGCTACAGACATCCAGAGAATCCTTGAGTTTGGGGATGACTCCACGCACCCCACTAAGTTACATCCTTTGACAGTGAGAGGGTGTTTTCCTCCGAATCAAGTATGCGGGGGACATTAACTCGGGGGTGCTAAATAGAGCAACCTGCCCACAATACAATATCTGGCACATGTGATTCTTAAGTGCATTGCTTCGAGAAGGGTGGTTTCGATGACCTATCAGATCAGATACCAAATGCCTTCGTGGCTCTGGTGCTGAACCACCCTTTCAGCTTCTCTAATATGATCTTTGCTTATTTGTAGAGAACATTGAAACAAAAGGGAAAGAAGGTTTTTGTATGTATCCAAGGTTCTTCAGATGATATTTCAATGAGAAGCTGCCTCTGCTCCCCAAGGAAGTCACGATGCAGTGACTTTGGAACTTATGGATGACACTACTTTGGGTAGGATGGTGGTGTACCGGGGCAAGCAAGTGAAGCCCCAGGCAAAGAGGCTGATTGGCCATTTAGCAGATGAAAGTTATGTGGCACCGGGGAGACGCCAATGGCGTCACGAGGACAGTGACTCCGACGTGGAGCCAATTGTCCTACCTACTGATGATTCAGATGATGATGATGGGGGTGCCGGAGACAATATGCCTGTTCACAGAGAGGCACTACGTCTGATGTCGTGCCTCCAGCATCCGCCCCGGCTGCAGAAGTTACCGAATCAGCTGGGTTTCATCATGACTTTGTCCTTGAGACAGAAGTAGAAGAAGAAGAGTCTGATGAGGAGCCCCTCACCAGGACTGTGGGAAGAAAAGTGGTTCCCACAGTACATGGGCTTCGGGTGGTTGGTGAGCACCCAAGAGACTCTGGAGAGACAGAGACCGACCCGACCTATGTTCCAGGTCAATCGGCAGGGTAGGAGGGGGAGCATCCACCTCGAAGGGAACGAGGAGAAAACGGATGGCTCAACCCATGGGCAGAACCAAAGAAGAAGCGTCGTTTGACCTTCATCACTACTACCTCAGCCACTACAGCCACTACCACCACCACTACCACCTCTTCAGACACACCATCCACCACCATAGCCACCACAGCCCCCACAGCAACCACAGACACCACCAGACCTACCACCACAATACAGATCCCAGCCACCACTACATCATTCACCCCTCACTCACCACCACTATCATCCCGACCTGACCCGATATTCACCACAGCCACCACCACCACCACTAGCCACCAAACCGAGCCCTCAGCCTATCCCTCATTCACTTACAGATCACCTCTACCTACAGTTACGGTAGAAGAACAGTTGTCGGCACTAAACAGAATGGTAATGCGTTTGCTGGCTGCCGATGAGGAAAAGGCCTCCCAAATCCGCCAGCTTACTGACCTGACTGCTGCACAAACTCACCAAATTGCAGAGCAGGCTCAAGTGATAGAAAGGCAGGCCCGACAGATGACTGCCCAGAGCAACGAGATAGCCTTCTCCAAGCTCAAAGCGTCACCTCAGGGAAGAAAATAGAGGAGTTGGAAAAGGCTAAAAAGACCATTTGCTAAAGCTGAAAGGATCGAAGGAGGAGCCATTAAAGATAAGGGATGGGGACAGAAATGATGATGATGATGAAGACGATGATGATGATGAGAGTGAAACTGACGAAGAGAAAACTGAAGAATGGCACGAAGATGAAGACACTGACGGAGGAGAAGCAGCTGAATCTGTCTCAGCTCCAGGGCAAGAGAAAAGATCAAAGAACAGACAAGATCAGTCAGCTTCTGCTTCTGCACCTTCACGTGATGAGCCGAGTATTCAGGAAAAGTAAATAGTAGATGTTTATGTATTTATTTACTTTTGTATTCTGTATTGAAAACCATGTATTAAATGTTTATATTAAGTTAATGCATTTCGTTTGATAAATTACTAATGATTTGAGTGTGAAATGTGTAAATCAAACAGATCCAAATTACAAAAGAGATGAGTTTGATATTGCTCCCTTCAGCAGGTCAAGTCTCAACTCACAATGGTTCTTGATCTGCAAGGGATTGTCAGAAGGTCAGTGAGTTATACCCCTGAAGAAGGGGAAATAATTCACGATCTATCGAACGAGCAACTGGCAGATATTTTCAAGCTCAATCCTGATGAAATAGTGAAAGATGCTCCGACATGTAATTCTACCTGTGATGACGAGCTAAATGACGTTGATGAAATAGAGATAGAAGATGTCACTGCAGAGCACTATCCTCAGTATGCTGACAATGAGGGCAATGTGGTTCCCAATCTGGGTGAATCCCTTGTCGGTGATACATTTGAGGTGTTAGACAAAATGGAGCAAGAGTCAGAGAAGACAGAGGGAATGGCCCAAGCCTCAAAGGATGATGTTGATATCCGTAAGGCTGAATGGGCTGCATGTTTTAAAGAATTAGAGCCCAACGTGCTGCACCGAAAAGGGATGCCTACACCAAGCTCTACAGAGTCAAGAAACATCTTAAGGTGTCAGGCAGGATTATAGCATGGGCATATTTTGATGATCTTAACGTTTATGCCGTTAAGAGGGAGAAGGGCATAGAGTACTTTAGATTTCCACATGATCTAAAGACTCTACCAGGTTTTGAGCTCAACCAGCTAGCCAAATGAAGCTGTTGTATGCTGACCCGAGAAAGATGTCAGGCTGGTTTGAGGCTGCCCTAAAGAAAGAGTACCACACCAGGTGGATTAACTTCAGACCTCAACAACCTACAAGGTATATTAGAAGGTCTGAGATGGATGCCATTACTGGAAAACCAAAGATAGTGTTGAAGTGGAATCCTCCGCGCACAATGTCAAGAATCCCACTCGGGAAATGACAAAGGATTTCACACCACACTTTAAGTGGTGGTACTACGATTGGAGAACAGCAGAAGCGGTCATAGTTCTAAATAAAGAGGGCCAAATGGATACAATCAGAGTATTCGACCCGATGTGGCTTACCAACTTGTCGGAAAAGGATGTTTATACACTATACAAGTGGCCACTGTTCTATGATACGCAAGATATTGTACAGGCCCTCCAGTTCCAAAATGTCATAAGACTTTGCTTCGCGTTTGATATTCACGCGGGAGTCACAAAAGAGGAAGTACAAGAAATATGAGGAGGTAATGAAGAAAACAAGACATTAGAGAGATCTAGGTCCAAGGGGGAGTTTGTTGATACATGTATGTCCCTAGATCATGATATGTGATGTAATAGATCTTGTTTGGTATGATTAATGAAATGATATTGATAGTTTGTTAGTTATAATGTTTAATGTTTCATTAATGTGTGACATTGAATTGGTAATTAGGTTAGTGATTGCTTGAATGATTACATATAATGTTTATTAATTAATACATTCAAACTTAACATAATGAAGTTCTCATGCGAATGGCTCATGCGAATGAACCATACGCATGAATAACTTCACACGATTGACTCAGTCGCACGACTGAACCAGGAGACTGGATCAGTCGTACGATTGTAACATAAGATTGGCTCAGTCGCACGACTGAACACTCAGTCGTACGAATGAATCAACCGCATGGTTCAATCGCACGACTGAACCATACTAATGGTTCAGTCGCACGATTGGATAGTACCAACCTATAAATACAACTCAATTCGTGAAAAACAAAACTCTCGATAATTACGATTCCAGACGTACCCTAGCCGTCCAGAAACCTCCAATTCGTTCTCCAAGTTCATAGAACACATTAGATCGATTCCCAATCGATTTCTAACGTTAGTTTCAATTCTTGATTGATTCTTCGTGTGTTCTCACTGATTGGATCGCCAATCAAATAGGATTCCGCACTATTTGATCTGGTTTACACGTTAATCTCTAGGTATTTCGGTCAATACCAGGTCTAAAATAGGTTTATATGACTCCCAAGTAATCTTCCAATAGCAGTAAGTTCTGAATACGTGAGTTTCTCCCTGCTGTGAATGTGAGTATTGATCCTCCAGTGATATAAACTTTAACTTTAAACCAAACTATTCATTAGTGCAAATGAAGGTGTGCGATTGGGCTCGATTAGGGTGATTGAACTATGCGGATGGTAAATCGTGTGATGAACTAATCCGGTGACAAGTTGACGAATGAACTAATGCGGGTTCAGCAATGCGAATAGACTTATCAGTCGTATGAATGGGAGTACGAATGAGTCAAATCATGCGTATGGGGGATGGTATGAACCTCAGTCGTGCAATTGAGTCAATCGTGCGACTAAACCTGCTGGTTTCAAAATTCATAGATTTAGGTGTTTGGACGCTAAAACATGAAATTTCTGCTAACCCTAATTGTCGTATGCCGGAATAAACTAAACTTACGATCAGGAGAAATCTAAAACCCAATTTGACGCAAGATTGTGTTTTTGATGTAAAAAAACAAATTTTTATATGAAAACGACTGAATCACACGTAAATCTAGAGCCAAAGCTCTGATACCACTTGTTAGGATCGTGTACTGGATGAATACTGACAGATTTACGCGTATACCAAACCAAATAGTGCGGAATCCTATTTGACCGGTGATCCAATCAGTGAGAATGAACGTAGAATCATTAAAGATTGAATCTAATGTAAGAACGATTAGCAATTGATCTACCGATCTATGAGTTGGAACAGGTTGCTAGAGGTCTCTGGATGGCTAGGGTACGTCTAGGTATTGAATTCTTCAAAGTGTCTCGTTTTCCCACGATTTAAGTGGTATTTATAGGTTATGGTTTCTCAATCATGTGACTGAAGCATTTGCATGGTTCAGTCGTGCGATTGAGTCATGCGGTTGGTCCATTCACACGACTAAGTGTTCAGTCGTGCGACTGAGTCAATCTCATGTTTCAATCATGCGACTGATCTAGTCTCCTGTTCATTTGTACGACTGGCTCATTAGCATGAATTTGTTCATGCGTATGGTGCATTAGCATGGGCCAATCGCATGAAAACTTCATATGATTAAGTTTGAATATTTTTCATAATCATTACTTGACTTAGATTTATTCAAACAACCACAACCTATATAGTTAGTTCAATAAGCGTTATTACATACCAAGCAATGAAATATTCAGCATTATAAGCACAACCACACATTGTATTTCATTAAGTACCCGTACAATTACATATGTGTAAGACAATAAAGACATATACATAAGTTCAGAAACAAGGGACACATGTATCTACAGGGTCATCATAAAAGCTCTAATGCTCGCCTTCTATCACTCATTCCCGGCATTCTTCTTTACCCAAGAAGCCCTCGACTTCTTGCAATCCTTACTTAGATGGCCCTCTTCGTCATAGTAATAACACCTTACAACCCCACACTCCCTTGCCACATGATCGGGCTTCCACATTTGAATCAGGTGATAAACCCCACCTACACTTCCCCGTGCTCCCTTCAACACTTACTACATCCTTCAACACTTACCACATCTCTTCGTCCTTTAACCTACCGTAACTATATGCCGATCATCCACCTTTTCACTTTTGTTACTTGGAGTAACACCACACGTCCAAACTGCTTCCCATTCCAATTCCTATCACCACCACCCTTCTTGCTCACCTCAACCATTGTCACCTCACTCTTATCATAGAGCCTCCCCGCCAGATCAACTATCGACTTAAAGGTACTTTGCCGGGCAGCGATCATGTGCCTGTGGATGTCTGCCGGCAAGCATTGAATGTACCTCTTGATATTTTTGATACCAACGTCACCTGACCGACACCAGCCTTGCCATCTGATTGAGCTTGATCGTATACTGATGGTGTGTCATGGTTCGTGCCTCCAACTATAGGAACTCACTCTCAATCATGTTGAGTTCCTTGTGAGGACAAAACTCCTCGATCACCAGCTTCTTTAATTCACTCCACCTCATCCTTCCCACCAATACAAGGCCGATTCCATAATGAGTGGATAGCAAACTTCACCTTTTGATCCTCCTTAGATTCGCTAATATCCAGCACAACCTCTATTTCTCTCACCCATCGGTGAGCAGCAGGAACATTCCTATTGCCATTAAAATTTGGGGGCTTACACCTTTGAAAGGCTCCATAGTTACACTCCCGTACTATTTCTTGCACAACTTCTTCTCCCTCCTCATCATCACTCGAGCCAACCGTCTCAATCTCCGATTTCTCTCTTTCTCCTCTCTCATCATTTCCCCTCTAGAGAGTATTCTTTTTCTTTCTTCTCATCCTCTATCATAGCTCTAATCACTTCAGTCACCACAGACAACAAATTCATCTACATGACCTGATGAACCTCCTCTACTACCGCCTCTTTCACTAAGGCCCTCAGATTGGCGCTCTCATCGCCACCTTCCTAGTGATTGGTCTTGGGCTCCTCATGAGCTGCTTCAATGGTCTTAGCTTTGCTTCTAGTGACCCAAGGTCCCAGCACCCATCCACCACATCCACCACGACTCCACCTCATGAAAATTTTGACGATCTTCACCAGCCATCCCCTAAACACTATAAGATTCAAACACCAACATGGTCATTCAAGGTTATAGCTTAGATTATGTCAAGTATAGTAAGTCCCTAATTTCAGGGGCTAGTTGTGATTAGCCACTTACTTTAGTCTTCATTCCCTAAGCATTTTCTATCCTGACTATATCAGTATTCAAATCTATTTTAGCACATAAAATCAAATAGCATGCGCACGTAATATCAGTTAGTTTAAAAGAAATTACCTAATCGCACGTAGCTACTTGGGCTAGCGTCATTCGATTTGGTCCCATTTTCAGTTTAAGTTTAGGTTTTTGAAATAATTTACTAATTTCTGTTAAACTTTGGCTTTGATACCAACTTGTACGGCCCCGTTTCCGGAATGGTTACGGTCAACATTCATCGTACATCATAATTAAACACATTTTAATTCATAAAACAATGCAACAAAATAATTTAACACAAACCATTTCATGCATTAATAATTACTTTTCCAAATAATACATCGTCGTTTAAAGTGACAAAATAACATTTAGTTGCATTACAACACAAACATAACATTTCTGCATAACATTTCTGCATAACATGGAGGTTAGTCCTCTTTCGCCAAGTAGCTTTACGCTCATGCCACCCTGTTGGACCAAAAGAACAAATGAGCTAGATCAGAAAAACCTTTAAGTCCCATAGACATCAAAACAACTGAAGTGATCTAAAATGCTGAAGACAAAGTGAAGACAAAGTCTGAAGACAACTGTTGAAGACAAAGTCTGAAGACAAAGTCTGAAGACAACTGCCGAAGACAAAGTTTGAAGACAACAGCTAAAGACAAAGTCTGAAGACAAAGTCTGAAGACAACAGCTGAAGAAAAAGTCTGAAGACAACTGCTGAAGACAAAGTTTGAAGATCAAGTTCTCAAAAGTTGTCACAACAGCTGAAGTAGTTCTCTTCTGTAGTTGGGATGGTTTACATTTCAGTCGTTTGTAATCAGTAGTTTTATATTATGTAAAACATCTGAAGTTCTTACACTTCAGATGTTATAACTTCAGTAGTTGTAATGTTAGCTTATACTTAGCTTTTAGTGAAGGTGTCCTCAGTTGTTGTGAACATCTTCAGTTGTTTAGTTTACTTTCAATTGTTTGTATAAATCAGTTAGATGTCACTATCAAGTGACGTCAGCTGATGTCACATTCCTTATAAATGGAATGTTGACCTAATTTCCCTGTACGGGAAGCTTGTGCATGAATAAAAACATTCTTTTTGCAGAAAACTCTCTCTCTATAACCGTTACTGTTTGATTGAATATTTGTATTATTCTTGCTATAATTTCATCTAATTCGTGTGCTATTCCACTGAAAATCCTAATCTAATTGATCAAACTAGATCTCAATCCTTTCGAATGGTATCAGAGCAGGTTAATCATTGATCGATTTAACAATTGATCATTGAAACTATTCTTTTGATATCTAAGTTTGATCGAATTAGCAAATTTGCAAGAATTGGTTATAGAGTTTGTTTTTCTGTTGCCTCCTGTGAATTAATTTGAGATTCTTGTTGTTTTAAACTGTGTTGTTGAGTTTTGAGTTAGATCTGTTAAAATCTCAT
Source organism: Flaveria trinervia (assembly GCA_025506515.1). Taxonomy (NCBI): domain Eukaryota; kingdom Viridiplantae; phylum Streptophyta; class Magnoliopsida; order Asterales; family Asteraceae; genus Flaveria; species Flaveria trinervia. The sequence goes on from CM046457.1 coordinate 11,589,717, forward strand.
TGAACCTGTTTGAATTGGTGAAAATGGCTACATCAATCAATGATCCTCACAATACTGGTTCCTCAACAAAGCCTCCCATGCTTGTTAGGAGTGAGTACAACATATGGCAATGACAAATGCTCCATCACCTGTCTGTCAACAGTTTAGGTTGTTGGAAATCTATGGTTCATGGACCATATAAGCCTATGGTGAGTAATCCGGAAACCAATGAATGGTTCGAAGAAGAAAGAGCAATATTCAGATGAAGATCTAAAACTATTTGAAATTGATGCTAAAGCCCATGGAATTCTAGCCATGGCACTGCCTAATGAAATGGTTCCGAAGAAGAAAAGCAATATTCAGATGAAGATCTGAAACTATTTGAAATTTATGCTAAAGCCCATGGAATTTCGGCCATGGCACTGCCTAATGAAATCTATTCTGGACTTATGCATCATGAATCTGCTCATGACCTCTGGGTTGCTCTGAAAGAACAATTTGGAGAAACTAATGAGGTCTTAGCAAACAATAGAGAAATCCTTGCCCAGGAATATGAGACATTCTCTCATAGAAAGGGTGAGTCACTGACTCAACAGTTTGAGCGATTCTCCTGTTTGATATCTGAGTTGAAAATGGTTAAACATGAATATACAAACAGTCAAATGAACAACACATTTCTCAGATCCCTGCCTGAGAGATGGGACACATATACTATTGTCCTACGCTCCAATGCAAATCTAGATATCTCTCACCCAACTTCATGGGAAACAGTTAACATTTGAAAGAGAGATAGAACAGAAAAGGAAACTGACTTCATCTGGGAAGCTCACTGATGATTTTGTACCAGGGAATACTGCTCTGGTTGGTCATGAGTCAGAATATGCTACATCAGAAAGTTCTTATGATGAGCATATTGATTTCTCTTCAAACAGTGGAGATCATGCTTTTGCTGGTATTGATAGTAATTCAGGATGTAATAGTGACAATCTGTGCTTTTTGATGGATGATTGAAAGGAATTGCTGATGATGATTTGGAAGAGATGGATATTTTGAGCCAAATGGCATTAGTTAATATTAGATCTCAAAATTTTTACAAAAGGACAGGTAGAAAATTCCCTGGTCTCTCTAGAAAAACCAAAGTTGGTTTTGACAAGAGCAAGTTGAGGTGTCACAAGTGCCATAGACTTGGACATTTTGCAAGAGAGTGTAGATCATCTGGATCTAACTCTTCTGCACCTTTGTGACCTTTCCAGGTAATAATTTACAAAACAAAGGGCAACATTCTACCAGTTATGGTCATCATTCACAAATTCAATCATCTCCTGCATATTTTGTTCCTCAAGGTCAAATGCCATATCCTTATCCCTGTTTTTACATGCCTCAGTCCAATGAGGTTCCGATACCCATAGCTCAACAATCACATGCCCTACCTGAGCCTCAACCATCTCAATCAAATCAACAATCTCAATCTTAATCTCAATCACATCAAAGCTTTTTCACTCCTAGAGTTGTTGACTGGAGTAGCTTACCAAATGATCTTTCTTGTTATTCTGAACAAGTGTTTTCTAGTGCTGGTCAACATGGTGGTGAAAATCCTTTTGGAAATCTTGCTCTTATGGCCCTGGAGTCTACTGATGGTTCATGCTCAAATGCTTCATCATCACAGGTACCACAAGTATCTTCTGAGGCTAAGGCCAAGTTGTGTTCTGAGTCATGCATAGCTGCTTTTGCCTCAATTAGAGAAGCAAATGTAGCTTTAATTAATCAAAATCGTGACCTAGAGAAAGTGATTTCCAAAAGAAAAGCTGAGTTTGAGTCTGTTTTAAAAGAAAAAGATGATGAGATTTACAAATTAAAATGCCAAATCACTGATGAAAAGGCTAAGGTAGAGGTCATTTTAGAAAATCATAAGAGTCTCAAAGAAACACTTGCAGCTACTCAAGTTGAGTGTGAACGCTGGGTAACATCTTGCAAGGGGTTTGAAATACTTCTTAGTAAGCAAATTGCTTCAAATGTGAAGTTTGGGATTGGATATAATCACACTGAACTTCCTACAGATTTTACTCCCAAGACATAAGTAAAATCTGAACATGAAATCAATTCCCAAACCACATCATCATGTGTCTCATCCACAAGTGATAATGTACAATCAGAGGATGAAGTTAGTAATAGTACCTCAGCTAATCAATCTGCTGATAGTCTTACTGCTGTTGACACATGATCAAAGAAAAGCTGAGCACTTCAGGTGTTGTCTCACAAGGTATTCAAAGTACTGAAGAGCAAGTAACAACACCTGAAGAACATTTCAAACCAAATGAAACCAAACATGGTTTGCCAACTGCTGAAGAGTCTATCAGGAAATCCAAATGTACTGATAAAAAACTTCTGAAGAACAAGTCTTCAGTTGTTACAAATCCTTCAGTACTTCACATAAGTACTGAGAGGAAGAAAGTACTCAAGAACACACCTTCAGTAGTTTCATCTTCTTCAGCATCTGATCAACAGAAGATGAAGAAAAAGCCATGTGAAATATGTGGTCTATTCAATCATCTCACTAATGAATGTTGGTACAAAAAGGGTTCCAGATTTAACAAAGATAAAATCACACTGAACTTGCAAGGGGTTTGAAATGCTTCTCAGTAAGCAAACTGCTTCAAATGTGAAGCTTGGGATTGGATATAATCACACTGAACTTCCTACAGATTTTACTCCCAAGACAGAAGTAAACTCTGAAGGTGAAATCAATTCCCAAACCATATCATCATGTGTGTCATCCTCAAGTGATAATGTTCAATCAGAGGATGAAGTCAGTAATAGTACCTCAGCTAATCAATTTGCTGATAGTCTTACTGCGGTTGAACACATGATGAAAGAAAAGCTGAGCACTTCAGGTGTTGTCTCACAAGATATTCAAAGTACTAAAGAGCATGTAACAACACTGAAGAACATTTCAAACCAAATGAAACCAAACATGGTTGCCAACTGCTGAAGAGTCTATCAGGAAATCCAAATGTACTGATAAAAAACTTCTGAAGAACAAGTCTTCAGTTGTTACAAATCCTTCAGTACTTCACATAAGTACTGAGAGGAAGAAAGTACTCAAGAACACACCTTCAGTAGTTTCATCTTCTTCAGCATCTGATCAACAGAAGATGAAGAAAAAGCCATGTGAAATATGTGGTCTATTCAATCATCTCACTAATGAATGTTGGTACAAAAAGGGTTCCAGATTTAACAAAGATAAAATCACACTGAACTTGCAAGGGGTTTGAAATGCTTCTCAGTAAGCAAACTGCTTCAAATGTGAAGCTTGGGATTGGATATAATCACACTGAACTTCCTACAGATTTTACTCCCAAGACAGAAGTAAACTCTGAAGGTGAAATCAATTCCCAAACCATATCATCATGTGTGTCATCCTCAAGTGATAATGTTCAATCAGAGGATGAAGTCAGTAATAGTACCTCAGCTAATCAATTTGCTGATAGTCTTACTGCGGTTGAACACATGATGAAAGAAAAGCTGAGCACTTCAGGTGTTGTCTCACAAGATATTCAAAGTACTAAAGAGCATGTAACAACACCTGAAGAACATTTCAAACCAAATGAAACCAAACATGGTTTGTCAACTGCTGAAGAGTCTATCAGGAAATCCAAATGTACTGATAGAAAACTTCTGAAGAACAAGTCTTCAGTTGTTACAAATCCGTCAGTACTTCACATAAGTACTGAGAGGAAGAAAGTACTCAAGAACACACCTTCAGTAGTTTCATCTTCTTCAGCAGCTGATCAACAGAAGATGAAGAAAAAGCCATGTGAAATATGTGGTCTATTCAATCATCTCACTAATGAATGTTGGTACAGAAAGGGTTCCAGATTTAACAAAGATAAAATCATTAACAAGAAAATTAATAAAATGAAAGATGAATTTGAAACCAAGTTTATGCCACAAACATCTCAACCAGATAAACCAAAGTCTTCACAAAAATCTAAACAGAAGAAAGAGGTTTATCATAAAACAGCTGAACATATTCCTCAAGGAGTATCAAAACAACATAATAAGTCTGTGTCTTTCAAAAAGGAGGACATGGTATGTCACAGGAACCATTCAAAAACAAGTACTGATGTGTCTGCTAAACTGAAGGCTTTAACAACCAATCAGACACAACTTGTTATGATGGTTCAACATCTGTTGGGGAGAGCTAACCAAATAGATGTACCTGTGATTAAACCACTGAAAAGGAAAACTAAGCCAAAATCAAAGGAATCCTTTTCAGCACCATCTCCATCTTCAAAGGCTGTTAATCATGACAAATCAGTTAGTATAAAATCTGTTGATGAGAACAGACCCAAAACCAAAATGGTTTGGGTCTCAAAAGCTAACTAGTTGTTGTGATACATGCATGGTTCTTCAACATGCCATAGAAGCATCTGGTATGTGGACAGTGGAGGATCTATGCATATGACTGGGAGCAGATCTTTTCTTCATGACTACTCTCTAGGAAAGAAGGGATTTGTATCTTTTAGTAATGATGCTAAGGGTTACATCATCAGCAAAGGCTTTGTTTCGAATGGTGAAATAAGGTTTGATGATGTTAACCATGTGGAGAATCTCAAGTACAATTTGTTGAGTGTCAGTCAAATGTGTGATAAAGGGTATGTTGTACTTTTCACCAGTCAGAACTGTCGGATTCTCTCTTTCAATGTTTTGAGTATGATTGACAAGATATTGGATGAACATACTCTCCTGAAGGCCAACAAGATTGGAAGAGTATATGCCTTAGACTTATCAAAGAAAATTGATCTAAAAGGCCATCCATGTCTGTTCTCCATGGCCTCTCCTTAGGAATCTGAACTTTGGCACAGAAGGCTTGGTCATGTGAATCTTAGAAACATGAACCAGCTGATCCTTCATGGTTTAGTGAGAGGTCTACCATTAAAGGAGTTCAAATGTGATGACAACTGCTCTGCTTGTTTAAAAGGAAAGCAACATAAAGTATCATTCCCTCTAATAGAAGAACCAAAGTCCACTGCCTGCTTGCAATTACTGCATATGGATCTTTTTGGTCCAGTAAGAGTGATGAGCATGGCAAAGAAAAAATATTGTCTGGTAATTGTGGATGATTATTCCAGATTTGTATGGACCTTCTTCTTACATTCAAAAGATGAGGCTGGTCAAATTATCATCTACTTTTTGTTGCATGTGAAAAAGTAGTACTCTCTCTCTGTCAAGTGTGTGAGGAGTGATAATGGCACAGAATTTAGAAATCACACACTTGATGAATTCTATTTCTCTAAGGGAATCAAGAGGCAGTTTAGCGTTCCAAAAACTCCTGAACAAAATGGAGTGGTGGAGAGAAAGAACAGGACCCTTATTGAAGCTACAAGGTCAATGTTGGCTGATTCTGGTTTGCCACTAACCTTTTGGGCTGAAGCTGTTAACACAGTTTGCTATGTGCAAAATAGAGTATTGGTAAATCAAAGGTTGATGAAGACTCCTTGTGAAGTGTTACATCATTTGGCTCCTCTAATTTCCTTCTTTAGAGCATTTGGGTCTCCTTGTTATATTCTCAACACAAAGGATCCACTTCAGAAGTTTGAATCAAAGGTGGATGCAGGGTACTTTGTTGGGTATTCATCTACCTACTTGCAAGGCATACAGAGTTTTTAATTGCAGAACAAAGATTATAGAAGAAACCTTGGATGTAAACTTTAATGAATCTCCAATGGAGAAAATCCCACAAAACCCTGTGGAGTTATTTGATCTAGACATACTGCAATATGTTCCTTATCACTCTCCAACTATTGCAGGTTCTGTGAATCCATCATCTCCTGCCACTTATTATCCATCTGTTGGTATAAATGCAAGTTTTAGTGATCACTGCCTGAGTCTACTAAACTTGATGTTCTTGTAGCTTCAGTAGTTCCATCCACAACAAATGCTGATGAGATCTCTGAATCCTCTACTTCATTTGAATTGTCATCTCCTTCTAGGTTTCAAGAATCTGGATCACCATCTGTTGCTGCTGAATCACCTACAAACACTTGCACAGATCTTATTGAATATCAAGAACTGAAGAATCACCCCATGTCTCAGATTATTGGTGACATCAATGCTGGTGTTTCAACTGCCAATGAACTATCATATTGCATTAAGAGACAATGGATGGGTTGAAGCTATGCAACTTGAGCTTCTTCAGTTTCAAAAGCAGCAAGCGTGGGAACTGGTTCCTCTACCCCAAGGTAAGTGTGCAATAGGCACTAAATGGGTGTTTAGGAATAAAACTGATGAAAAAGGCCAAATTTTCAAGAACAATGCCAGACTGGTTGTACCGAGGTTTTCACAAGAACAAGGTATTGATTATGATGAAACATTTGACCCTGTAGCCGACTGGAGGCAATCAGATTTACAAAAGTGTAAGCCCTGTTCTACTCCCATGTGCAGCACCACACAACTGGATGCTGATCAGAAAGGTAAAGCAGTTGATGAAACTCTTTACAGATGTATGATTGGTTCCTTGATGTACCTTACAGCTTCTAGACCAGACATTATGTTTGCAACTTGTGTCTGTGCTAGATTTCAGGCTGCACCTAAAGTATCCCATATGATGGCAGTCAAAAGGATCTTTAGATATTTGCAAGGAACTCAATCTCTAGGACTTTGGTATTCACTGGGCACTCTTGCAAATTAGTTGCTTTCTCTGATGGTGACTATGCAGGGTGTAAATTAACCAAAAAATCAACCTCTGGTGGATGCCAATTTCTAGGCAACTGATTAGTTTCTTGGCAGAGTAAGAAACAAACATCTGTTGCTACATCCACTGTTGAAGCAGAGTACATTGCTGCTGCAAGTTGTACATCTCAGGTACTCTGGCATCAGAATCAATTACTGGATTATGACATTACAGAGACTAAGACTCCTTTACGATAGTGCTTCAGCTCTTTGTATTGTTAAGAATCCTATCCAGCATTCTAGGACCAAACATATTGAGATCAGACATCATTTTATCAGGGATTGTTATGAAAAAGGTCTGATTGATCCAAAGTTTGTTCCTAGTGCTCATGAGCTTGCAGATATATTTACTAAGCCTTTGGACAGTGCAACTTTCCAAAATCTAGTGCTAAGGCTTGGTATGCTACAGCTTGAATGATTTGACAACTACTGATGATCTCAGTTCACAAGCACTGATGAGCATCAGTATACAGCTGTCAAAAATAAGTACTGAAGTTATTTTATCTTCAATAGTTTTCATAACTGCTGAAGACTAAATTACTTAAAGAACTGAAGTACTTTATTTGTTGCAAAGTACTGATGTGGTTACAACTCCTGAAGTCTGTTCTAACATATAAGTAGTGATGACCAATGAAACTTCTGAAAATCAAATAATCTGCTGAGTAAGTGTTAAGGTGAAATGAAACAACTGAGATATGTGAATTGACGATAACAACTGATGAGTAATTGTATTCTTCAATTGATTCAAACAACTGCTGTTTCATTTCAAAACAACTGAAGCCAAAACCAAGTCTTCAGTAGTTGAAAACTACTGATGACAAACACCAAGTCTTCAGTTGTTTACAACATCTGAAAGTTAAAACCATGTCTTCAGTTGTTTTCTAACAACTGATGACTAAAACCAAAACTTTCAGTTGTTTTCTTTCAGCCGTTTCATAACCTATAAATACCTAACCCTAACTTCAAACTTTTCATAAATCGATTTCCGAACGTTCATCTTCCATTAATGGCGACCATGCAAATCAAACCACACACAACTGTGTTGCCTACTTCACAAAATCAGCCTTTTGGACTAAGTTTGATGATGCCATTGATCTGACGGTTGATTCCCCGTATCGAACTGCTTTTCTTCTGAATCCAACCATCTATCCAGACTCTCTTCGTCAATTCTGGACAAATGTCACCATCCATACCGGTGAGAATGATGTTGCGATCACTCTCCAGTCATTTGTAAACCAGAAGAAGGTGGTAGTTACTCCTGCTATCATTCGCCAAATGCTAGATCTGAATGATGCTACCTTTGTCACTAAATACTCGAAGGGCACCATTGATCTCTCATTCATCAATCATGGATATGAGGGCAACCTAAGTGCTACAACCATTCTGAAGAAACACTTCCATGATGCTGAACGCCTAATCTTCCACATGATCAATGTTTGCCTTGCCCCCAAAACCTCTTCATGGGATCAAATGTCATCCAGGTGGCAGCAGGTATTGTATTCTATCCTTGAACGCCAAAGCTTAATTTTTCTGAAATTATATTTTTAGAATTAAAAGATCTGGCAATGAACCTGTAGCTAACACATGGCTATTATATCCAAGGTTTCTTATGGCCATAATCATGAATCAATTACAATCTGATGGCCCTGTTGGCCTTGGAGTCCCTGTTGTGGTAGTTTTGCTAGAGGTATACTCGAGGCACAACTCTAACCCACACCTCAAAGAGGCTGCCAAACTGCTAAAACCCAAGCAGAAGGTACCCACATCCTCATCCTCCAAATCCAATGTCCCCTCCAAAACTCATTCCAAACAAACCAAAAAGGCTACTGCGGGAGTTGAGTCCCCTGATGATGCCCCTGCAACACAAAGGCAGGATGAAACTATGGGTAGTAATCCCCCTGTAGTTTCCAGGACTCTACCAGCTGAAACTGCTCAGGTATCTTCTCAACAGGATCCTGATGCAACCAAAAATAGGGAAACCACATTAGTGGAATCTCTCTCACTTGAGAGGATTGCTATTGAAGAGCACCATTCACCCCAGGTGCAATCCTCTTCACACCTATCTCCACTGAAGCCACCCCTACAAGCCCAACTGTGGTTATTGCACAAGTGCAGACTCAACTACATGCCTCTACCCCTCCCCAGAAACCTATTACCACTGGGAAAACCTCAACAGTTGAGGGAGAGGATTATAATATGGCTGATAACCCACAACACAGGGATTACAGATTTCAATCTCCCTGTGTAGAGGAGGAGATTAGAACATCTGGTGAGACTGCCTCTTCTCCTGGTTCAGCACATGATCAGGATGAAGATAGTATCATTTCTAAGTCCACACCAGAGGCAAGTGCCAATAAAGGACATCATCCTGAGGCAGGATGTCCCCAGTTCCAAGAAATAGGGGCACATGTGAATACTGATATACACTCAGCACATGTTCATCCTGATTTCATCAGGAGGTCAGCTGATTCAGCACAGACTGATGATGACCTGTGCTTTTTCTTTGATGTTCTAGCTCATAATACTATTCTTGAGACTAAGGTATGCAGACTACAAGAACTGCATGCCAAAATATCACAACAATCAAGTCCATCTGCCCACATTCACCCACAGATGGCAGTTTCTCCTCAAACTATCCCAAACACTGAGCCACTCTCAACACATTTGCCACCAGCCTCTGCTTCAGCTGCCATTTCTTAGGGACAGAACCCCTCTAAGCTAATGGTTTCTGCCTTTCAAGCATCCTTACCTCTCATCACTTCCATAATCACAAACACTATACATCAAGCCATTGATGAGAGGCTTTCCTCAAATCTTCAATCCTTAGTTTATGTTGCTGTTTCTAAGAAACTTTCTGACATTCACACCCCTGAACCCAATGCAACCAAAAAGGGGGAGTCTAAGTCAGTGAAAGTAGACAAAAGAAAATGAGCTGAAGAGGAAGCAGAAAAAGAGAAGAAAGAAAAGGAAATGATCACCTACAAGAGGAAGAAAAGCTTTGAAAAGACTGAAGGTGAGAAAAAGTTAGAAGAATTGATCAAAGAAGCTGATGAGCAACATAGCAGATCTATGGATAAGATTATTGATCAACTCTTCAGACAAGGATTTGACATTGCCAAACTTGACTCTGAAATCAGAAGGTTAGAGATTCAAGAGATTGAACAAAGATGGGCAAGTTGGAGTGAGAAAGAAAAGGAAAGGCTGGAAACTATGGCAAGATTTATATCAAAACATCTGGGAAGGTCAATCATTGAAGTAAAATCATGGTCCAGAGAGAGTATTTTGGAGATAACCACCAGAATCTGTTCTTCTCAAGTATTTAACAAAGGATTGATCATAGAAGCTCTTGATGAAGCTGGTGCTGGGAAAAGGACTAATATGGCAAAATTATCCAAAGCTTCACTCACATCCATGATGCTAGAGCAGGCTGAACAATCACCCAAACCAAAACAACCACCCTCATAACCCTCAAAACCAACTCCTTTACCCAATAAAACTACTCAACCCACTACCAATGATGCACCTAAGAGGAAGAGAAAGGTGTTGAGGATGGAAGAAGAAGAAGAAGATGATGAGGATGATAGTCTACCATCTCTGTTGTTCTCAAAATAAAGATGCCTGAGCCCAGGAGTCAACCAACAACAATCATTCCTGACTTCCAAAGGCAAATGGTAAAAGTCAAACATGAAGAAGAAGAACAACACAAACAACATGATGAGCAGCTGTTAAGGATGATTGACAAAGAGTTTTCCAAGTCTTCGTCCATACAAGCTATGAAGAACATGCTCAGAGGTTGTATGCTCTTAGATTTACATTCCAATATCAGAAAGAGAGAGTGAGAATTTGGCCTGACCCTAGAGTAAGTGACAGGATTCACAAAAAGAAGATTCCAAGCAGATACAATGGCCAAGTAAAGAAGATTGTAGATGCTGTGATAATGCTGGCCATTGTAGTGTCACCCTGGGAAATCCTTGATGACTTCAAGAGAGCTTACAAGTCTAAGATGACTGCACAAACTTTACTAGAAAACAAAATGGTAAAGAAGGGGTTAATCTACAAGAAGCTTGAAGAAATAAGAAGAAATGAGCTCCAGTTATTGCTTGAAGGCACTCATCCTGATGAGTTTGCATACAGAGAGATAACAACTGTGGAGCTGAAAAATGGAAAGCATATTAAGTACTTAGCTGAGTACTATGGGCCTGAGTTCTTCTTTGAAAGTGGAGCTGAAGAACTCACAATGGAAAAACAAGTTGTTTTCCTTGAGGCCTATGTCAGAGAGTGTTACAGACTTATCATTGGGAAGTAGGTTTCATGGATGGGGTAGCAGCTCTATGTCCAATTCCCCAAGACAGAGTTCCCATTCATCCTTTGCCAATCAAACCTTCTGAAATCTATTCCCTGGCCTGAGCTTATATTGAAGATTTCTGAGCTGATCCAGATTTTGTTTCTGTAAATAAGTGGGACCTCAATAATTTTAAAGGTTTGGCTGCATTGATTCAGGGGGAGTTTGTTGGACCAAAAGAACCAATGAGCCAGATCAGAAAAACCTTTAAGTCCCACGGACATCAAAACAACTAAAGTGATCTACAACAGCTAAAGACAACTACTGAAGAGAAAGTCTGAAGACAATGTCTGAAGACAAGTGCTGAAGACAACAGCTGAAGACAAAGTCTGAAGACAACAGCTGAAGACAAAGTCTGAAGACAACTGCTGAAGACAAAGTCTGAAGATCAAGTTCTCAGAAGTTGTCACAACAGCTGATGTAGTTCTCTTCAGTAGCTATGATGGTTTACATTTCAGTAGTTTGTAATCAGTAGTTTTATATTATGTAAAACATCTAAAGTTCTTACACTTCAGATGTTATAACTTCAATAGTTGTAATGTTAGCTTATACTTAGCTTTTAGTGAAGGTGTCCTCAGTTGTTGTGGACATCTTCAGTAGTTTAGTTTACTTTCAGTTGTTTGTATAAATCAGTTAGATGTCACTATCAAGTGACGTCAACTGATGTCACATTCCTTATAAAAGGAATGTTGACCTAATTTCCCTGTACGGGAAGCTTGTGTATGAATGAAAACATTCTTTTTGTAGAAAACTCTCTCTCTATAACCGTTACTGTTTGATTGAATGTTCATATTATTCTTTCTATAATTTCGTCTAATTCGTGTGCTATTCAGCTGCAAATCCTAATCTAATTGATCAAACTAGATCTCGATCCTTTCACACCCTCAGCAACAATTAACTACCAACTAAAAATGCATAAAAGTCAGCGTTGCTGAGTGTGTTCTAGTTTTATAAATATAATACTTTTCCTTTTGTTGAAAACATTTTCTTAACAAATGTACGTGATCATTCATCATACATACATCAAGGTAATATCATTAATATCTTTGTTATTGCACGTATTCATTATTTTCGCACTATTCATTATCTTTCACTTCTATCGAGATCCTGCCATATTTTAAACCCCTTCTTGGACACAAAGCCGTCTCATCTAGGGTTCAGCGACAAGGATCACGTTTCGCACGTATGTAACAGTCACCAAATCTGACACCCCTCATGGGTTAGCCTAGATCTCACGCTATATAACACAAAGTTGATCTAAAAAGCCTCATTGACTTGTAAACCTCCTTACATTTTGCTTACAAGACTTTTCATTCCTTCATTAATTTCATTCCACTTCCATTATCTTTGATTTTTCGCTTCGTTAAGACAATACTTTACGTACAAGAACATAAACACAACACATAAAGGCACACAATAATACATAATAAGGAACATAAATGAACAGGTCAAGACATGCATAACATCAACATACATCACTATAACACATTCCAAGTCTTAGCCTCTAATTCCATTTTCCCCAAAATTCCAGAATAATTTCTAAGGCATTCAGGTGCATGGGCACTATTTGGGATCATGAACACTATGCGGGCCCATGATAACAATTCGGGCGCCTGAACACTTAGGCGCATGCGCAAGTGCATGGGCACTTCTTGGGCACATGATCCATACTTAGGCGCATGAGTAGTGTGCGCATGGGGAACGTGGCGTGTGGGAAGACTTAGACGTATGGATTGTGGGTGCATGGCCACTTAAGCGCATGGTCGGACAATTAGGTGCATGAGAAAAAAACTTAGGCGCATGGGCAGGATTCTAGGCCCATGAGCACTATATGGCCACATGGGCGGTGTTATATCTTACTTGCCTTAAATTTAGACCCTAATTCTTATACTAACATGCTTCTAACTCACTCTCATCATGCTGAAAACCTAAATAAGGCATATGAACATAAAACATAACCAAAACATACGCAAACATTCATACACATGCATACACATATGAACAAGCCTTCGGGTCACATACCGAACCTTATAAAAAGTTTAAAACATACGTTTTCAATAACACAAACAAGTTAAAAACTATAAAAACAGGGATCTAGAACTCAGAGATGCATTTGAGCAAAACTCCTCCAAACTCAAAAGCACATGGAGCTCAAACACCTAGCACACCAAAAGCACACAATCGACCTAGACACAAGCACATAAGCTCGGTCCAAAACCTGAAAACCCAGCTGAAACTGATCAAAAACACAAGAAAACTTACCTTCAAGCAGCAATTTCTTCTTTTTCTCTCTAGAACAGAGGGAAAATCTTCTCTCTCTCTACAAAGTCAAATGAAAAGATGGTGTAAATGGTGTGGGTGGCCTTTCCACCATTTTGAACAAAATTATATTAAAGTTTTCCTCTTGCACAAGTTTAACCCCTCAACTTCGGTTATTTTGTATTTCTTTCTATAAATTTTCGGGTGTTAGATTTTGGCTTATGCAAAATACCTTAAAGACATGTGTACTAAAAATGACATAACAAATTAAAAAATGCTTAATTTAACGGAAAGAAATGAATGTCGTTTTAGTGAGTTCCTTACCACTAAAGCTTTTGGATACTGAAAGCCTTGATACCAATTCAAGTTGATGACTTGAAGATGAAATGGGTATTATTAGATCTTGGTGCAAGTGTAAGTATCCTTCCAGGAAGCTTATAAGATCAATACGATTTTGGTCCTCTTCGTAAGGTGGATACCATTGTCGTATTAGCCGACTTAACATCTAATCTTCCTAGAGGGATTTTGTCTGATATGATTGTTACGGTTGAAGATTTCTACTATATAGTTGATTCCTTGGTTTTAGATTCTGTCAAGTGATAAAACAAAGTAACCTAATGTCATACTTGGTTTACCATTTTTAGCCACTATAAATACTTTGATAAACTATACATCTCGGACAATAGATATGACATTTGGTAAAAGGAAAATATATTTGAATATGTTTTCTAATATATCCAACTCTCTACCGAATGATGAATGCTTCGTGGCAGATATCATTGATGGTCGTATTCCTCATGAAAGAGAGGATGACACCAAAGAGACATGTTTTGATTACAATGATGTAGATTGGAATCATATGACAGCTTTAGAGAGTGAAAAGTAAAATTTGGCTCTGATGGTTGTAGATGCTGGTAGACCACCATGGAACCATCAAGTTGAAAACTTTCCTAAGCATGTTGACAAAAAGATGAAGCACTTTTTGGAAAGCCCATAAGAGTTAGAATTTAAAGTTTTTCACAAGAATCTTAATATTCCTTTCTAAGGAAAGACAAGACATTGCTCATGATTATCGCAACAAAATTAGAAGAAGATCATGAAGCCTACTTGTAGTGGGTTCTTTCAGACACACAAGACTACGATAGGGTGGTCACTTACTAATTTGAAAGGAATAAATCTAACTGGGTTGTGAGATTAAGATTCTCACTAAGGATCAAATATAATAATTGAGTTAATGATTGAATGGTGGAATCACAAAATCAAGAAACATTTAATGCAGAAGAAATACTCATAAATGCTTTGTATATATTAATAAAGGTGATTGATTACAATGACCGCTAGGGTTTAGCAAGAAACGTAATAATGGGACCTAGAGAATACAAAATATTCTAATTCTCTAAAATTCTGTCACCTCATGTATGAGGTTTTCTATTCTGCTTATAGGCAGACAAGATGCCTTTTACAAAATGAGTAAACACCCTTGACCTATTACATCAGAACTAGTATAAGTCTTGATTTGCATCTCTGGTTGTTCATCCGCACTGGAAAATGCGAATGAGATGACCTGAACATCATTTCTTCACTTGATCATCCGCATTAGTATGTTGGTCATCCGCATTGTTTAATGTGGATGAACAAATACTTCTGCGCGATGCGGATGAACAAAATCTTGTCCGCATTTCTTTTTGGTCTTTCGCATTTGTTAATGCGGAAGAACAAATACTTGTGTGTATTTGTTTTATGTCTTCCGCAATTACAAATGCGGATAGCCATACTTGGTTTTTCTTCTGTGTAGGATCTTCATCCACATTACTTCTTGGACTTGTGGGAATCCAACAGAGCAACCATCAACTCACCCATTGAATTGGCATGTATAATCCTTTCAGGTCCAACAATACTCCCCCTAAGGATTATACAGCCAATGTTCTTTAATGTTTAGGTAGTGATTGAGGTTGTGATGATTCTATTGGGTCTTGTGATGGTGTCAAACGTGCTGCCTGAACTAGATTCAAAATTGCCTCGATCATGTTGACAAACTCTTGAGCTTCTGACATTTTATCCCTGCTTAGTACATGAATCTTCATTTTGCTCATATTGTGAATGGCTTTTAGTGGTAGTTTCTTAAGTGAAATTGGTTCCCAAATAGACACCGTAGATAGTCCATCCCTGTGAATTAAAAGAGCACCATCCACATCAACTTCTAGTTTGACAATGTTGCCCAACTATAGATCTGATCATATGCCATCTTTAATATTTTGATGCACTTTAGAAAGAAATGCAGATCTTCTTGGCCTAATTTGTTTGATATCTCTCTAAAGTGCCTTGTGTATATGTAGTGAATATATGATTGAACCAGTAGTCTCACTTCATAACCATTGAACAGTCTGATTTTAGCACCTTCTTTACCTCCTCACTTCCTCTTAATGACCAATTCATAGGTCTTCTTTTCATAATAAACATTTGAGATTGGTATTGAGGAATGAGTGCCAGCCACCATTTTTCTTTTCAATGATTCTGAAGGTTTCACCTTTAGCTCTGGAAACACTACTTCTTCAACTGGTTTTGTCTGTTTCATCTCTAGAGGGATCTTAAAAGATTTGTCTTTTCTCATGCATATGGCTTTCAATGAATTGAAGTTGTTGGTTCTCTTGAACATTTTAAGTATACCTTCAAATTCATACACTCTGAACATGGCATTATGGTTAATTAGTTCCAGATTAGCTAGTTCTTTCAGGTCATGAATCTCAAGGGCATTGACTAGAGCAGTGTACTCTGTAAAAAATTGCACTAGCCCTGAGATTCTTTTAACCATGAACATATTCCACGAACTATCATACTTCGAGGCAATGATTTTCTAGTCAATTTTTGTTAGGATCAGTGATCTACGTTTGATTGTTTAGAGAGTATAGCAGTGGAATTCTAACAATGAATTAGCCAATTCACAAGAACAAAAAGATATTCAATGAAGAACAAAAACAGTTATAGATAGAGAGAATTCTGTAGATATATTGCATTCAATATTCGCTTTCGTGGTAACGGAATGTCACACTTACAATTAGGTCGACACCTCTTATATAAGAGATGTGACGTCTGCTGATGTCACTTGATAGTGACATCTAACAAAATTATTCCAACTGAAACACAACTACTGAAGATGTCAAAACAGCTGACATCTTCTTACAAAAATACTAAGTGTTATCAGTTACTACAACTACTGAAAAACATAAAATTACTAAAACAATAACAACTAAAGAACATACTCTTTAGTTGTTTTACAAATACTGAAATAAAGAAACTACTGAAAGGTAAACCATCACAACTACTGAAGAAGACCTCTTCAGCTGTTGTGACAACGTCTGATACTTTGGTCTTCAGCACTTGTGTCTTCAGACTTTGTCTTCAGCACTTGTGTCTTCAGACTTTGTCTTCAGCACTTGTGTCTTCAGACTTTGTCTTCAGCACTTGTGTCTTCAGACTTTGTCTTCGGTACTTGTGTCTTCAGACTTTGTCTTCAGCACTTGTGTCTTCAGACTGTCTTCAGACTTTGTGTTTTCAGACTTTGTAATCAGCTATTGTCTTCAGCTGTTGTGGTCTTCAGTTGTTGTTGTGATGTCTGTGGGACTTAAAGGTTTTTCTGATCCGGCTCATTGGTTCTTTTGGTCCAACAAACTCCCCCTGAACCAATGCAGCCAAAACCTTTAACTTTATTGAGGTCCCACTTATTGTTGGCAGAATGGTTGGTCTTTTTCCTTCTTGATCAGTTAAGAAGATGACCCATATAAGCACTGGCCTGGGAAGAAATCTCAGAGATCTGTTTGGCAAGGTATGAATGGGAACTCTGTCTTGGGGAACTGGACACAGAGTTGTTACCCCATTCATGAGATCTACTTCCCCATGATGAGTCTGTACGACTCTCGAACATAGGCCTCAAGGAGAACAACCTGTTCCTCCTTGGAGAGTTCTTCTACTCCTCCTTTAAAGAAGAACTCTGGACCATAGTACTCAGATAAGTACTTTACAGTCCTGCCATTCTTCAACTCCATAGTAGTTATCTCCCTATAGACAAATTCATCAGGATGAGTGCCCTCAAGAAGTAACTGGAGCTCATTCTTCTTAATGTCTTCAAGCTTCTTATATAATAACCCCTTTTTGATCATCTTGTTTTCCAGTAAGGCTTGAGGGGTCATTTTTGATTGATGACCTTCTTGAATTCATCGATTATTTCCCATGGTAAGACTACAATGGCCAACATGATTGTAGAGTCTATTGTTTTTCGAACCTGGCTATTGTATCTATGTGGAATGGATCTTTTGTGGATTCTAGAATTCACCTTGGGGTCTGGCCATACTCTCACTCTCTCCTTCTGATACTGAAATGTGTGTCTGAGAGTGTACAGCCTCTGAGCATGCCCTTTCATGGCTTGTATAGATGATGACTGAGGAAATTCCTTGTCAACCATCTTCAGTAGTTGCTCATCGTGCTGCTTCTGATGTTCTTCATCTTCTATTTTGACTCTAACCGTTTCCCTTTGTGAGTCAGGTGTGATCATGAGTTGATTCCTGGGTTCTGGTAGCCTTAGAACAGCAGAGAGTGGCAGACTATCATCTTCATCCTCTTCTTCTTCATCTTCTTCTGTCCTCAGCACTCTTCTCCTCCTTCTAGGTGCATCACTGGATGATGGTTGGGTTGGTTTTTGTGGTAAAGGAATTGGTTTTGAAGGTTGAGGATGTTTGGATTTGGGTTTTGAGATTGGTTTGGAGATTTGAGGGGTAGGTTGTTTTTGAGTGGGTGATTGGGAAGGTTGTTCAAGCATTTTGGTTGTGAGTTTGGCTTTTGTGAATCTTGCCATTTCAAACCTTTTTCCAGCCCCAGCCTCATCAAGTGCTTCAATGATTATCCCCTTATGAAATTGCTCAGACAAACAGATTCTGGTGGCTATAGCCAGAATGCTGTCGCTGGTCCATGAACGAATCTCCATCAGTGATCTTCCTAAGTATTTGGCTATGAATCGAATCATGATCTCCAATCTCTCTTTCTCCAGCACATTGTACCCAGCCCATCTGTTTTGAATTTCCTCTACTTCCAACCTCCTGATCTCACTGTCTAGTGTGGCTGTATCAAAGCCTTGCTTGAAGAGTTGCTCAATGATTTTGTCCATGGATCGGCTGTGTGTTTCATCTGCATCTTTTACCAGCTCTTCCAAGGATTTTTCTTCAGCATTCGATTGATCACCAGCACTTTTCTTTCTTTTGTAAGTGATCAGTTGTTGTTCCTTTTCCTTTTCCAACTCCTTGGTTTTCTCTTGTGCCTTCTCATCCTCAGTTCTTTTCTTTTCTTTTCTTTCACTACTATACTCTCCCCCTTTTTGATGCATTGGTTGCAGGGGTTTGTACCGCAGAAAGTTTCTTGTGCACAGCATCATCAATGAGTGGTTGTAGACTTGAGGAGATCCTCTCATCAATGGCTTTATAAATAATGTCATTGATGATGGGAGTGATGAGAGGTAGGGATTGTTGGAATACAACAACCATCTGCTCAGGGGGGTTCTGTCCCGGAGAGATAGACCAATTAGCAGTTTCATTGATCAATTGTTAGATCAATCAATGATTAACCTGCTCTGATACCACTTGTTAGGATCAGTGATCTACGTTTGATTGTTTAGAGAATATAGCAGCGGAATTCTAACAATGAATTAGCCAATTCACAAGAACGAAAAGATATTCAATGAAGAACAAAAACGGTTATAGATAGAGAGAATTCTGCAGATATATTTCATTCAATATTCGCTTTCGTGGTAACGGAATGTCACACTTACAATTAGGTCGACACCTCTTATATAAGAGATGTGACGTTTGCTGATGTCACTTGATAGTGACATCTAACAGAATTATTCCAACTGAAACACACCTACTGAAGATGTCAAAACAGCTGACATCTTTTTACAAAAATACTAAGTGTTATCAGTTACTACAACTACTGAAAAACATAAAACTACTGAAACAATAACAACTGAAGAACATACTCTTTAGTTGTTTTACAAATACTGAAATAAAGAAACTACTGAAAGGTAAACCATCACAACTACTGAAGAAGACCACTTCAGCTGTTGTGACAACGTCTGATGCTTTGGTCTTCAGCACTTGTGTCTTCAGACTTTGTCTTCAGCACTTGTGTCTTCAGACTTTGTCTTCAGCACTTGTGTCTTCAGACTTTGTCTTCAGCACTTGTATCTTCAGACTTTGTCTTCAACACTTGTGTCTTCAGACTTTGTCTTCAGCACTTGTGTCTTCAGACTTTGTCTTCAGCACTTGTGTCTTCAGACTTTGTCTTCAGCACTTGTGTCTTCAGACTGTCTTCAGACTTTGTGTTTTCAGACTTTGTAATCAGCTGTTGTCTTCGGTTGTTGTGGTCTTCAGTTGTTGTTGTGATGTCTGTGGGACTTAAAGGTTTTTCTGATCCGGCTCATTGGTTCTTTTGGTCCAACAATTTTGCCTTTTGGAGTAGATACACCTCTGATCATATTCGTAATGGTTAACCCTTCTTGAAGTTTCAGTTGGGAGGGTTCAACAAACCACTCTGGATATTTATGAAGAACAGGTGCCAGATAGTCTTGATCTTTATGTGTAAGTTGCATGTCTTGTGCAGAGACTCTTGATCTTGGCTTTTGATTGAGGACTTCTTCTTCTAACCTCTTTAGCTTTTCTTTCTTTTCTTTGATTAATCTGAGTGTGGCAGCTCTCAGTGAGTTAGTTTTCATGTTTCCCAATTACCTTTTAGTGAACCCTTGACCGGTGAGGTAATCCTTCATTTCCCTATCAATCATTGCATAGGGATCAAGATGTAGAGGTTCATGAGTTGGAGATTGCTTCTTCATGATTGACAGCTTTACCTTGTGAACTTTGCGTGCAATGGACTTCTAATAATCTGTTTCAACCGTGGGGTCTAGCAGTTTATTGAATTTTTCTTCTTCTGCTTTCATGCCTTCATATTTCATACTAAATACTTCATCATCATCATACCCATGATTGATCAAGAACATGGCTTTTATCATAAGGTCATGTGTTTGTTCCTTTATCACCATTTCATCCACAGATTTTTCTTTTTGCACATGACTATCCACATCTACAGCCTTTTCAGCATCATATCCTTCTTCTATTTCTCCTTCTTCCAGATCAATAACAACAACTTGTTTCTTTAATTGAGCCTCAACCTTCTCATGTTCATCTAGGAATTCAACTATGGCTGCCAAACTTCTTGGATCATCTCTTTTACTTTTCTTAACATGCTCTTCTTCCACTATTGGTCTTTTCCCTTTTTTCCTTTTTCAGATAAGTATTTTCTCTTTCTAGTATAAGTTTGAAGTGAAGGACCAGAAGAACATTCAGGCTTTTTAATCTCCTCAGGCACTTTTTCAGCCTCAGTTTGTACTTGTTCATGATCATCAGCTTCTTTTTCTTTCTTTTCCTTTTCTTTTTCACAAAACTCTCTAATCATATATTTTTGTTCCTCAGATAATGACAGAGCAGGTACCATTTGCATACTCAACTCCTTCTGGTTAGTAATGGGTCAGCGTTTGTCCTCTGGTCAGCAACGAAATCCTAAAATTATGAATTCTTCAAAAGTAAACTGTCTAGTGGACTGATTAGTTCTTCAAATTCACCCTTTTTAGAGTCTGTGGCATCTGATTTTCCATAATAGATCACCATTTCTTGGCTTGATTCTTCATTCTTTGATTTACTTGTATCTTCTTCTTTTTCAACATTCTCCGAAGAAGATTGTTTCTCATCATCCATAACTCTTTCTTCATCTTTGTCCCTTTCTTTAGCCTCAACACTTCTTTGAATTTCAATTAACATCTCAAGCTCAGAGATTCTTTTATTTTTGCTTTCAATTTGATTTTGCAAATCGGAGATAATCTCTGTTTGTTCTTTAATCATATCCTCCTGCTCTCCATTGCAATGGTTTGAATGGCAAGAGTATCAACATGCCCATTGTCTTCTTCTCTAGAATGGTTAAGAGCAGCTTTTAGGTAGTCAATCTCTTTATCTTTCTCTTTCTTTTCAGCTTCATATTTTTCTTTTAGCTTTTTCAACTCATTTTCCTTCTCATCAAGTTCAAGAATTCTGTCATCAATGATTCTTGCTCTCCTGTTAAGTACTCTTTCAATCCTTTCAATCTTTTGCATGAGCTCAAAGATCAACTCATCCTTTTCATCAGGTCTGTTCATATTTGATTCAGCAAAACTCTCTGATGGAGCAGTCTCAAAAATGACTCTTTTTATAGGCATTTGAACATGTTGATCCACCTCATCCGAAGATGATTTGGATACCTTAGATGAGCTGGTTGAGTCTCCAAAGTCAGTGGATTATCATGGGTAAGGAATGGTTGAGGTGGTCATTTTGGTGAGTGGTGAGGTGGTGATATTGGAGAGTGATGAGGTGGTGATATTAGAATTAAAGTGGTTCGTGATTTATGGGGAGATAGTAATGGTGATGGTTGTGGGGTTCTTTGTGGAGATAGGTTAGGTAGAGGTATAAATGGAGATGCAGAATCATGAAGTTCAGGTTGAGTGTGAGAATCACCCCCTGTAGCATCCTGGGGTGACACTAACCTTTGCCTATCAATATCATCAACTTGCCCATCAACAACTTGTTCTTCAATATGCTCATTAGCAGGAGCATGTTTTTCTTCACCTTGTTCATCTGGATGGATGTGTTGAAGCATCCAAGGAAGAAGATGTGAGTAAGCTCCACTGTAGGAGTTTCTAAGATCCCTCTTCTTAATGTACTTGTATGATTTAGCATGATAATATGGAATATCTAGAACTGGTCCCTTAGTAGCTAGATTGGGGAATGCTTCATTTATCAGACATTGAATGAATCTTGGGTACATCAAGAACTTGTATCTCCTTCCCTCTTGGACAAACAATACTGATAGATTGGAATATCATTCCACCCTATTTTCCTTTTGGACAAACAATGCTGATAGATGTGGATTAGAAATCTACAAGGAAAGTCCACTAATTCCTTTACAATATGTTTTGCTTCAAATCCCCCTTCATACCCAATTTCTGCAAAGAAGGTAATGATATCATCATCATCTAACTCTATTGGTGCATCTGCATCATCACCAAATTACAGACATCTTCTCATAGATTCTTCAATAATAATCATGGTATGCTCATTATCAATCCTTCCCAATAAAGTCCTAACACCATCTGCCTCAATCACTTTAGCAGAATTCCAGAAAGACCTTATAAGGTTCTCATAGATGATGGGTCTAACAGTGATAGCATAAGCTACCCTTGTTGTAGAGATAAATCTAATTATGTCTCTAAGTCCCTCAGCCTCTAGTACATCAGGGTCTAAATAACCGCTGATATTATGGAGCTTGCTCCATGAAAGATTAGCCATTTAATCTGCATAAGAGACACTGTGTTAGTTTTCATGAGAAAGCATGTGAACAATTTATCAGTTTGACTTTTAATGGTCAAATATGAACGTTTGAAGTTCTGTTTCATTATTGTCACATAAAATGGTGAATTCGTTGTTGACCAATCATATTTTATCTATTTTTCAAGTTTAAATAAACCATTTATTAGATGTCATTTCATTAATTTGTTACACATTTTCGTTTTTCATCAGACTCTATTCTTATGATGAACACAACTATGAAGGTTTTTCATGCTGGTTAGAATTCCTCTTAGTTTGCATGTTCATTGATGTTGAAAATATATAACAACATATCTTTGGATAAATTGGATTTTGGGTTTTCTACATTATCATTTGGTTCTTCGTTCAAGTTTGGTTCAACAGTCCGAAAGTTAGGTCATGAAAGATTTTTGGAAATTTCACCTTTCTTTCAATGCTACTGTGGTCTAGAATTGATTACAAGAACAAGTTGAGTAGAACACACTAAAATCTTTGGTTGTTGATGGTGATGATGATCGAAGAGGGTGTATAGTGTTTTTACGCTTGTCTCACTATGTAGTCTCTCAAATTTGAAAAGCATTAAATGACCCTTTGATATTCCTTTAAATAGTCAAATAATGGCTTTTACAAAATTTTACTAAGTTTCAGAGAAAATGCGGTCACATTTTTAAGTCACTGTAGCAAATGCGGAAGGGTAAATTTTAATTCTTTGGGTCATCTGCATTTGTTTACTGTTGTAAATGCAGAAGTGAAAATTTAAATAACTTTTCTATCCGCATTTGTTTACTGATACAAATGCGGAAGAGTTAACTTGTGATTTTAGTCATCCGCATTTAAGCAATGTAGCAAATGCGGAAGTTTTGTTGCTTCAGTTTTCTTCTATCTATATTTGTGCACTGTGGCAAATGCGGAAGAACTAAGTTCATTAGCATTTGTTCACTGTAACAAATGCGGTTGGCAAAACTTGTTCAGCAGTGCTCACTGTAGGATATGCGGTTGAACAAAATTTTTTAGCATTGCTCACTGTAGCAAATGTGGCTGGCCTGACTTTGTCAGCATTTGCTCACTGTAGCAAATGCGATAGAAGAAAATCCACATTTACTGATCATCATTCATTGATAGAAGAGATTGAGCACTTAATTATTTCTACTTGAAAATACATGAACACTGAAGATACACATCCACAACTGCGGATGAGTAAAACAAATTCGGAAGTGTAATTTCATTTGTATTGACAAATGTGGTTGGACACTTAAAAGGTTATCCGCATTGACAAATGCGGTTGAACACTTGAAAATTATTTTTTCCGCATTGACAAATGCGGTAGAATAATTTTTCTTTCGCATAGGTTTTAACACCAAATTTCGTGTATACCTGTAACACACTAATGCGATAGAGTACAATCATTGCCTGCATTTGTTTCACTTGGGAATGAAAAGCTACCCGCATTGGTTATAAGCATGGGTTACCTTCACCCGCATTAACCAATGCACTTACCTGCATCAACTTTTGAACTTAATCATAAGTTAATGTGTATGTTTTGGTTTTTCATGTTACGAAGAGATGTCATTGATTGATTTTTCTTATGAAGTTGTTGGTTGTTGAGGTTGTCAATTCTTGCTTGGATTGACTTATATATGAGAAGTGATACAAGTTTCCCATTGTTTGACTGATCTTGGACTTTTCATGCTTCCAAGAATCTACATAAGCTGAGATACTATGGTATAACTTTTGCAATAACACATTCATTTTCTTTTTCTTTTGTTTTTAATTTTTTAAGAAAGTAGTTTAAGATAGTAACAATCTATATCGATTTCATCAAAAAGTTTTAATTACCCCCCCCCCCCTAAAGTTTATATCCACATCTGGATAGAAACTTTAATGATTTAAAAACTTTTTGACTATTATATACATTGATTATTAATAATGAAGAGAAGTATATCTTTTGTTAGGATCATATCAATCTTACATTGCACATGTGCATCCTTTATGATAAAATGGACATGTTTATGAACTTGATGGTTGAAGGTATGTTTGTCCTCTTAAACTCATACCGGTTGATATTTTGATGCAAATGATATTTATCATGTTTTTGGTTGATTTAATTATTCAATATGTACCTCACACATACAAGTATGGAATGATCAACCATCCTTATACAATGCATGGTAGAACTTTTTCACAACTTTCCTAACCAGGTTACTTAAGTTATGAGAACTCATTTTCACTGAACCTCATTAGGATTCATTTACTTGGATCCTTTTCATGTTGATCCATATTGGGATTCTTTTAACTTCACTTTGAAAGGTGATCCATAATAGGATTCTTTTGTTCATTCACTTGGAATGTATTGCTTTTATAGATTCATCTAATTTGGATGTGTTCCTCGTTGGGAATCTTTTGGATCATTACATCTGCACTATATGCTTGTTTCATCTGGTCTTTGCTCAGAAAAACAAAGATGAAACTTGATGTGGGTGAAAGAGATTCATACAGCATCATTACCTGGTGTGTTTAGGTTACTACAAACACATGCACACAGATAAGCCAATACATACCTGTACTTTGTGATGAGTGTTTCACTATTGAATAAGATTTTCATTCATCACTAGATGTATCTTCTCTTCCAAGTTGAGCCTACCAACATATCTGGTAAGTCACGACAGTCTTGCAATTTTTAAAATTAAGCACAATGAATGATATAACGACTGTAATTATATCATTTCCCATTGATATTCTATTCTTCATAAAATTGACTTCCTTTTGTATTTTTCTAGTATTTTTGACTTGTTTTTGATGTTTTGATTGATTTTACTCAAGGTTAATCATGCCAATTGACTGAACCAGGAATTCAAACCTACTTGGTTCAAATGCCTTAATAAATAAATCAGCCAGTTGATTTTTAGTGGGTACTTGAATCAATTTGACTAACCCTTTTTCAGCACAGTCTCTCAAGAAGTGATATCTAATTTAATGTGTTTTGTTTTTGAGCGCTGAACTGGATTATTTGTTGTGAAGACATCTGTTGTGTTGTCAATATGAATTGGTGTGTTCAAGAAGTTAAAACCATAATCAAGCATCTGGTTTTCAATCCAGAGTACTTGAGAGCAACAGGCTCATGCTCCAATATACTCAGCTTCTGCTGTTGATACAGACACATTTGTCTGCTTCTTGCATTTCCAGGAGACCAGTTTGGGACCAAGAAATTGACAACCGCCAGAGGTGGATTTTCTATTGAAGTTGCATCCTCCATAATCACTGTCTGTGAAGGCATAAAGATTGAAGTCTCCTTCCTTTGGATACCATAACCCAAGAGCTAGTTTGCCCTTCAGATATCTGAATATCCTTTTGACAGCATTGATATGTTATTCTTTTGGACTAGCTTGATATCTGGCACACACACAAACACCAAACATGATGTCAGGCCTACTGGTTGTTAGATACATAAGTGAATTGATCATAGATCGATAGTGAGTCTGGTCCATGATTTGCCTTCAGTATCCGGTCCAATCTTCACTTTAGTATCCAGAGGAGTTCTGATAGACTAACAATCAGCAAAGTGGAACTTCTTCAACATAGTTTCTATGTATTTTGATTGATTGATGAAGATTCCATTTGCTGTCTGTTGAACTTGCACCCCTAGAAAGAATGTGAGTTCTCCCATTGCACTCATTTGGAATTTTGAATGCATAAGGTCTTCAAACTCTTTACAGAGTTGCTTGTTTGTTGAGCCAAGAATGATGTCATCCACATAAATCTAGACTAACAGCATGTCTTTTCCTCTTGTTCTTCTTCTGAAGAGAGTCTGATCAAACTTTCCTCTTTTGTATCCATGTTCAATAAGAAAAGATGATAGAGTCTCATACCACTTTCTTGGAGCTTGGTGAAGACCATACAGAGCTTTGTCAAGCTTGTAAACTCTCTGAGGGAAATCTGGATCTTCAAAGCCGGTGGCTGAATCATATAGACCTCTTCAGCAATTTTTCCATACAAGAAGGCACACTTCACATCCATTTGATAAACAGTAAATTTCATGGATGCAGAATATGCTAGTAAGATTCTAATTACTTCTAATCTGGCCACAGGTGCAAACACTTCTTCATAATCAATTCGTTCTTCTTGAGTGTATTCCTGCACCACTAATCTTGCATTGATTCTGATGATGATCCCTCTATCATCAGTCTTGTTCCTGTACAGCAATCTGGTACCGATAGGGTATTGTCCTTCGGGAAGATCGACCAGTTGCCATACATCTTTCTTCTTGAATTGGAGCAATTCTTCCTGCATTGATTCAATCCAGCTATTGTCTTGAAGAGCCTTTTTGATGTTCTTGGGTACTGTTTGACACAGAAAGCATGAGAACAAACAGATTTTTGCAATACCAGACTTGCTCCTTGTCACCTTTTCATTAACATCACCAATAATGGTTTCAACTAGATGATTCTTGTGTATTCTGGTGGTTGGAATGGAATCACCAACAATGGTTACATCAAGATTGGACGGATTCAGTTCATTATGGTTAGAGGCAACTTCATCTTGTACTATTGTTGAATTATGAAGATTGTCAGACTCCGTTTCAGTTCCTACTTTAGCTTCAGTAGCACTAAGATTGCGTTCATCATTTGATGTTATTTGTGTTCAGCTCGAGGAGTAGCTTGTTTTTGATTTCTGGTCTCAGTCGATAGATCATCGGAGTGTGATGGAAACATGCTTGGCCTCCTTCAGTTGAAACACTCTGGTTTTATGATGGTTGTCTGATGGGATCAGCTTCAAGAGGAACATCTTCATTCATGTATTCAGCAAATGTAGGAGGAATCAATGGAAAGTCATCTCTTATTTCTACAGCTGAAGAAGTGTCACCTGAATGGAGATTTCCTACATCAGACAAGTGAAATTGATCAAATGATTTTGTAAATGAGTCAATATCAACAGCCAGTCGGGACCATTTGTAGATTTGGGAAACGAATGTTCCTTGAATTGAATATTTGTTGATTCATCCATAATGTTTAATCTAGGATTAAACATTCTATAAACCTTTGAAACAGAAGAATAACCTACAAAGAATCCTTCATCAGACTTAGATGAAAATTTTCCCAGATAGTCTCGGGTGTTTAATATTAAGACAGGACTACCAAATGATTTAAGAAATCCAATGAGTGCTTTTATATGAAGGAGAAGTTCATATGGGGTCCATGTTGCTTTCTTTTACAATTATACTTTGACTTTGTACAAAGCACGATGTGTTAACTGCCTATGCCCAAAAGCTGATTGGCAGTTTAGCATCGGCTAGCATTGTTTTTGCTGCTTTAATTAGTATTCTATTTCTCTTTTCAGCTACCCTATTTTGTTGAGGAGTTCTAGCTACACTGAATTGATAAGCTATGCCTTTTGTTACACAAAAAGAACTCATGTCTTCATTTTTAAATTTAATTCCATTATCACTTCTAATTGTTTTGACATTAAGATAAAGTTGATTTTCAATTTGTGTGATAATGTTTTGAATTATCTGGGATGCCTCATTTTTATGATGTAAGAAGAACACCTATGTGAATCATGAAAAGTCATCAATGATCACCAAACAATACTATTTCTTTCCAATACTCATGACATAATTGGTCCAAACAGATCCATATGAAGTATCTTCAATGGAGTATTGTTTGTGTTCATCATCTTAGATTTATGAGAAGATTTGTGTTGTTTTCCTTTGAGGCACGCTGAACAGTGATCAACAAAGTGAAATTCCTTTTGTGGAAGACCAATGACATGGTTTCCTTTGACCAATCTGTTCATGTTTTTAAAGTTGGTGTGCCCCAAACGTCTGTGCCAAAGCTGTGACTCATCAAATGATGCTTTTGACAAAAGACATGTTTCTTCTTTAGGTGATGTAGAACACAGGTTTAAGACATAAGTATTATTCTTCCTCGGGGTTTTTAGGACAACACATTCTTTAGAAATCTAAAATCCAGGTTTCAGAATGTAGCAATGATTGTCTGTAAAGTGAGTTGAATATTTCTTGTCACAAATCTGACACACGCTTAGCAGATTGAAGTTCAATTGTTCACAGTAGTTCACTCTGTGAAAGCTCAGCATCCCATTGGTCACAGATCCTTCACCTGTAATTCTACCACCTTATGAATCTCCACCAAATGCCATCGTAGTTCCTTGTATATGCTTGAAGTCATGAAGGAGGGAACGATCTCCAATCATGTGTCGGGAGCATCCACTGTCCATGTACCATAAGCTATTAGACCTAGATAGATGACCCTGCAAGCATAAAAGAACTAATTAGAATATGGAAGCCAAGCCATGATGGTCATGGTTTTCCTGTTCCTATCTATTATGGTGACTTCTTGATACTTTCCTTTAAATTGTGATATATTCAGAGGTGACCTGGGAGATTGCTTATGATATCTTGCTGGAGTCTTCTCATCAACATCAACAGAAGAGTCAGATGAGTAGTGAAATCTTTGATCTTTATTCTTTTGAAGAAATTTAAACCATTTTTTATTTTCAAAGATCATTTTGGGTTTTGAAAAGTCAGACTTTTGATTAATGAAATGGCTGCTTCTTTGACTTTTGCATATTTCTTTTGTTTTACTCATGTCATTGAGTGATCTAGATGTTCTAGATTGATTGTTATGGAAATGATTCCTCACTTGAGTTTTGTCTGATGATGTTGTTGAGATGGGTTTGTTTTGGGGAATTCTCAATCCCTTCTGATTGAAGTTACAATCAGATGTATTGTGATTCTTCATATCACAGACCGAATAATATTTGTTAAAACAACAGTTTTTGGTTGAGTGGTTGTTCATGTCACATATAGAGCAATATTGATTGTAAAAGCACTTTTGTATTTTGTGATTGAACATATCACAAATGTCACAATACATTTGTTTGTTGCTTGAATCAGATTTTGATTTGTGTGACTCGGCTGATTTTCTCGTTTGCTGCTGAGCCACTTTCTTTTGCTTAGGGGATGAATAAAAATCAGCCTTTTTTGTAGTTTGCTTCACAACACTACATTTGTTTGTTTTTCTAGGTTGTTTTTGTTTCTTCAACCTATTTCTCACCTCTTTCTCAAACTGGTCAACGTGTTCCTTGATGCAAATATCAAACCCAACTCCTTGTCTTAATTTTGAAGACTAAGGGTCTGATACAGTGCATCCCATACAGTTTGTACAAGTCTATGATTTCCAAGTTGTAAGTGTTCTTTGTGGTAAGTGACTCCTATGATAACGTGTTCCTTGTTGTAAGTGACTCCCATGATTTCCAAGTCATTTACCAACTGTACAAATCTATGCAGTTGTTTGGATATTGACTTCCCCTTGGAGTGATGAAATGTTTCGTACCAATTAACAAGCTTGTCTTTGTTAATTTCTGCTACTTCACTGCTTCCCTCACACATGATTTGCAGTGCATCCCATATAGCTTTTGCAGTACCATATTTCTCCAATCTTTTCAGCACATCCATCTTGAGTGCTTGAGTTAGGATCAATCTTGATTTTCTTGTAATCTTCATCATCAAGAGTTAGATCTTTAATGGGTATCCTTGCAGGTTTGTAAATTGCAGCTTGATCTACAGACAGAGTGATAGAGATGTGTGGCCCCTTGCATATTGAGATCCAAAAATCAGGATCGACACCTGTAATGTAATTCCTAAATCTGATTTTCCATTGTTTAAACTCAAATTTGTGTTTAAGCATAGGAGGTTTAGGTGTATGGCCAAGTTCTCAGTAACTATGAGAATCCATTTTAACAGGTAGTTTTGACTTGTTTTAATTACCGATTAGATAAATATTAGGTTCAATTAGTCCAAATTGTCCAAATCATCCAAACAGATTTCAGAATCAGATCTGTTACTTTTGTGAGTTTCTTGTTTTTGGTTTTTGCTATTTCAACTGTTCACAGCTTCATGAATGAAGTATGTTGCTATGTTCTTCACAGAAATCGCTTGAACAGTACCTGGTTAATGTGAATGTTTTGGAAGGAACGTGTTGACAGGAGTATTTTCTGCTATTTATTAAATAGAGATCATGGAATACTCTACTAGCAATTCAATCACCAGATCAATAAAGTTCTATTCAGGTCTCGGGTAGATCTGAAAAAGAACCGAGAGCCAAAGCTCTGATACCAATTGACTGGGTTGTGAGATTGAGATTCTCATTAAGGATCAAATATAATGATTGAGTTAATGATTGAATGGCAGAATCACACAATCAAGAAACATTTAATGCAGAAGAAATACTCATAAGTGCTTTGTATATATTAATAAATGTGATTGATTACAATGACTACTAGGTTTTAGCAAGAAACGTAATAATGCACCTAGAGAATACAAAATATTCTGATTGTCTAAAATTCTATCATCTCATGTATGAGGTTTTCTATTATGTTTATAGGCAGACAAGATGCCTTTTACAAAATGAAAGTACCCCTGATGTATTACATCAGAACTAGTCCAAGTCTTCATCCGTATCTCTGCTTGTTCATCCGCATTGACAAATGCGGATGAGATGACTTGATTAGCATTTCTTCACTTGATCATCCGCATTAGTATGTTGGTCATCCGCATTGGTTAATACGGATGAACAATACTTCTGTGCATTTGTCTAGTCATCCGCATTGGCAGATACGGATGACAAAATCTTGTCCGCATTTCTTTTTGGTCTTCCGCATTTGTTGATGCGGAAGAACAAATACTTGTCCGTATTTGTTTTATGTCTTTCGCATTTACAAATGCGGATAGCCGTACTTGGTTTTTCTTCTGTGCAGGATCTTCATCCGCATTACTTCTTGGACTTGTGGGAATCTAGCAAAGCAACTATCAACTCACCCATTGAATTGGCATGTATAATCCTTTTAGGGTCCAACAAAATCCATCAATTGTGATGCACAAGATCATAACTGATTCTAATGGCTAACCATCATGCAATATTTGAAGAAGGTTAAATCTTAGCATGCGTGAAGTAGTGAAGAAAGAGGTACTTAAATGGTTGGATGAAGGTATAATATAGCCACTCTCTTATAGTACATAGGTATGTCCAACTCAAATGATTCCTAAGAAAGCAGGTTTTCAGGTAGTCAAGACTGAGAAACGTGTGCAAATTAACACTCAACTGATAACCGGGTGGCATGTTTGTATTGATTTTAGGGACAGAACACTACCATATCTATGGATCATTTTCTATTGATCAAATCATTGAGAAATTGGCAAACTAGAAATTATATTGTATTCTAGATGGCCCTTTGGGATATATCAAATTACTATCCATCCCGAGTAACAACAAAATACTTCATACATTCGCATTTAGGCGAATGACATTTTCGTTGTGTAATGGCCCAGCCACCTTCCAAAAGTGAATGATTAGTATCTTTTCAGATATGGTCAGGGATTTTTTAGAGATTTTCATTGATGGAGTTTCAATTTTTCATACAACTTTTGATAAATGTTTATAGAAGATTCATTAAAGATTTTAGTGTAATCAACAAACCTTTATGTAATTTGCTTTTAAAAGATATGCCTTTTTTGACAAAGAATGTTTACATGTTTTTATACTTTTAAAAAGAAATTAGTGGGAGCTCCAATCTTGTACCCACCTAATTGGTCACTCGTGTTTGAATTATGTGTGATGCAAGTGAATTTGCAATTAGGGCAATTTTAGGTCAAAAGGTGCAGAAAACACCTGTTGCAATATACTAGGCAAACAAAACTATAGCCTGTGCATAATTGAATTATACAGCAACATACAAGTAATTGGTTGTAGTAGTATATGCATTAGATAAGTTTAGATCATATATTTAGCAATGTAAAGTAATTATTTATTCTAATCATACTGTAGTTAGGTATTTAGTGCCGAAGAAAGATGCCAAATCTTGACTTATAAGATGGATTCTCTTACTACAATAATTTGATTTAGAAATACATGATAAGAAAGGAAGCGAGAATGTGGTAGCGGAATATTTATCAAGAGTAGTGCATAACAGTTTGGATTCACAAAAGGAGATTCATAACATGTTTATAGATGAACAATTACTATCTATATCTTTGAAACCATGGTATGCTAATTTTACAAATTATTTGGTTCCAAGTATCGCTGCGAATCATTAAACAAAGAAGAAGCGACAACAATTCATGTCACATGGGAACTACTATATTTGGGATGAACCAGACTTGTTAAATGTTAGAGTAGATCGAATTATCGTAGATACATATGTACCCAGTTTATGAGCATAATGTAAAAAGTCATTCGTGTCTTACATATATGTAATTGGACGGTTTAATGAAATACAATATGCATTGATTATTGTGTATTAACGCTTATTGAACTAACTATATAGATTTTTGGTTGTTTAAATAGATCTAAGTCAAATAATGATTATGAAACATATTCAAACTAAGTCATATGAAGTTCTCATGCGAATGGCCCATGCTAATAGACCATACGCATGAACAACTTCATGCTAATGAACTAGTCGCACGACTGAACCAGTAGACTGTATCAGTCGCACAATTGTGACATGAGATTGACTCAGTCGCACGACTGAACACTCAGTCGTGCGAATGGTTCAGTCGCACGAATGAGTAACCCTAACCTATAAATACCACTTAATTCGTGGAAAAACATAACACTTTGAAGAATTCGACTCATACACGTACCCTAGCCGTCCAGAACGTCCAAGAAAGCTAGTCCAAGTTCATAGATCGTTCTTGATCGATTGCTATTCGTTCTTAACGTTTAGATTAATCTTATATCGATCGGGTTAACGTTCTCACTGATTGGATCGCCAATCAAATAGGATTCCGCACTATTTGATTTGGTATACATGTAGATCAGTTAGTACTCCGTCCAATACATGGTCCTATATCAATTACAACGTGATGCATTCCTGAATCCGAAATTCCAAATTTGTTAAAGCATGCAAAGCCATCCGCATGCGGCGATTATTTTAGTGGACAGAAAATGGGTCACAATATCTTATCTTGTGGACTCTTTTGGCCGACTATCCCTAATGATTCTTATAATTATGCTATGTGTCCAAATGGGTGGAAGCAATTGCCACTAAAACCAATGCCACTAAAACCAATGACCATAACATTTTGTGTAAATTTATTCAAAGTAATATTTCTCATGTTTTTTCTTCCTTTGTGTGAACAAAAGTGATGGAGGATAACATTTTAAGAAGTTTCAATGTGGTAAACTATTGAAACATTATGGTGTAGACCATGAAATAACAAAACTATACCACCTTCTAACGAGTGATTAAGTGGAAGTTTTCAATAGGAAAATTAAAGAGATTTTACAAAAAATGGTACGTTCGAACTGTAAGGATTGGCCCATTAAGTTAAATGATGCCTTATAGACCTAACGTACTACGTTTAAGACACCTATTAGTACAATTCCATATTGGTTGGTATACGGAAAATAATGTCATTTACCTGTGGAACTAGCACATCGTGCTTTGTGTGCAATTCAGAATGATAATCTTGATTACAACGTTGCAGGTAATGCAAGGAAGTTGAGTTTGGATGAACTTAAGAATCAAAGAAGGAAGTGTACGAGACGACAACCACATATAAGGGAAAAATAAAAGAAGTTCATGGTGCCAAACTACGAAAGAAAAAGTTTGAGATAGGTTAAAAGGTTTGGTCATATAACTCATGATTGAAGATTTTCCTCAGGAAATTAAAAAGAAAATGGATAGGACCATATGTGGTGATTTGAGTTGGTAAGTTTGGTGATAGTGAAATTGAAGACCCTAAGCATGGCATGAAGCAAATGATGAAAGGGCATGATTGTAAACCTTATTTGATTTTTAATAAGTGAATAGTGAGGTTTCATTGCAACGATGGTTTTGTAAATTTCAATTGAGCTTTGCTTGAGGACAAGCAAAAGGTAAGTGTAGGGATTGTGATCGGGTGGTGAAAGATCGTTGTTTAGATGTTTTAGAGTGTATTTTACATATCAATTGATATGAAATAGACTTACTTTTGAGATATTCTTGTGTTTGTAGGTAAGTAGTATATAAAAAGTTGGAAGAAATGGGGCGAAAATTGGAGCTCGAGAGGTGAAAACATGTTAAAGCGAAGTTGCAAGGAAATGGTAACTTAAATTGGAAATAACTTGAAGTAGAAAAAGAGTTATGGGAGCCACAACCTATATATGAAAAGATATTGAAAAGTTACACGTGAAAATCATGGCTATACAAAAGGTGGCCCCACCAACACCTCTATAGGTGCCAGCGATGACGTGCGTAATGTTTTGGTGGAATTTAACCTAATTTGAGGGGTTTAAAAGGGGGATTAACTCCAATACAAAATGTACCTCTATACACAGTGTTCTTGCATGAAAAAACTTCTATCTGTTACTATTCTGAAGCATTCCGACATCAATATAATCCAAATTCACATGATCAATTACAATTATGTTAAAGAATCGATGATGATGCAAGTTTTCATTTTTCTTAGATTGTAACTTATTGTTGAAATTGGATCTTGAACCTTTTATGTTTTATTGGATTCAATTGGTAATTTGATTTTTTAAACAATCTAGTTATGTTAAACCAAATTTTAATTTTCTATAACCTTGGTTTCCTTTAACCATTGTGTGATTGATTGAATGTAGTTACATACATCAAATTGGTGATTATGTTATGAAGTCCTATAAGCTTTAATCCTTTATTGTCACTTAGATCTTATCATGTGTAAGTCTCTATTAATGACTTCTCAATAGCTTTTTCCCTAAGATTGTTGAAAACCAAAACTTTTATTTGATCAATTTAATTATTTCTCGAATAAATTTATAAAGCAATTTACTTTTAAATTTTTAGTGTTCTTAGGTGAATCGTTACAAGAACTATCTTGTGATTCCATGTGAATTCGACATCCTTCTTATGCTTTACTAATAAAGGTAATTAGCCATTTTTTATTAATATATTTGACCGACCACACGACATTGCTTAGGCTATGTGCGAGCAGACACTCATGAAGGCTTCACTATATTTAGCCTTATGTGGTAGGAAATGTAGAACAAGTATTTGTTGGACTGAAGTAATGGAGAGTTAGTTATATGGACCTAAATTTATCCATGAAACAAAAGAAAAGATAAAACAAATTATGAATGAAAAGTGCATAAGATAGAAAAGGGGCTACGCAGATCATATAGAAGGCTTGTAGATTTCCAAATACGGGACAAGGTGATAATGAAAGAAGACCAATGAATGCAATATTTTTGTTCAAAAACATAATAAAACTTAGGCCATTATGTTGGACCACTTGAAATAACAACTCAAGTTAGACTAAGGGAGGATCTGACACCTCATAGAACATAGATGAAATAGAAATATCCTTAACTGTTTAAGAAAGAATAAATTTTGAGAATGAATTATTTAAGGAGGGGGTGTAGGGGAGGATCTAACACCTCATAGAAAAATAGAAGATGAAATGAAAAGAAAAAGAAAATAATTATTATAAAGGACGATGGTCTAATTCAGGCAAATACTTAGGGACAGAAAATTTGACCATCTTGTGTTACGCTTGTTAATGATAAGTCTCGGGTGTTCTCACATGGAAGCATGAAATGGAAGGGATATAGATCATAACTCTAGTACATACAATTCGTTAGGATGAGGCGTACGTGGAAGAGCCACCCCAGACCATGACTTTTGTTTTTACTATGGTCCGTAAGGATGGCTAATCCAACCTATAACTAGAAAGCATGAGTGCTAACCATTTCACATAATTCTAATCTCATTATTTCATTTGTAAATTCTATTAAATATCCAAGCTATACGCCATTACATAGTACTAAGAACCTCAAGTATGCTCCCTACTTTCTAAGTTTAAGTTATAATTAAGTTTTAGTTTTGAAATGTGGTCTAGGGTAATAACAAGGTTTCAGATTAGGATATGTGACGCAAGCCATAGAAAAGGTTCTATAAATCCGATCTTAGTAATGGCCAATTAGCACCTTGTAAAGTCCATATTCATTAGTCATTATCTAAAGTACACATGAGTTCTAAATAAGATAAGAAGACTGCTAAATGATAACACAAACTCTAATAACTTATCATGACTGTATTTAAAACCATCATTGTTTAATCCAATAATTCAAAGAGATTATTGAAATATGCACGAATCAGTGAGGGTATGTTTGGACCCTTATTTACTAAATGGGGTATGTTGAACTGGCTTTTGCAGGATTAAGGTGTCCCATATGTATCATAAGAGATTCTCATACTCACTCGATAGTCGAAGGGGTATGACAAGCCCATAGCATGTGGTTATGATAAACAAGGGAAGACACTATGCCTAAGGACCCAAATATCACAACTCAAAGTGTGTACGTATAATTTTAATGCGGTTTATAAAGTCTTATCATATGCTTATTAGCAATAGCAGACATAATTTGATGAGAAATTTTAGAGGTAACATCCTAAATTTTCGGTTAAAAACTAGTTACAAAAATTATAGAGAAGGTTAAGGTTTTGCAGAAATAAGGTTTCATAGTGAAAGTTTAATGATATAAAAATTGCTATAAATGAACACAATCACCTCCTTTCTTCTTTTTCTTATGATAGAAGTCATCACAAAATATAAAGAAACATAGTTACAAACTCTAAAGAGAGAAAGTGAATATTCAAGCTACCAGTGTGGTTTTTCTTATGTATTTGAATAACTTATGCTAGATGAATGCTTAGACATGATTATAGATTGTTTAAAACGATGAGGTTGACATCTTTACGTGTGCATGACGTAGATCTTGGTTCATATTCATCTCAGGTTAGGGTTTACTTGAAGATTATCAAAAACGTGATTTTCGAGACCCTATTTTCACTTATTTTATGATGTGTTAGGTATGCATATCATGATAGTTTTATTATAAGAAAATGAAATAAAATATAAGTATGATCTTCTTAAAATTTATAAATTTTAAAAAATTATTAGAATAGAATGTTAGAACTCTAAATGAATAGGGATATAAAACAATAAATCAAGGTCATCCATTTTTTATTGATAAGGTCTCATCAAACCAATTAATTTAAAATAGGAGCCTACTAGTATTAAATAATCAACCTGATTTATAATTAATTTTCGGTGTCTATTTCCCATTCTCAAATGCATATGTCCATTCTTGAAGATCTCATTTTTCTGATTGATGTTAATTATGGAATGTAGCTAATCATGCTCTTTACCCACTGTGAAACTTTCATTTAAAAAGAATATAAATGAATTTCTTGGTGTGTGTTGTGTGTTTCGATTCACAACCACTCTTTCTACCTAATATTTTCTATTGTTTTTGTGATTTCTTTTTATGTTTCTTCTTCTCCATAGGTTTTGTGTGACTCAACATGTTTTATGGTTGTGGGAAGGCGATTAATTCAAGTAGAAGATGTTTGACCGAATAATTTTGTCTATTAATTAAGTCATCTTAAGAGACATAGAATTCATTGTGTTAATCGTACCATGAATTCACACTAATTGGCTATGAGGTGAGACTAAGCGTGTTAATGATATAGAAATATATATACAAAAACATTGATTTTACTGTGTAAATCCACACATAAATATAAGTTTAAGTGTGAAATAATTAACGAAAAGTGTGTAAACTCATATGTAAATGAAACGGTAGTTCACAAATGAATAACAATCCCTGATTAAACTCTCAAGTATAAACTTTTATCAATTTACTTTTTGGAGTATTTATGTATCCGAAAAGAAAAAATCTATGAAAGTACATGAATAATGATATGTGTTATAAGCACAGTACAAAGACTCTTTTTTTTTAAAAAAAATCATGCTTGTATAAAAAAATGAATTGAGGTAATATACTTAAATCAAATATAACAAAATACTCTATTGTATGATGTATTTAAACAAATTCATTGTATAAAAAAGTTATACATGAAAGCAGAAAAGTCTATGGTGGTAAACTATACGCTAGGAACAAAAAGACAAAAGATGCATGTAAGTGAAGCATGGATTACTTAAAGTAGAGTAAGCCAAAACAGTAACTCTCATGCTTCTCCTTCTAGCATTATATGTCGTCATGGTTTGATATGTTACACTCATACTTCTCACTACACCGTGATTCTTCATCAACACTCTATTGCAAAACAACTAATAGGATTTCTATATCTATGACTTGTAAACCAATCTCACATTTCATTTCTTCCTCCCATAGTTATTTATAATCACTTCTTATTGGCTTATTGGCTCATCATTATTAAGTAACAAATTAATTTTAATAGGACCATTTTGAGAGTAACGAGTAACTAGGGATTGAAGCCAAATACGAATATGTTTAAAAGAAGAGTATGACTAAACTATTGATTCATCAGTTGATGGATGTGTGACTAGGCATCCAAAAGCTGGTTGTGGGCCTTAGTCATTTTAACATCTGGCCAAGAGAATTGGACTAGTTTTGCTTGATTGAGTCGAGTCTCATAGAGATTGAACTTCTCTTATGACCTTAAGTTTTAATCACCGCAAATAAATGAATTAGTTCCAAGAATAAAAGGAAGCCATCCTAATTCATTTCTTGACTCGATGCGAGCCAAGTATCCATCCTTGTTTGCCTCTAGTTTCTTTTTAACCTAACATAATTTTAACAAAATCTATATCGTTTCGAAAACTATATAACCTACATGCCTTGCTTCGGGGTTAAGTTCCAAGGTACACAACGGATATATGTCTATCATCCGGCTTTTTTAGGTGCACAAGTTGTCTCTTTAAAAGCCAACATTTGAATACCCTAAGATCTTCGAGGTTTGGTTATTTTTCATACGAAGCCACACAAGATATTAAATTTCAATGCTTTGGTAGAAAGGTAATTCGAAACAAATACCGAGATTCTTAGCACTTTAGCCCACAAGTCTTGAGGAACATCCATCGATTTCATAATGCTACTTGTAGTCACAAACATAGTTCGGTTTCACCTCTCTACAATGCCATTTTGTTTTAGAATGTATGGGGATGTGAACATATGCTTAATACCATTTTCGGCACAATTCAGAGAATAGCTTAAATATGTACTCACTACATTTATTTAATCTTACTGTCTTGTGAGTATTAAATATTTAACTTTAGCATCTTGTTTAAAGTTCTAAAACTAATTTTTTTATCATTGTTTTTTAAATAAAGAATCACATTAACCTCGTGAAATCATAAATAACGAAAATTATATACTTACCACCTGCTCATATTATAGGCTAAGTGATCCTTTACGTATATAGCATATTCCTGGACCTAGGAATCTTCATATGCAAACCTTCATCGTCTTCATCACAATCTGAAAACCATTCTCGGTTAACTACTAAGAGTGATGATTTTATCACAAAAAATTGAAACGTAATTGTTGTGTCTTCTTTTCTCACTTAAACATAGGTGTACCAATACCTATAATCTCCATGATGATAAGTCACCAACACGCACCATGCCAAATATCTCATCGACTGCACGAATGAAGAATTTATGATTTTTAAGCATACGATTGCTCACCCCATTATTGACATGTAAAGCCTTGATCCTAGGAGACTTCATAATTAAATTTAAAGATCATAATCTTAATTCTTCATTTGTGGATTTATTAATGTAAACAGGGGAATGTAAAGGTCGTCACATAATTCTTGTCTTAAACATAACATAAAATAGATGTTTGTTAGATGTAATCTATTATGTCAAGATTCTAGCCTTGAAAACTTTATTCGGTAGCCCCATTCACATATGCCAAGTGCCACCTTTATCAAATAAAACCAATTGAACATCATATGCATACTAAAAATTGAAATTGTTGAGTAAGTTCTGCTTTCAACTTTAAAACATATCTTAGAATTACGTAACGCTACATAATGGTAATAACCATTGCATCACAACATATCGTATCATAACTATATAATATCCTAACATAGCATATCATAGTTAATGTAAGAACTAGGATTTCATTATAAAAATCAAGTCATGAAAGATTTGAATTCACTAACAAAGAATAAAAAATGAATAGAACGACAACACAATAACACAAGTCAAGACTAAATACACAATTGGGTAATTAATGTTTTTGCTTTAATTTCAGAACGACATCCAGCTTTACAAAACTAAATATAATAATTATTACAATTCAAAACATAAACACAACTATATATTCTAAGTTATAAAGTTTTCACCGCAACATCTAATCGTGACCTCTATACAGGAAGGTCACACAACCTTTCTACATGTAACTCATGAGTGATATCAATAGTTACAATCATGACAATCCATGCGTGGATTCTAA
This sequence comes from Flaveria trinervia, assembly GCA_025506515.1. Classification (NCBI taxonomy): domain Eukaryota; kingdom Viridiplantae; phylum Streptophyta; class Magnoliopsida; order Asterales; family Asteraceae; genus Flaveria; species Flaveria trinervia. Next base: position 11,630,732 of record CM046457.1, read on the forward strand.
TCAGTCCTTTTTTCCATATAGCAAGACTTAACTACCCTATCATGCAAAGTGTGTAAGACTTAATATCATCCTTTTTTGAAAAACTTTTTGTGCTAGCTAGACTTAAGTCCCATTATTGTAAAAGACTTGTCACATCTGTTGCTAGGTTTTAGAAAAGGTTTAGTCAAATATTCATTACTAATCATTGTATTTAAGGCCCTTTTCTTGCCTAAATATCCAAACTTAACAAAGAATAACATATTAATTGTATCTATGTATGTATATGTATATATGTATGTATGTATGAATGTATGCTTGCATGCATGATGCATGCAGGGACGCAGACATGCATGCATAGATGCATGTAGGTATGGATGCGTGCATGCATGCATGCATGCATGCATGCATGTATGTATGTATGTATGTATGTATGAATGTATGTATGTATGTATGTATGTATGTATGTATGTATAAATAAATGTATATAAGTATGTATGTAGGGATATATGTATGTATGTATCTATTGGATGTATGCATACATGGATGTATGTATGCATGTATATAGATAGGTATGTACGTATGTATGTATAGATGTATGTATGTATGTCAATATGTAGGATTGTATTTTTGTAGGTATGTATGTATGTACATAAATCTATGTAGGTATGTATGACACCCGGTTATTTTGTAATCATGGAAGAAAGAATAAAAGTGGAGGAAAAGAAAGAAAAGATATAAAGCCCAAGTAGAGGGACTAAAGTTGTCAAAAGGTACAAAAATTATTTTATTTTATACAAAAGTAGCATGGCCGCCCATGTCATGCCACTTTTCACCTTTTGAGTTCGAATTTTAGAGAGAGAAAGAGCAGATTTTTCGGGTTCTCTGATGAACAAGAGCGGGAAGTCGAATTCAAGATAAGAATTCATAGTTTTTGAGTGTTTTTAACTGGCCTTAGCCTCGGTTATATGCTTATGTGTGTTTGTGTGTGTTCGGGTATGCTTTTGGTGGGTTTCTAGGTAGCTGAACTCAATTGCAAATAGGTTTTTCAAGAAGTCATAACCAAACGATGCAAAGATGAGTTCTATGAACCTTGTTTACTTGTTTTAAAATGTTTTGGGGCAGCAAAAGCATGTATGAACTTTTTATAAAAGTTGGGTTTTGTACCCTTATGTGTTTATGTGTGTGATTTCGGGTTGGGTTTGATTTTGGGCTATGTATGTGTTTCATTTTGTTATGACTATGTTTCCGAGGTTTAGAATGTATGATTTAAGCTTAGAACATGAGAGGTGATGTTTGGGGACTGAATTATGATGTTAAGTGCGACTTAGATTACTCATGCGCCTAAACAGTAGCTCATACGCCCAACCGAAATTAACTGCCTAAGTGTTCCCATGCGCCCAAAACCTCAAGCGCACGAATAGTACTCATACGCATAGAAGTAGGCTGAAATTGACTAAGTGTTAATATGCCTAAATAGCTCACGTGCCTAGGCACTCATGCGTCTATATAGTGCTCATATGCCCAGAATAGGCTAAGTGTCGCTCTTGTGCCCCAATAGTGCTGATGCGCCTGAAAGTTCCTCATACGCCTAAGTGTTACTCATGCGTCTGAAAGGCCATGCACCTGCATAGTGCTCATGCGCCTGCATAGTGCTCATGCGCCTGCATAGTGCTCATGCGCCTGCATAGTGTTCATGCGATTGCATAGTGTTCATGCGTCTAAAGAGTTAGAATATTTTTTGATATTTTTGGGGAAAATGTAAAATATAGGATTTGACTAGGGATATTCCCGGGTGAAATAAAAGTTGACTTTTGAGGTTATTAGTGATGTATGATTGATGCCTATGCATTATGATGTGTGTGTGATCATATATGATGATTATGTATGATTGCATGTTATGTTTTGTTATGTTCCCTATTACATATAATGATATGACTTTACGTGATGTGATATTGTTAATGAACGTAAAGTATTATCTTATCTTAGTAAAACATTAGGATAATGAAAGTGAATATAATGAATGAATGAATAGTCTTGCAAGCATATAAAAGGAGGCTCACAACTCGTTGAGAGTTATAAGCTCAACTTTGTGGTTATAACGTGCGATCTTGGCTAACCCTTAAGGGTTCACACACAGGGGGAGTTAGTCTATGTGACTACCCCATACGTGCGATATGTGCGATATTGGGTCCTTGTTGCTTAACCGTTGATGATATAGCTTTGTGCTCAAAAGGATGGTTAAGTACGGGACCCAGATAGAAGTGAAAGTTAATAAAAGTACGAAAAGTGCGATAAGTACGAAATGTGCGAAACGTGCAAAATGTACGAAAGGAATGATGATGAAGATAATAATTATTAAATTGATGTATGTATGATGGGTGATCACATGCGATAGTAATGAAAATGTTTTAATGAATGAAAGGTAATATAATGTTTTTATAAAACTAGAACTCACTCAGCAACACTGACTTTTTATGCATTTTCCAGTTAGCAGGTAAGGTTGCTGAGGATGGCACGGGGCGGCTACTAGGCTCTTTTGGATGGCATCTATTTTTATAATGCTTTTTTGATGTAATGCAACAAGTATTTTTTAATGTGATAACGATGTATTATTTTGCAAAAAGCTTTTATAATGAAATGAAATGTATGTTTTAATGATTCCGCTGCAATTTTTTTTAGGTTAATGCAAAATATGTTATATGTGCGATGAATGACCAGCTGTAAGCTTCTCGGGAACGGGGCCTTACAAGTTGGTATCAGAGCCAAAGTTTAAGTGAAACGGGTAAACTTTCAAAACAAACCTTAACTTAAACTGAAAATCAGATGGAAAGGGAATGGATGCCAGTCCGAGTAGTTACGTGCCATTTGGTATTTTCTTATTGTTAACCGGCATTACATGCGCATGTTATGTGGTTTATGTGCCTTTAGTAGATTTAGATACTAATGTAGTCAGGATAGGTAATGCTTGGAGCATGAAGAGTAAAGTAAGTGGCTAATCACAACTACCACTGTAATTAGGGACTTACTATACACGACTTCAACTGATTTGTTCCCTTGAATGACCATGTTGGTGTTTGAATCTTATAGTGTGTTTTGAGGATGGCTGGTGGTTAATCATCTAAAGTTTCACGTGGTGGAGGTTGTGGTGGACGTGGTGCTGAACCACGGGCTACAAGAGGAAGGTATAGGGCCGAAAAGGTGGTTCATGAAGAACACGAGACCCCTCATCCAGAGAGCGGAGATGAGAGTGCTAACTTGAGGGCCTTAGTGAAGGAGGCTGTAGTCGCGGAAGTGCATGAGGTCATGCAGACGATCCTACTATCTGTGGTGAACCGAACTGATAAGGGTTGTACAGGAGGGGAAGAGGAAGGATAGGAGTAGGCCTACGAGCAAAGCGAGATGGCCCAAACTGGAATGGAAAGCGGATTTGACGTGGCAGAGCCGCTCCAAACAACAAAGTAGCGAAGGTGGGTGACCGACGTGTGGTCACATCTGGTGCAGGGTTGAAGAGATGTGGTAAATGGGGGAAAGAGCATTTGGGGGAATGCAAATGGGGATCAAACATCTGCTTCAAGTGTGGGAAGCCTGGTCATATGGCGAAAGATTATAGGGTTATAAGGTGTTACAACTGTGGAGAAAATGGCCATTTGAGCAGGGATTACAAGAAGCCAAGGGCTAAAAGTTCAGGAGCAAAGAAGGCTGGAGGAGACGGGCAGATGGCGAGTGCCAGAGCGTTCAGGATGACGTAGGAGGAGGCTAGGACGGACCCTGATGTTGTGTCAGGTACGTTTCTAGTAAACCAAACTTTAGCCTCTGTGTTATTTGATTCTGGTGCTAGTAAAAGTTTTATTTTGCTGCTTTCTGTGCTTAATTGCTTGTTAGATGTAAGAATATAAATACACCTTTCAATGTAGAAACTACCATAGGTAAGTCCACCAGGATTTCCAAGATGATAGAAGGATGTGACATAGAAGTAGAAGGTCACAAGTTTCCTGTTAGACGATTTGTGATGACCTTAGGCGGGTTTGACGTAGTCCTAGCAATGGATTGGTTGGCGGACTACGAGGCGAACATTGTGTGTCGCAAGAAGATGATACAATTGACAGTGCCGGACGGGAGTACGGTGACGATTTATGGCGATCGAGTCGTTATGATTTCTAAGGTGATTTCGATGGCGGTGGCGGGAAAGTGCATGAGGCGTGGATGTAGTGCCTACTTGGCCCACGTGAAGGATGCGGATACACTAACACCACAACTGACAAATGTACCGGTGGTGTGTGACTTTCCAGATGTGTCTCTCGAAGACTTACCAAGAGTGCCACCTGATCGTGAGATCGAGTTCCAGATTGACTTGATACCAGGTGCCCAGCCAGTTGCTATGGCACCGTATCAGTTGGCTCCGACTGAGATGAAGGAACTGATGGAGCAACTACAAGAGTTGCTGGACAAGGGGTTCATTAGACCAAATATCTCTCCTTGTGGTGCTCCGGTCTTATTCATGAAGAAGAAAGACGGTAGTATGAGAATGTGTATAGACTACCGTGAGTTGAATAAGCTGACAGTGAAGAATCGGTACCCCTTACCAAGAATTGTTGATTTGTTTGATCAGCTCCAAGGTGCCAGTTGGTTCTTAAGGATAGACCTTCGATCCGGCTACCATCAGTTGATGGTGAAGGAGTAGGATATTCCTAAAACAGCTTTTCATACGCGTTATGGACACTACGAGTTTCTCGTTATGTCTTTTGGTTTAAACAACACACAAGCTGCTTTTATGGATCTGATGAATCGAGTGTGTCGGCCGATGTTGGATAAATTAGTGATTGTGTTTATTGATGATAACTTGATTTATTCGAAGTGCGAGAATTTGCACGCCAATCAAATTCGAGAGGTGTTGGAGACGTTTAGAGGGGAGAAGTTATATGCCAAAGTTCTCCAAGTGCGTATTTTAGTTGCACGAGTTTCAGTGTTTGGGACACGTGGTGAATCCCGAGGGGATTATGGTGGATAGGGCAAAGATGGAGGCGGTGATGCAATGGAATTCTCCGAAGACGCCATCCGGGATTTGTAGCTTCTTGGGTTTGGCAGGCTATTATAGGAGATTCATTCCAGACTTCTCTAAGATTGCTTCTCTACTAACCAAGTTGACCCAGAAAGATGTAAAGTTTGTATTACATCAGGCCCAAGACAAGGCGTTCGAGGAGTTAAAGGCGAGATTGACTCAAGATCCTGTTTTGTTGTTGCCCGCTGGAAGTGAAGATTTGGTGGTTTATTGAAATGCTTTTTACTCGGGGTTGGGATGTGTGTTGATGCAGAGAGGAAAGGTTATAGCCTATGCATCCCTACAATTGAAAGTTCATGAGGTCAATTATCCTACTCACGACTTGGAGCTAGCAGCTGTGGTCTTGGCGCTAAAGATTTGGAGGCACTACCTATACGGGACGAAGTGCACCATATTCACTGACCATAAGAGCTTGAAGTACTTCTTTGAGCAGAAAGACTTAAACATGAGGCAGAGGAGATAGTTGGAGGTCATAAAGGATTATGAATACGAGATCCATTACCATCCGGGCAAAGCCAACGTGATGGCGGATGCCCTTAGTCGAAAAGAAAGACCCGAGCCGATTTGGGTGAAGGCTTACCAGTTGATCATGACGTCTAATGTGATGAAGCAGGTCATGAAGTTTCAAGATAAGGCATTGAAGGAAGATCATCTTAACTCCAAAAGAATGAGAGGCATGGTTGCGGATCTGGGTGAAAACATACTCGGTGTTAGAACCCGTTTTGGGCATATGTGGATTCCTCGTTTTGGGGATCTACACGTGAAGATTATGGATGAGGCTCATAAGACTCGGTACTCTATTCATCCCGGTGCTACAAAGATGTACCAAGACATGAAGAAAGACTATTGGTGGCCGGGTATGAAACGTGATGTGGCAAAGTATGTGAGTAAAGGCCTTACTTATTTACAAGTGAAGGCCAAGCATCAAAAGCCGTATGGGAAAATCCAACCTTTGGATATACTAGAGTGGAAGTGGGAGCATATCACCATGAACTTTATAACAAATCTATTGCGTACCGCGCGAGGTTATGATGCGATATGGGTGATAGTTGATCGTTTGATGAAGAGTGCTCAATTCCTACTAATTCGTGAGACATATTCATCCGAGAGGTTGGTGGATATGTTCATTAAAGAGATTGTAACTCGTGATGGTGTGCCGGTGTCTATTATGTCTGATCGTGACACCCTGTTTACATCTAAATTTTGGAAGAAATTCCACGATATGATGGGGACGAGGTTACATATTAGTACAGCTTATCATCCTTAGATAGATGGTCAGTCAGAAAGGACCATTCAGACGTTAGAAGATATGCTTTGGGAATGTGTCATTGACTTTGGAGGAAGTTAGGATGACCACTTACCATTAGTTGAGTTCTCATATAACAACAGCTATCATGCCATCATTGGTATGTCTCCTTATGAGATGCTATACCGGAGGAGATGTAGAACACCTATGTGTTGGCGTGATATTGGTCATAAAGTGTTAGGGAGCATCGACGTGGTCGAGGCTATGACGGAGAAACCGGAAAGGATAAAAGCCTTCATGAAAGCAGCTAAAGATAGCCAAAAGTCGTATGTTGATAAGAGACGTAGACCGATTAAGTTCTAGGTGGGTGATAGAGTCATGTTGAAGGTCTCACCTTGGAACGGTATCAAAAAGCGGGGCAAGTTGAGCCCAAGGTACATATGACCTTTCCTTAACATTGCTCGAGTAGAAGTATATATATATATATATATGTGTGTGTGTGTGTGTGTGTGTGTGAAGTCGGCTGGATCGATAAACATTTGAGCATGTTCTTGACGAAAGGATAAACAACCAAAACCAAAAGTCAAATCAATAACACGAACTATCAAGATTGGTTTTATTGATAAAACCTAACGATGACAAGCTCGTTACGACATAAGAATCAATACTCTTGGCAAGGGGAGATCGAGCATGGTCTCCCCTCTCATCTGGCAGCCCTAGGCTCCAGGCAGACTCCCTCTCAAATCCTTAATCTCTCTAGACATTGAAAGTGGTATATATAGGCCTCGGTCCATATTAGATGCAACTGGGCCCATTCGTGCGATTGGACCATGTGTATGGTTCAATCGTAGGACTGGACCATGCATATGGTTTAATTGTACGACTGGACCATACTTATGGTTCAGTCTTACGAATGTCCCAATCTCATCTCTCAGTCGCATGGCTGGTCAATTAGCATGGCTCAGTCGTACGACTGAGTCTCATTTGCATATGCTTCTGCGAATGACCCAGTTTCATGTGTTCACAACATATCAGGTGTATTACATTAAGCCTAGACTATTCGACAAGCGACAGTGACACTATATATGACTATATATGCTCCAACAAATTCCCCCTTGGACGTTGCTTTCGAATAGTAGATAGTACCTCTTAAATCTTCAGTCAATCTTTGCTCTGGTTTCTAATAGAATCAAATGAAAAACCATATTAGACAACGTTGCCGATCCGTCAGGTTGCTACAATATCCCTAAAAATGAACTTAGCAACAACAACTTTCGTTTACTTTGCAAAACACCATCATAATAGCAAGATTCCCCATATGACTGATTTTTCCACATAATGACATGAATAGTTTTACATTGCGTCAATCTTCACACAAGCTAACCTGATTAACATTAACACCTGCAGAAATTCCCCCTCACATTCAGCATATCCTCATATATAAATGTTGTTCTCTCTTGGCGTCTTCATACAGTGTATTGGGCAAAAAGTTGAAGTTTCCAATCCACAACTGACAATATTAAAAAAATCAACATGCACGTAGATTCATCATGAGAAACCTGCTCACATCATCACTTTCTGATTGCGTCTTCAATTTCTCTAAACATGGATTCCCCCTAAAAGTGAGAATCCTCTCTGTGCGGATAAATATAACTTGATTTGCCCATCAATAGTGATGCTGCTCACTACCCCACAAAATTAGCACCAACTTTTAACATCTTCTCTTCTCTCTTTCGTGTTCCAACTACATTCACCTACTCTGGAAGTCCGACAAATAATAGGGTATACATCGAACTTATTTGACAAAAGAACCTTAGGGTGAATATGCTTTGCTCATCTTCAAATCATTGCAAGAGGTAGTTCCAGAGATTTTTTTTTGGTCCGGAACAAATGCGGATGAGTCAATGCGGATGACTCATTTGTGCGATTGAACATATTACTGGTCCAGTCGCACGACTAAACATACGACTGGTCCAATCATACGAATGGTCCATTCGCATGGCCCAGTTGCATGAACGAGTCTGCACGTAGATTTTCAGATCTGCAGCTGCCAGGGCTGCCCAAAACCCTAATCTTACGAATTTTACATGAAACGAACCAACATAGACATCATAAGATTCGCAGGGGTGATTGGAACGTGGTTTCGAGTTCTATTTTAACACAGAAACTACACTCGTAACCAGATCTGAGCAAAACACGAAGAACACGAAGTAGATTTAACGTCAAGAACTGAAATTTGATCGAGAAATCAAGAGCTCGGGTTGCTAGAATGATTGTTAGATCATTCTAGCAGTAACCAGCTCTGATACCAATTGTGAAGTCGGCTGGATAAATAAACATTCGGGCATGTTTTTGACGAAAGGATATACAACAAAAACCAAAAGTCAAATCAATAACACGAACTATCAAAGATTGGTTTCATTGATAAAACCTAATGATTACAAGCTCGTTACAACATAATAATCAAGACTTTTGGCAAGGGAAGATCGAGTATGATCTCCCCTCTCATCCGGCAGCCCTAGGCTCCAGGCAGACTCCCTCTCAACTCCTTAATCTCTCTACACATTGAGACTGGTATATATAGGCCTCGGCCAATATTAGATGCGACTGGGCCCATTCGTGTGATTGGACCATGCGTATGGTTCAATCGTACGACTGGACCATGCGTATGGTTCAATCGTACGACTGGACCATACTTATGGTTTAGTCTTATGAATGTCCCAATCGCATCTCTCAGTTGCACGGCTGGTCCATTAGCATGGCTCCGTCGTACGACTGAGTCTCATTTGCATATGCTCTTGCGAATGACCCAGTTTCATGTGTTTACAACATATCAGATGTATTACATTAAGCCTAGACTATTCGACAAGCGATGACACACTATATATAACTATATATGCTCCAACAATATGTATATATATATATATGCGCCATTGCTTCTACCAACATTTGATCGAGTTGTAAGTAAATTTTCTACCATTTAATATTTCTTAGTGTGTGAATTAAGGGTAATATTGTCATTTCCCCATTTCTTGTAATGCACCTAATGCACCCGTTAACTCCATCAGCCCAAAAATGTGTTACTGGTAAGTAACTGCCATTTCCCCTAATCATTTTTTGTGCTTTGAATTAGCATTCGAAAACTTCACTATACAGTTAATCTGACCAATGACTTGTTCTTTCTCAAATCCAAAAGTATGATTGTTACAATTTTATTGTAGAATTATTTTCTAATTGTTACGAAGCATCAATTCTTAGTGAGCAATCTGATTTCCGTTAGATTGTGAACGATGTAGTTGTTTAGTGGAGCTTTGATAGCACAATGCGTCCATAAAAGGTATTTCTATAAAGTTAGGATTTAATAGTCAAAACATAAATGGATTGTAAACTTGTGTGATGTAGTTTAGTGTTATGATCTTGATGTAGTAAAATTGCTTATTTAACAATTAAAGGTGTTTGATGTAAAAAGCAACTGGTGGGGTGGCCAAAGATGGAAAACCCGTCACTGGGAGAGGAAAGGGTAGAAGGAGAATGTCTGGAAAGCAAATTTTTTTAAATAGATGACATAACTTCACTTGCAATTTTGCATATAATGTGCATTTGTAATTAGTTAACATTTCACTACGAAAACATGTCCTTTATCTAGAGTATTGTATAATCAAGAACATGAAAACGAGTGTCAGGGGAACAGAAAAGATGGGTGTTAAACGTATTCCAGAGGAAACAAAATATGAAAATATATAAGTCAATAGGTGGTTGCTTTTAACTAACAACTATTCTCAAAAACAACTATTTAAGGGAATGCTAAAACTATCAACAAAACAAAAAACATTAGCAATTGAAATGGGTTTTGGGAAATTACTAGACATGAGGGTATAAGGAATACCATATCTGCTTGGAAATTATGCGATGGACAAGTTCAATCAGGGTTCATGGAAATTGTTTGCCGTACTGATAAAATAGTGTAGAAGAAAAAGCATTTCATAGTTTGTCAGGCATTCCATACAAAGGAGTCCGGATGGAATCATTATTGACTACAAAGAAGCTAGATAATTTGATTGTTGATTGGCGGAACCTATATGAAGTTGCTTACATTGCAACTGTGGATATAATGAACAAAATAATTGAGTCCAAGGATGATGTAGTTTTCAACTTTAAGATGGACTTCTTGGTTTTTCCCTTGGGAACTAATGTTGAATGTCACACCCATGGTAAGTGGAAGTTGGATGTACTTGAGAAGCTGCTTAAGAAAATGTAAAAGCAACTGGAGTAGGATTTCGAAGAATCTACTTAAAGGGCCACTTGTAATTTTAGCGGTATGATGTGCTTGTCTTGGTTTGAATTCCTTGGGTTTTAATAAAAATTAAATGTAAAGTTGTATTAACTCATTTTCGTTTTCCAACTTCTATACATAAGAAAATAGAATGTGGTGGTTTGTATGATGATATTATAATGCCCATAATACAATATTGGATGCTGGAACGATTGCAGTTCAGGAAGAAATTGGAAATTAGAAATGGCGGTTTTAGTTTAGGAAAGTTTCTAAGCGTCATAGACGGTGCTCGAATGGTGATTATAATGAAAAAAAGAAGAGTTAGAGCTTGAACTAATAAACCTGTGGGAGAAAAGTTTGGAAGTTGATGAGTTGAAACTTCTTCTTTCAAAGATTGAGAGTGTTTATAACTATAAACCTAGCCTAGAAAGTACATGTGGTATGGAGGAGGTTTTTTCTAATAATCATTAGTAAACAGACCACGAGGCAAATGAATAGGACACGTATGAAAGAGCGAGTGAAACAGAAAATCTAGTAGCTGGGAAAGGTACCAATGGTACTCTTCAACATATTAACGTAGAATATTATAATCATAAGATATGAAGTTGCTAACTTAATTATTGCAATTCAAGTGATGGCATTCTTGTACAACAAGAAGTTCTTATTTTAGAGATCGATAAAAATGTTGATCAACATCTTTACCCGTGAGATTAGGACAAAAAGTAAGACGAGAAGATATCAGAGTTGAAGCAATCTTAGAATCTTGAAATTTGTATTCATACAGAATACTATGAACATATTTCTCTTGATGTATCATAATACCTTGGTCATCCTGTTTAACTTGAATACAGTCTTTACAACCATTTGATAAACTTTGAAGTTCATGTATAAAGCATATGCTAAAAATATACGTATTGCTTCAAGTTTAGCAATGGGAGCATAGGCTTCTTCATAATCAAGACCTTTAACTTGATAGAATCCTTGTACTACAAGTTTGGCCTTGTTATGAAAAACACACCTTTCTCATCCGTTTTGTTGTAAACGATCCACTTTTTTCCAATAGGAAAATTATCTTTTGGAATCTCACAAAAATGTCAAATATCTAACTTCTTAAACTGCATCAACTCATCTTACATTGCCTCAACTTAGCTGTTCTCTTTTAAATCCATTTAAACATTCTTTGGCAAGATTTGAGAAATAAGCAAGTGTACAAACATGTATTGATTGATCCTGGTTGACTTTGTGTATGGATGCCTTGTGATAAAAGACAAATGATAGCTTTAGTTGGATGATCCTTATGTATTCTTAACTGAGGAATCAGATCCTCAAAAATAACTTCATCTAAATTTGACATGTGACCAATAGGTTTTTCATTTCCAATCCCTACTTCTAGTTGATAGACAATATGCTCCTTTTGAGTGATTTCATTATTAGAATATCAATCTTCAAATGAAACTTGAATTGTATCAGTTGGAATGTTTTTGTGGAAAAGAAGAACTTGGATCAAAATTCTATGGAACTTGTTCAACAATTGGACTAACGAGAGTCAAATATGATTTAAAAACTTGATTGAAGTCTGGATTAGATGGTTGAATAGCTGATATTGTTGAAGCAGAATGTATGTCTAAAGATATTCCTTTTGTTGAATAAGAAAAAGGTCCAACAACATGATAAAGTACATCATGAATTGAGGATGTCAAAGGTTGAGCATCTACTGACCAAACATGCGATTGAATAAAAGTATCAAACAATGATGCATAATTATATACCTAAGAAGGAACACATCCTACATCTGTAATGTTAGATTCTTGCCAATCTGTATCAAATGACTCAATAATTTGTTTAGTCTTTTTATTATAAACCACATATGCTACTTTGTTGGTTGAGTATCTAACAAAATAACAGTCATGCATATTTTCATGAAATCTCCTTCTTAACTTCTTTTCTTATTCTTTAACTGTGTTAAGTTAGTTGCAAGAAGTTGGAAAGCTTGGTCCATTGGTCCCCTTAGTAGATCCTGGATTGCATCTCTTGTGATGGAACAAGAAGATCCGTCAATGTATTTCAGTTTAATACACTCTTCATCACAAAAAAATGTAGCTCAAAGTTATGTAGTTGGTGGGCTTCTTCCTGATCTCCTTGAACTCTTCTAAGGACATAGGCATAGATGGCTCAGAACACGATTTTGGTATTGATTAGGTTCGGGGTTGTGTTTTATGTTTAAGGATAGGCAGTGGTGGTGGTTGTTAAGAACCAATGGGTGAGGAAGTAGTTAAGGCTGATGGTATGGGTTCATGGGTGTAAGGTTCAGTTGTTGGTTCAGTCTTGATGGGAAAAGAAAAAGTTATGGGCATAGGTTTTGTAGTTTATGGTTTTGGTGCTGGTTTAGGTGCCATCTTCTAAACAATTTGTATTTGAGTACCTCCTGCCTTCTTCCTAAGCGAATGTCAGCCTTAATGTCCCTGACATGTTGTTGTAGGGTCTTTTCAAATATAGGACCCTCTTTCTTGTCGGTGAAGCCATTGGCTTTGAGATAAGCTTTCATCTAATCCTTATCTCCCACCTTCTTTGTAGCAGTAGGTTGTGCCTCTTCCTTCTTCTTCTTCTTTTCTTTCAGCTTCTCTCTAGCAGCCATCTTCCTTTCTTGTGATTTGATCTTGCCCTATGAAAGAGAGATCTTCAAGAATCTAGTCCCAACCCCCATGCTTGTTGGACAAGCTGTGGATGACCAAATATAGTAAGTACATCTATTGGGATGAGACCTTCCCTTTCCTGAAGGTCTTTACAGAGAAATCCCCTCATAGCCCATCTAGTAAAAGGATTGGTTGATAGCTTCTTGGAAAAGGACAACTCACCTTCCTCATCATCAAGCTGAAGATGAATGTTTATCATGGCTAGAGCGATGAAGATTGTCCTCCCCTACACTATAGCAAACAGTGCCTTCTCCCCATCTAGAATGACCCCTTGACAGGTCTTTCACAAATCAAGCAAATGATCCTCATATTGAACAGGATCGATGGTAAGGGAGGTGGAATTGTTTGATATAGTTAAGAATCGACAAACCTCTAAGAAGTATGGATCTTTCTCAGATTTTAACAGAGCAACTTGATTTTGTTTCCTGTGTAACTGCATGGTAAAGTTTAGGTCATTTCTATGGTTGAGATTAGCCATTTGAGAAAGCTTAATGGTAAAGGAAAGGAAGAACAAAGGCGGTTCTAGAGAGAAGTTTATGAATTTAGGTCTAGGAGAAGATGAAGATGATAAAGAAAGAGGGGGAGCCGTTGGGTTTATATATGAAATGGATTTGAGAGAAAGTTAATGAAATAGGATAAACTTTGAAGTCCGAATGTCGGTCCCACCTCTAAAAAAGTAGTTTTTTTTTGCTCAAAAGGTAGTTTTCTTGGAAGTCGAAAATATTCCGAAGGTAAATTGTCTTCAGAAGTTTTAATGAAAAATCTTTTAAAGCCAAAATGAATTCAGAAGAAATTCCTCAGAGTTTTGAAATTTTTTCTGCGGAAGAGAATTAAGTCTTGGATACTTTATTCGATTAAGAATAAAGCTTCCGAGAGATAATTTGCTTCAGAAGAAAGTTTTCCTTGAAAACATTCAAATGCTTGAGGAAAATATTAAGCTTCAAAAGATATTTTAAAATTTTCTTCCGAAGAAAATTTTACTTAAGCAGTTGTTTGTTTTAAGTGCATTAGTTTCTTCCAAAGATAAAACCATATTTTCTGAAACACAGAAAAGATCAAGATTTTCACAAATCTAAGCAAAATCTTCTAAAAATATTTTCCTCCAAAGAAAACAAGAGCTTTATGAATATGATGAAATAGACAACTTAGGACGCACATATTTTAAGAATAAGATATGAATTAGTTTTAAGAAAAAGCTAATCCAGGTTAATCATCCCAATAGCAGATATGAGATATTTAATTCTCTGCCCATCAAACGCTTTAGGGAAGAAATCAACATATTGTTCAGTTGTGTAACCTTGACTAGTTTGATCAAGCCTTTTTCAAAGTTAAATCTAATCAAATGATACCTCGTATTGATTTGTAAAGTCCTTGAGTGTTGCATAGGATTATCTATAATAAAGATGGCACTATTGTTGTCTATGTGAATAGGAGTCTCTTTAAAGTTGACCCCATAGTCCAGCATCTGATTTTTTGAATCCAAAGTACTTGAGCACAACAACTTATAGCAACAATGTATTCAACTTCAGTAGTTGATGCAGAGACATAGGATTACTTTTTGCATTGCTAGGAGACACCCTTCCACCAAGAAACTAACATCCCCCTAATGTAGACTTTGCAGTCATATTGCATCCACTATAGTCACTATCTGTATATGCATACAGAGTAAAGTCAGAATTATTTAGATACCAAAGGCCAACTGTTAAGGCACCTTTGAGATACCTTAAAATTCTTTTGATAGTGATAAGGTGTGACATCTTGGGGTTGGCATGATATCTTGCACACACACATGTGGCAAACAAGAAAAATGTGGATAATTTCAAGTCTAGCTATTAGAGCATAGAGTTCTTCATAATCTAAGCCTTCAACATGGTAAAATAATTGCAAAATGAGGGGTGTTTTAGTATGAACAATACGACCTTTTTCATCTATCTTATTGTTGTAAATCTATGTCATCCCTATCAGCAACTTATTCTTTGGAAGTTCAACAAGATGCCATACACTTAAATTCTTGAATTACATTTACTTATCAAGCATTGCTTCAACCCGATTACTCTATTTTAAAACCATTTCTACATTCATTAACACAATATGAAAAATGAAAGAAGCATATAAACATGTATTAATTGTTCGTGGTTATTTTTAATGGATACACCATCAGAAAAATGGACCAATAATTGAATCCATTGCATGATTTTTGTTAATTATGAGTTGAGGACTTTCTTCATCAAAAATGACTTCATCAAGATTAGAAAAATGACTAACAAGTTTGTCAACATCATTACTTCCATCATGTTTATAGACAATAGTTTCTTCTTGACGATTATTTAAAACTAGTGCTTTAGATGAGATTATAACATTATCTCTAAGGCTTTGGATAACAAGCATGATATTGTTACCAAAGAAGATGGACCATGCATGTAAGGTTTACGCTTAAAGGCTGATGTAACCAAAGCAATCAAAGAGCTCTCAGCATGCATGTATGAAGTATAAAGTTAAGTTACTTTAGAAGTTTTAAACAACTCAAAGAACATAAGCTAAGTGTAAAATCTTCTAAAGCCAAATGATCAAATCTTATGAAGCCAAAGATTTAGTCTTCCAAAGCTTGAGAGACAAAGTCTTCTCAAGCCAAAGACTGATTTCTTTCGAATATGGAAAAGATATGCTTTCTTTGATACCCTGTTGACAAAAGCTGAATAACTTTCCACTGCAACCTCTGAAGAGTCACCAACTTAGATAAGTTGGTGAAATGGTCCATATGTTTGTCAACAGTAGATTAAGGTCATTGGTATGTAACTTTCTATTTTTTACCTTTTATCTTTTTTGTAATATATTAGGATATGAGCTATGGCATTGTTATAAACCAAACGAAAGAACTCAACCTAAAAGACTAGTCTAATGGGTGAGGGAACCCATTTGTCCTATAAACCCCCCATCAATTGACCATACAACCAATGTGGGACAAGTCCCATACCTGGCAATGGTTTCGGTCCATATCATTCGCTCCTCCTTAAGGACCAACTTCCTTGTTGGGCATGTCCATCTTGGTCACAGGTAGCTCTCTCCAGGAAACCACTTCAGGGAACACCACTTTGAGGTTGGCTCTGTTACCACTTTATAAACCAAAGGGAAGAACTCAACTGAAAGGACTAGTCTCATAGGAGAGGGAACTCATTTGGTCATAAACCTACAAGACCGTTTGAGGGGGTTTGGTCACTTACAACATAACACACAATGAGGAAAGATTGATATTATAACACTTAACAGATCAAATGGGGAACTAGTAACCAGTTACAATGATACTAAGAAACACAAGTAAATAAGAGATAGGACAAGAACAAAACACACAAGTGTTTGGTTTTCAAGAATGTTGTATAGTGCTCTCTAGTTCCTTAGAAGTGTTACAAAGCATACATTAAGTATAAAAGTACATAAAGTAGAAAGAAATAGATTCAAGACCTCAATGTATAGTTTACAAAAGGCATGGAACTTTTCATCTACTTATGATAGTTGGTGAGTTAAACAGAGTTGCAGTGGAAAGATGGTGCAGCTTTATGGTAAAAGATTCATCAGATAAAGCATGTACTCAAAAGTCTTCAAGAGAAATCTGTCTTCATAAACTGGCTTTAGAAGACCTTGTCTCTAAAGCTTCGGAAGATTTCATGTTTCGCTTCGAAAGTTATTGGTCTTGGCTTTGGAAGATTTCACACTTAGAATATTTTCCAATGCAGAATGTGAAACTTCCCAAGGACTCTACTTCAGCACTTTGTGCATGCATGCAGGACAGACTGTTAGGATGTTTTGGATTTCATCTGCCTTATATGAAACCTTACAAAACCCCACATCAATTACCCATACAATCGTTACGGGACAAGTCCCATACCTAGCAATGGTTTCGGTCCACAACAGGCATGTCATAGTCATAAGCCAAAAGGTAATCTATCTTTTGACTATATGTTGATATTGTTATGAAGATTAGTGTTTCCAGCTGGCTTTCCATGTAGAGTCAGATGTAGGATGTAGTATAAAGTATCACATGTTCTTATATATATTTTAATTCTTTGTAACACATGTAATAGAACTTGAGAGCAATATATAGCATTCTTGAAAACAAAATATTATCTTGTTGTTTTTGTTTGTCCTCATTCTTACTTGTGTTCCTAGTATCATCCACGTAAACATAATTACTTATTTGTTCTGTTAAGTGTTCTAAGTCTCTCCTTATTATGAAACTGATTGTATTGACCCCCTTCAATGGTCCTGCAATTTGTATCAATGCTTTTTATGCTCTTGATTGTAAGATATCACCATCTTAAATTCTTTCGATTTCATAAAACACTTAACAACTCAAATGGTAGCTCTTACCAAGGCTGATATGTAAACCAATACTATGACAAAGTCTCCTCTGATCAATCCTGAATACTTTGATCTTGGGGCCAAAGAATGGAAGGCTTCATCAAGTCTGAAGACAACATGATATGGCGATCTGTTTTCTAGTACCTAATGTACGACGGACCACTTTAGGTGCTGCTAGTGGTGGCATGATACCAAATAAGTGGCTGACCACTCGGGAAAAAAGACTAGAATTAGATTGATGTAAATCAGAGAGCCACAACCCCTCTCTAAACTGCTCTTACAAACTTCTAATCAACTATGGGATGCACTGAAGCTTAAGTATGATAGGTCTAGTGAAGAAAAAGAAAACAAGAAAAACCTCTTGAAGCAGTTTGAGAACTTCACCTTTAAGACGGGTAAAACCATAACTCAATAACACTTGAGGTATATTCAGATTATGGATACCCTAACGGATGTTAGAGTAACTCTTGAGAACAGTGACATTGTGAGGAAGTTCATATTTTCTATTCCCAGATAATGGACACACTATTGTGTGGTCATTAAGAGGACTATAAACCTCAAGACCCTTACTCTCACTAACTTGTATAGTATACTCAATAGATACCAGATGGAGATGAACATGCAAAATCCACATGTTAACTCCACCAATCGGTAGAGTTCAACCCTTCATGTGGGTTAAAAGGATTGTAGAGAACCACATCATCATCTTATCTACTACCCAAAAAACTCATAAAAGGGTCCTTTCATCACCTCCCCTGAGACACCAAGGGAGAGATACATCCAAGGAAGCCCATTCCAAGAGACAAACTCTTCTCAAGCCCTTGTGTCTACTAATAAAAGAAGTGGAAATTTTCATTTCAGTCTTGAATAATTAGACCTTGTCCATACCGATGACTTGGAGTACATAGAGATAGTCTAGTAGATGACTTTTCTCACTCATAGAGGAGGAAGTTCACAATAGCACAAGTAGGAAGTTTCCAAGCAATGTAACCAATGAAAATTTTGGGCTGGATAAAAGCAAGGTGAAGTGTTCCAACAGTTATCAAATAGGACACTTTTCTAGAGAGTGTAAGGAACTAAAGATAAATAGTAGCCAAACACAAACTAGACCAAACTACAGTAATGTAGCTCCATAGATTGAGAAGCCCAAGCAGCAAGTTCTAGTTGTTGTTGAAGAATGAGTCTTTAATTGGAGCTTCAAGGTTCCAGATGCATTTGTAAACCAAACAGTAATGGCTAGTCATGAAAGTACCAAGGTGTTGGAACATCTTTGTACTCCTTCATGTATTGTTATAGTTAATAGATATATGTCCTATAAGTTAGAGATAAGATATTACCTTCATTCGTTAAATATCTTAAAAGCTGATTGAAGATCATGTTTAGGTTGACTCATCTTAGATTAAATTATGTTTATATTAATTTGTAATAGGTCTAATGTTATTTTAATTTTGCATGTAGTTCATTTTCTTTAGTTTTATGGTCTAGTAAAACTATGAGTGAAACTGTAGTATCGCTCATAGTCAGTTGTTTTAGTTCACATGGCGAAAGTGTTGTTTCTGTTAAGCGAAACTATAGTTTCGGCTAGTACAGTTTCGCTGATAGCAAAACTGTCTGCTAAACTAACTGCTATATATAGATTTGATCATTTTCATTGTTGGGTAACCTTGCAAAACCCTAATTGTTTATCATTGTTACAAGTGACCTTTGTATGCCGTTTATTCATAGAAATATCATTGTGCTTTGTTATTATTGAGTGTATTGATTATCATTGTTGTTATGTTGATTCATTTGTGGTTGTTCTTAATCTTCTTCATCTTTGTTATCTATTGTTTATATTTGATATTGAACGATTCAACATCTTATTTGTACTACAAATCGATCAATGGACTAACAATATGATATTAGAGCCTTAGTGCTCATGATTTGTTGAGGTTTTGGTTGTTTTTGTTCAAGATAAAGTTTTCATCAATTTCAAATCAAATTCAAGTGTATTTGATATAGAATCTGCTTGAATTTATTTGTTTTTGGTTGGGGATCCTCTGTTAATCATAATATCTCAAATCCATTGAGTTTTTGATTATTTCAAATTGATTGTGTGTTGAAAAAGCTTTTCAACTTCACTGAGCAAAATTACTTATTCATTCAGTGAAAATGCCTATTCCTTTAGCGAAACTGCATGTGTTATCCTCTTTGAAGTTGTTTACTGCTATCCTGCGAAACTAGTATCATTGAACGAAAGTTCAACAGTGCTTGTGGGTGATTTACGAGCGAAATTGTTGTAAAAAATACCACTGAACGAAAGTTCAAGCTTGTTTCGTGCAAAATTGTCAGCGAAAGTAAGCTGTTTCATGCATTTGGCTAGCGAAATTGCTGTCGAAATTGCCTGCAAAACTACGACAACCCAGCGAAACTAGTTTTCTCTTCAAAATTGTTTGCAAAATTACCTAATTTTCTATGAAATTACTTCTTCCCCAGTGAAACTAGTATGTCAAAGATGACTTCCCTTACCCTTGCTTATCTTGTAAGGGTAGCTCCCAACAGACCTCCAACACTCATAAACGTGGATAACTTCGAGGATTAGAAGAGATGTCTTAAAGCCTTTTTCTTCTACACTAACCACAATCAATAGGAGTCTATCATTTCTCGTCGTCACATACCAACTATCACTGTTGGTGATGTTGTATCCCAAAACAAGGACCCATCAACATTCAACGAGAAAGATCTAAAGCTGCTTGATCAAGACCAGAAAGCTTTTGGAGCATTAACTCTTTGTCTCGCACTAGACATCTACAATCTATTCGCTAAGCATCTCAATGCTAAGTCTCTCTTTGACGCTTGGTGTGAGTTCTATGACGGTAACGATGAGCTGGTGAATGATAAGGGTATTCAAGTTGAGAAGGAATTCAACTCCTTTGTGGTATACAAGAACGTGAGTCTCATAGATCTCACTAATCTTTTTCTGATAGTATCAAGCACACTGAAGAAATACGATGAAAACTTTCCAATAGTGAGCAAGTCAACAGGTTTCTAAATTCTCTCCCACCTCAATATAGGACGTAACTTACATCGTGTCGCGCACAACTTTTTTAAATCGGTGTTTTGATCATAAAAGTCATGTAATTACCCCAACAACTCAATCGTTTTGATTTTTCTCACCCAGATCTTCCAAAACTAACACTCGTTTCTTCCATTCTCTCACCATTTTTCATCTTCTCCACCCAAACCCATAAAAACCATAGTTTCACAATCTATCAATTCTCTTTCCATACTTCACCAAATCAATCAAGTGTATAGGGGTTTACTTCACCATGGATTAATTTTGTGAGATTTGCTACGGTTTGTGCGTTTTGAGTACCCAAAGGTTACGAAGCATTGTGATAGTGTTGGAGAAATTGAGTTAAGTTCTCACATTTATCTTCTTACAAACTCTAAAACACTAAGGATCAATGGTGTGAACCAAGGTTGCAGCAGGAAGGGAGAAGGGGAAAGAAGTTGCATCCTCATCCTGATCAAAGAAGCAAGGGTAATTTCTAAAGATGAATTTGAAGTGGAAGATATAGCAATTGAGGAGGTAGGGTCTGACTGAGAGACAAACACTAAGGCGATGGAAGAAGTAGACCCAGATGAAGAAGAGTATGAGGATGATGGCATTCCCATTTCGCGGAAGAACCGACGTCTTTCATCATTGAAGGGGGAAGATGTTCAAGCAGAGATGTCTTTAAAGAAAATGAAAAAGAGTCAAGTATCAACCAAATATAATGTTAAGATGTATGTTCCGATTCACCTTAAACTAGTTAGGGTAAGTACGGTTGTCGAACCTCGTGGAATTAGTGGTCGGTGTATTGTAACGTGATTTATAAGAAACAATTAACTAAATTATCAAATTACATAAATTATTGCCTCTTGGCTGTAAAAATTAGAATTTTGGAATGATTAAGAAATTAACTAAGAAAACAAATTTCAAATGAATAAACTTGATTAAGAAGACAATTATAAGAAAGAGTAATCCACTTCAGGGTTATGGTTTAGTTTTCAGTAATCGTTTAGTTCGACTAGGTGGAAAATCCTTAACGGAGATTCTATATGTGTAATAATTAAGTGATAATGATTATCAATACTTAAAATGTATTAATACACAATACCAATTTAATTAGTAACCAAAACTCTACAACCATACGATTTGCGCAAGATCATACGACATTCAAATAAAGGTCAACCAATACAGTTGTTTAAATAATCAAAACACAAGTTAAACTTATAAAAGAACTTAAAGGGTTCTAAAGTTCAATCCCTACACAAGTCTAACAAAAACAAGAACCTAATCACACACAACCCATTACCCCAAATAGATCATGAGAAGTTTAGCCACTCATTGTTCTTGAATGATCTTCAAAATCGTTGTTGAATTGAATCAAGGATGATCAAATGGTTTTAGAACGATGTAGAATGGTGAATCACAGGTCTAGAAATACCCAAATCTCGTCTCAAATCGTATTAGGTCAAATGGAGAGCAAGTAAATGATAAGTGGGGGGATGTGATACATTCATGATGTATATGAGTTTTAGGTAGTTAAATAAATGCTTTTACTATATAATACCATCGAATGCAATTACGTTGGATGATTATGAATTGCAAGTGTAGAGTACGAAAGAAAGGAGAAAAAATAATATTTGTACAAAAGACAACGTAAGTTACGTCCATAAGGATGTCGCTTACGTCGGTACCCAAAGGCAGGTCCATGAGGATTGAGGACAGAAGGCTAGGACGTATGATCCAAGAGAGGACGTAAGTTACGTCCTTTTGGACGTAGCTTACGTTGTATTGTTAGGTTGACTAATTTTCTCCGCATTTTTACCATATTTAAGAAGGATTATTAATTCTAAAAACCTTAATTCGTATTGGGAGAAAAAAGGGATGAACTTGGATAATTCTTGAGGTCAATTCTACTTCTCCAACTCATTGCAATCCATCAAATTATGTTCCAATCCCATATTGTTGCCGAATTCATGAAGATGCAAGGCTAAACTTTTCGTGATTTACCTTGGGTGATAGCTTTCGTGTTTTTAGGATTTTGTTTTTATTCAAATTGTATTGGGATTAAACTTTAGAACCTGTTAAGTTCTTTATTGAGTTTAACTTTGATTGTTTAAACAATTGTTTTAGTCAATCTTGATTTGAATTTCATATAATTATATGCGAGTTGTATGATTGCAAGGTTTTGGTTGTTAATTCAATTGACATGGTGACCTAAGACCCGTTAAGTCTTGGTTATCATTGCGGTTTAATCATTACATGCATAGAATCCTCGTTAAGGATTTCCCACCAAGTTGAATTAGGTGACTACCGAGAACCGAACCTGAATCCCGGGTTGGATTACCCTTTTTCATAATCATCTTCTAATCAATTTCATTAATTGCAATTTGTTTTCTTAATTAAGTTTTTGATCATTCTAAGATTCACTTTTCACAGCCAAGAGGCAGTATTTTGATAATTCATTAGTTTAATCTATTTTCTTACAAATCAAAGTATGAAACACCGACCACTAATTCCATGAGGTTCGACAACCCTACTTACCCTAACTAGTTAAGGTGAATAGGAACACACATTTTACATCTTATTTGATTGATACTTCGACATCGATTAAATTTTGGTGCTGTTGCTGGGGAATCAGTGTGCTTGGTGTTTTGCTATTTGATTTGTTTTTAGTTTTTGTTATTCGTTTTGCTTTATTTCTTTATTTCCTTGTTATGCTTTATGTTTTTTCAGGGTGTAGGTGACAGATTGCGTGCATACTCATTATTCGGGTAGGAAATCAGCATTAGTATTCGATCCAAAAATAGAGAAATTAGCAAGGTATAATCGTGTTCTGCATGGATCAGGGCTACCAACTACATTAATTTCACAAGCTATTGATCAAGCAGCTGACAATTTATCTGATTCAACCCAAATAAACAACTGCCTCAAAACCCAAAACGCCCTCCTAATAACCAAAATCAAAACCCAAATCCACCCCACAACTAAATAACAACCACAACAATAACCAAAATCAACCACCATCCAATGATAATATGAATCAAAATAACCTCAATCAAGGAGACGACTGTGATCATGTGAGCATGCATAGTGTTCATACGTGTGATGAAGTGTAACACCCGGTTATTTTAAAGTCAAGAAAAGAGTGAATAAAGTGAAAGAAAAGAATGAAAAGAAATAAAACCCAAGTCTAGGGGGAAAAAGTGTCCAAAAAGACAAAATGTTTGAAAAGTGAGTGTAAAAGGTGGTATGGCCGCCCATATGTCACATACACCACTGATCTTCGGATTTTAGAGAGAGAAAGAGCAGCAAATTCTCGGTTTTGAAGGAAGAACAAGAAAGAATTCGAATTCAAGGTAAGAATTCATGTTTTTATGCTATTCTTAACCGGTTATGTCCTCGGGTTTATGCTTAGGTGTGTTTGTATGTGTTCGGGTATGTTTTTAGTGGGTCTCTAAATGGTTGAATTCAATTTGCAAACGAGTTTGGAGGAAGCCATTCTCAAAAGCTGCAAAGGTGAGCTCTAGAACCCCTCTCTTACTGGTTTTTAACTGATTTTGGGACTGGAAATGCATGAATGTAAGTTTTGATTTAACTAGGTTTTGGACCCGTATGCTTGAATGTGTATATGATGATGTTATGATGTAATGTGTGATTATGTTCATGCTTGCTAAGGTATGATTGTGTTTCTAAGATTTAGAATGTATGATGTGAGCTTAGAACATGATGAATGGTGAATTGAAATCTGATCTTTAAGGCTCATAAGTTAAGTTTTAGAATCTTCATAAGTGATGAAACAGGGAAATGATGATGAAGAAAGTAAGTCAATGCGGATGAGGTCAATGCGGATGAGGTCAATGAGGATGAGCATTGACCAAGTATGGAAATACGGATGAGCAAAGTATGTTAATGCGGATGAGCATTGGCTAAGTATGGAAATGCGGATGAGTTAGGCAAATGCGGATGGCAAATGTGGATAGAGTAAGTTAATCTAGATGAAGGAAACCAATGCGGATAGAGTACGTTAATACGGATGAAGGAAATCAATGCGGATAGAGTAAGTTAATGCGGATGAAATAAATCTAATGCGGATGAGCAGTAGTGTCAATGCGGATGAACACATAGTAAAATTCTGACTTTTTGGGCAAAAGAGGTAATGTCGGCTTTGACCTAGGAGATTCCCGGGGCTTATGTAAGTCGACTTTTGGGGTCACAGATGGTATGATGAGCATGTAATGATATGTGCTTGAGGCTTATGTTGATGATGATGATGTTGTATTCAAAATTCTGGTGGACCCGATTTGGAGGCTATAGAGACGTTGAGGGGGGAGAAGTTGTATTCAAAATTCTCCACGTGCGCGTTCTGGTTGCGTGAAGTTCAGTTCTTGGGTCACGTGGTGAATCCCGACAGGATTATGGTGGACCCCGCGAAAGTGGAGGCGGTTATGCAATGGAAGTCACCAAAGACGCCATCCGAGATTCGTAGTTTCTTGGATTTGGCGGGCTACTATAGAAGATTTATCCAAGACTTCTCTAGGATTGCTTCTCCACTGACTAAGTTGACCCGAAAAGATTTAAAATTAATATGGGGTCAAGCTCAAGAGAAGGCATTTGAAGAATTGAAGGTGAGGTTGACTCAAGCTCCTGTTCTGTCATTACTCGATGGGAGCGAAGATCTGGTAGTTTATTCTGATGCTTCCTACTTGGGTTTGGGGTGCGTGTTAATGCAGAGAGGGAAGGTTATAGCCTATGGGTCCCGACAGTTGAAGGTTCCTGAGGTTAACTACCCTACTCATGTCCTGGAGCTAGCAGCCATGGTCTTTGCACTAAAGATTTGGAGGCACTATCTTTACGGTACGAAGTGCACTATCTTTACGGTACGAAGTGCACCATCTTCACAGACCACAAGAGCTTAAAGTACTTCTTTGAGCAGAAGGACCTGAATATGAAGCAGAGACGATGGTTGGAACTCATAAACGATTATGATTGTGAGATCCATTACCATCCGGGCAAAGCTAACGTGGTGGCAGATGCCCTTAGCCGAAAGGAGAGGCCCGAACCGATTCGGGTGAAAGCATATCAACTGATCATAACCTCTGATGTAATGAAGCAAGCCAAGGAGTTTCAAGATGAGGCATTAAAAGAAGATAATCTAAACTCTGAATGAATAAGAGGTCTGGTTGGGGAATTGGGCGAAAACACACTCGATGTTAACACCTGATTTGGAGGGGTGTGGATTCCTCATTTCGGGGATCTACATGTGAGGATTTTGGATAAGGCTCACGAGACTCAATATTCCATTCATCCTCGTTCCACAAAGATGTATCAAGATATGAAGAAAGATTATGGGTGGCCGGGTACGAAGCGTGACGTGGTGGAGTATGTGAGTAAGTGCCTTACTTGTTTGCATGTGAACGCCGAACATCAGAAGCCGTATGGGAAGATCCAACCTTTGGATATACCGGAATGGAAGTGGGAGCACATCATCATGGATTTCATTACGAAGCTACCACATACTCAAAGGGGTACGATGCCATATGGGTGATTGTTGACCGTTTGACGAAGAGTCCTCACTTCCTACCTATCCGCGAGACATATTCATCAGAGAGGTTGGTGGATCTATTCATCAAGGAAATCGTAACTCGTCATGGTTTGTCGGTGTCCATTGTGTCTGATCGCGACACCCGGTTTACCTCCAAATTCTGGAAGAAATTCCACAACGCTTTGGGGACGAGGTTACATATTAGTATGGCTTATCATCCCCAAACTGATGGTCAATCAGAAAGGACCATTCAAACGTTGGAAGACATGCTTCGGGGGTGTGTGATTTATTTTAGAGGAAGTTGGGATAACACTTACCGTTAGCCGAATTCTCAAACAACAACAGCTATCATGCCAGCATTGGTATGCCACCATATGAGATGTTATATGGTAGGAGATGCAGAACACCCGTTTGTTGAGGTGACATTGGCTAGGAGGAGTTGGGAAGTGTCGAGGTAATCGAGGCTACGACTGAGAAGCTCAAGAAGATCGAGGCCTTCATGAAGGCAGCCAAAGATAGACAGAAGTCGTATGCCAATAAACGATGTAGACCGATTGAGTTCAAGGTGGGTGACCGGGTTATGTTGAAGGTCTCACCTTGGAAGGGTATTATTCGTTTCCGAAAGCGGAGCAAGTTGAGCCCGAGGTACATAGGCCCTTTCCGAATCATTGATCGAGTAGGAGAGGTAGCCTATGGACTAGAGTTACCTGATGAGTTAAGTGGAATTTACCCGACATTCCATGTATCTCATCTAACGAAGTGCTTAGCTGATGAAGGCACGATCGTTCCACTGGAGGATATCGAAGCAGACCAACGGCTCAATTATATGGAGCAACCAGTGGCAATCATTGATCGAAAGGAAAAGAGGCAGAGGAATAAAGTGGTTCCTCTTGTGCGTGTACAGTGGAAGCACAGGAAGGGATCCGAGTCTACGTGGGAGACTGAAGAAGAGATGAGACAACAATACCCACAATTCTTTGAGGAATGACATGTTTCGAGGACGAAACCTATTTAAGGGGGGTGGACTTGTAACACTCGGTTATTTTAAAGTCAATGAAAGAGTGAATAAAGTGAAAGAAAAGAAGGAAAAGAAATAAAACCCAAGTCTAGGGGTAAAAAGTGTCCAAAAGGACAAAATGTTTGAAAAGTGGTTGTAAAAGGTGGTATGGCCACCCATATGTCACATACACCACTGATCTTCGGATTTTAGAGAGAGAAAGAGCAGCAAATTCTCAGTTTTGAAGGAAGAACAAGAAAGAATTCAAATTCAAGGTAAGAATTCATGTTTTTATGATGTTCTTAACCGGTTATGTCCTCGGGTTTATGCTTATGTGGGTTTGTATGTGTTTGGGTATGTTTTTAGTGGGTCTCTAAATGGTTGAATTCAATTTGCAAACGAGTTTGGAGGAAGCCATAGTCAAAAGCTGCAAAGGTGAGTTCTAGAACCCCTCTTTTCCTGGTTTTTAACAGATTTTGAGGCTGGAAATGCATGAATGTATGTTTTGATTTAACTTGGTTTCGGACCCGTATGCTTGAATGTGTATATGATGATGTTATGATGTAATGTGTGATTATGTTCTTGTTTGCTCATGTATGATTGTGTTTCTAAGATTTAGAATGTATGAAGTGAGCTTATAACATGATGAATGGTGAATTGAAATCTGATGTTTAAGGCTCATAAGTTAAGTTTTAGAATCTGCATAAGTGATGAAACAGGGAAATGCGGATGAGCAAAGTAAGTCAATGCGGATGATGTCAATGCGGATGAGCATTGACCAAGTATGGAAATGCGGATGAGCAAAGTAAGTCAATGCGGATGAGGTCAATGCGGATGAGAATTGGCTAAGTATGGAAATGCGGATGAGTTAGGCAAATGCCGATGGCAAATGCGGATAGAGTAAGTTAATGCGAATGAAGGAAACAAATGCGGATAGAGTAAGTTAATGCGGATGATGGAAATCAAATGCGGATAGAGTAAGTTAATGCATATGAAGTAAATCAAATGCGGATGAGCAGTAGTGTCAATGCGGCTGAACACTTAGTAAAATTCTGACTTTTTGGGGAAAAGAGGTAATGTAGGCTTTGACCTAGAAGATTCCCGGGGGTTATGTAAGTTGACTTTTGGGGTCACAGATGGTATGATAGGCATGTAATGATATGTGCTTGACACTTATGATGATGATGATGATGTTGCATGGTTATGCATGATGTATGTTATGTATGTATGATGCCCTGCATGATGATGTATGAAAGATATGTTTATGTTCCTTATAATGATGCATGATTGTCTTTCCTATGACTTTACGCGTTATGATAATTAATGAACTCAAAGTATTATGTAATGTAAAGTGAAAGATAATGAAAGAGGAACATGATGAATGAATGCATGCATTAATGAATGAATGAATGAATATAAGAAAGGCTTGTAAGCAAATGTATGGAGGTGCACACCCATTGTAGGTGTTAGCTTAACGGTGTGTGGGTTAGCTACCCCAAAGGATGCCCATTGGGGTCCAATCCTTGTGATTGACCATATGAATGGGATCCTTGCCGCTTGCCCTAGGTACTGGAGTCAGCTTCGTGCACAATGTTCGAGGTCTATGAATGACCTCAAGCCCAGTTACCAGCTTCGTGCACAATGTTCGGGGTATAGCATATGGCATTGATCCAGAATGAAATAGAAAAGATAAATGCTGAATGTACTTGCCCTAGGTACTAGAGTCAACTTCGTGCACAATGTTCGAGGTCTATGAATGACCACAGGCCCAGTTACCCGCTTCGTGCACAATGTTCGGGGTAATGTACATTTCACTGGAAGTAATGAATGAATGAATGGAAGTTAATGAATGAATGATGAAGATAATAATGATATTATCTATGTGTATGTATGATGTATGATCACGAGCAAATATAAAGTATTGTATGAATTTGAAAGAAATGTATGTTTTATTTATAAAACTAGAACTCACTCAGCAACACTGACTTTTATGCATTTTCCAGTGGGCAGGTGAGCATTGCTGATGATGGCATGGAGCAGCTACTTGGCATTTTGAATGACATTCTTTTGTTAATGGTTTTGCATTGTAATGTGAACGAATGATGTTTTGAAATGAACGCTTGTATTAACTTGCAAAAGCATTTGTAATGATTTGAAAAAAAATTAGTTTTATGTTTCCGCTGCAATGTTTTAATGAAGGATTAAATGTAAAGCATATGTTTTATGTGCGATGATTTACTAGCTGTAAGCTTCCCAGAAATGGGGCCTTACATGAAGATTATGAAGATGAGTGGAATAACAATGAAGAACCCTATAATGGTGCAAATTATGATGCTTGGGATGGAAATTTTGGTAGTGGTGATGGACAGAATGGAATTAACAATTAGGGGAATGATCAACATGGGTGGAATGCACTACCTATCAATGAACAATAGGGTAGGGTTAACAATATGCCAATCAACCAAGAAGATCTAAAAGATCTCAAGTATGAGTTGTGGATAGCCATTTCAAACCTGTTATTTCTGAAAATCTAAATCCTATTGCACCTCCAAATCGTAGAGGAAGAGCTTTTGATTTACGCCCTCATTATCTCACCATTCTTCCTGCATTTAGAGGCACTGCAATAGAAGAAACATATGTGCATCTTGGTGAATTTGATGCCATATGTAGTACCATTGTTGAAATCACTTCACACAAGATGAAGTGAGATTATGACTGTTCCAACTCACCTTGAAGGATAGAGCTAAGCAATGGTTTCTCACTTTACCCAAAAATAGTATCCACACATGGCAAGAAATACAAAAAACCGTTTTGGATGAATACTATTCTATAGGTAAAACTAGTGACGCGAGAGATGCTATTCGATCCTATCAACAAGAAGCAGGAGAACAGTTTCATGAAGCATTCACAAGGTTTTAGGAATGGATTTTGTTGGAGTATATATTGTCATATATAGTGGTTCGTCGCTTGTCGAATAGTCTAGGCTTAATGTAATACACCTGATATGTTGTAAACACATGAAAATGGGTCATTCGCAGGAGCATATGCGAATGAGACTCAGTTGTATGACTGAGTCATGCTAATGGACCAATCATGTGACTGAGAGATGCGATTGGGACATTCGTAAGACTGAACCATAAGAATGGTCCAGCCGTACCCATTGAACCATACGCATGGTCCAGTCGTATGATTGAACCATACGCATGGTCCAATAATACAAATGGACCTAGTCGCGTCTAATATGGGCTGAGGCCTATATATACCAGTTTCAATGTGTAGAGAGATAAGTGTTTTGAGAGGAGTCTGTCTGGGGGCCTAGGGCTGTCGGATGAGGGGGGAGAACATGCTCGATCTCCCCTTGCCAAGAGTGTTGGTTCTTATGTTGTAACGAGCTTATAATTGTTAGGTTTTATCAATGAAACCATTAAATAATAGTTCGTGTTATTGATTGTCTCTTGGTTTTTGCTGTTGTTTATCCTTCCGTCAAGAACATGCTCGGATGTCTACCGATCTAGCTTACTTCACAATTGGTATCAGAGCCGGTTACTGCTTGAATGATCTAACAATCATTCTACCAACCCAAGCTCTTGATTTCAGGATCGATTTTAGGTTCTATGACGTTAAACCCACTTCGTGTTCTTCGTGTTTTGCTCAGATCTGGTTACGTGTGTTGCTTATATGTTAAAATCAAATTCGAAACCACGTTCCAATCACCCTTGCAAATCTTATGATGTCTATGTTGGTTTGGTTCATGTAAAATTCATAGGATTAGGGGTTTTGGCAGTCCTGGCGGCTGCAGATCTGAAAATCTGCGTGCAGACCCGTTCATGTGACTCGGCCATGCGAATGGACCATTTGTATGACTGGACCATGCGAATGGACCATTCGTATGACTGGACCATGCGAATGGACCAGTCGTATGACTAGACTAGTCGTATGTTCAGTCGTGCGACTGCACCAGTCGTATGTTCAATTGCACGAATGAGCTATCCACATTGACTCATCCGCATTTGTTCCGGACCAAAAAAATAGTTTGGAACTGCATCTTGCATAGATTTGAGGATGAGCAAAGCATATTCACCCTGAGGTTCTTTTGTCAAATAAGTTCGATGTATACCCCATTATCCGTCGGACTTCCAGAATAGGTGAATGTAGTTGGAACATGAAAGAGAGAAGAGAAGATGTCAGCAGTCGGTGATGATTTTGTGGGGTAGTCAGGAGCATCTGACTATTTATGGGCCAATCAAGTTATATCTATCCGCACATAGAGGATTCTCATTCTTAGGGGGAATCCATGTTTAGAGAAATTAAAGACGCAATAAGAAAGTGAGAATGTGAGCCGGTTTCTAATGATGAATCTGAGTGCATGCTGATTTGTTTGAGATTGTCAACTGTGGATTTGAACCCTCCACCTTTTGCCCAATACACCGTATGAAGAAGCCAGAAGAGAACAATGTCTATATATTGGGATATGCTGAATTTGAGGGGGAATTTCTGCAGATGTTAATGTTAATCATATGGGGAATCTTGCTCCTATGACGGTGTTGTGCATAGTAAAAGAAAGGTGTTGTGCCTAAATTCATTTTCAGGGATACTGTAGCAACCTGACAGATCGGTAACGTTGGCTAATATAGTTTTTCGTTTGATTCTATTGGAAACCAGAGCAAAGATTGACTGATGATTGTAAGAGGTGTTATCTACTATTCGCAAGCAATGTCCAAGGGGGAATTTGTTGGAGCATATATTGTCATATATAGTGTGTCCGTCAGTTGTTGAATAGTCTAGGCTTAATGTAATACACCTTATATGTTGTAAACACATGAAACTGGGTCATTCGCAGGAGCATATGCGAATGAGACTCAATCGTACGACTGAGTCATGGTAATGGACCAGTTGTGCGACTGAGAGATGCGATTGGGACATTCCTAAGTCTGAACCATAAGAATGGTCCAGTAATACGATTGAACCATACGCATGGTCCAGTCGTACGATTGAACCATACGCATGGTCTAATCGCACGAATGGGCCCAGTCACATCTAATATGGGTTGAGGCCTATATATACCAGTTTCAATATGTAGAGAGATCAGGTTTTTAGAGGAGTCTGCCCAGGGGCCTAGGGCTGCCCGATGAGAGGGGAAATCATGCTCAATCTCCCCTTGCCACGAGTGTTGATTCTTATGTTGTAACGAGCTTGTACTCATTAGGTTTTACCAATGAAATCATTAAATTATAGATTGTGTTATTGATTGTCTCTTGGTTTTTTCTGTTGCTTATGCTTCCGTCAAGAACACGCTCGGATATCTATCGATCCAGCCGACTTCATAGATTTGTATGTGCCCACATCGTGGAATTGAATGTTGGGAATTGATTAAGTCTTTTTCAGATGGATTGACCAATGAAGAGAGGATGTATTTATATTCGACAAGCAATGGCACATTCCTTTCTAACCATGAGGATGCAGATTGGGAATTTCCAGAGAGGATGTGTAAGAACTCCAAAGCACAAGCCTCTGATATGAGGCGATCAAAATCTAATGCGGCAAGATCGACCACGATTGATTATGAAACCAAATAGAGAATTGCATCATTGGAGAAAAAATTGGCAAAGCTAGGAAGAACAGGTGGGAAGGAGGTCGCAAATGTAGGCAATGTATGTGAAGAATGTGGTGAAGTGGGTCATAATGGCGAGTCTTGTCCTGTGATAATAGGAAGAAGTTAGGAAGTCAATCAAGTTACGGAGTCAGGAAGCAATTCGATGTGAGTTCCACTACTTATCATACTAAAATGAGGAATCAATCTAATTTCAAATATGGTAACGCTTCAAACCAGATGAACCCTAACTTTCAAGTCAATAATCAAGGCAGTCAAACATACCAAAATCGAACACAATGGAATCACAATCCAAGTGGTTATAAAAGAACTTCATATTCTCAAGGAAACAATCAAGGGAGCTACAATCATGGGGGTCAACAACGGAGTTCATCATGAAGTTATCAAGGAAATCCTCCATCGGGACATGTTGGTAGTTAAGACTCTACAAATGCAATGTTGTCAGGACCATGTACGTACGAAATACTAACAGATTCTGTGTTTATACCAAATCAAATATTGCGGAATCCTATTTGATTGCCGATCCAATCAGTGAGAATGTTAACCTGATCGATAATATTGAAACTAACTGTTATGAATGAATAGAAACCGATCAGGAACGATCTATGAATGTGGACAGGCTTTCTTGGATGTTCTGGACGGCCAGGGTTCGTGTAAATATCAAGTGTTCTTCAATTGTTTCGAATTCTTATGTTTTTCCACGAATTAAGTGGTATTTATAGCTTATTGGTTTTCATTCGTACGACTGAATCAAGGGATTGATCCATACGCACGACTTCAGGTTCAGTCGTGCGACTGAGTCAATCTTATGTCTCAATCATACGACTGATCCAGTCTCCTGGTTAAGTCGTGTGATTGGTCCATAAGCATGATGTATTCATGTGTATGGTCCATAAGTATGGCCAATAGCATGACTACTCATCCGACTATGTTGAACACATTACTGAATCATTATTGACTAAGAATCATGTACAATAACCTCAAACCTATATAATATGGTCATACATATTAATTATACTTTAACACAATAATAATATGAAATAAATAAACATGAATAAACATCAATCACATATTATATTTCACTGAATCAATTCATTACATATGTGTAAGACATGAAACACTTTTATATTTGAGCTCATAAACTAGGTACACATGTATCTACGAACTCCCCCTTGGACCTAGTTTCCTCTCTCGTCTAACACTCTTCACATGTTCTTGGAATTTCTTGTACTTCTCCATCTTTGTAACTCCTGCATGTATTTCAAATGCAAAGCAGAGTCTTATCACGTGTTGGAACTGGAGAGCTTGTACAATATCCTGCGTGTTATAGAACAGTGGCCACTTGTATAGTGTGTTGACATCTTCAGTTGATAAGTTTGTAAGCCATAATGGGTCGAATACCAGATAGTCTTGATCTTACCTTGTTTGTTCAGAACTATGACAGCTTCCCCCATCCTTCAGTTGTAATACCACCATTTGAAGTGTGGAGTGAAGTCCTAAGGCATCTCCTATAAAGGAATCTTTGACATCGTGCATGGCGGACTCCACTTCAGCACCAATTTAGGTCTTCCAGATATAGGGTCCACTTCAGACTTACAGATGTACCTCTTTGGTTG
Organism: Flaveria trinervia; assembly: GCA_025506515.1. Taxonomy (NCBI): domain Eukaryota; kingdom Viridiplantae; phylum Streptophyta; class Magnoliopsida; order Asterales; family Asteraceae; genus Flaveria; species Flaveria trinervia. The sequence goes on from CM046457.1 coordinate 11,665,138, forward strand.
TTAAGTTCTAAAGTTTACCCACCTGGTGTGGTATTCCTTTTTCAACACAGCCTCAAACCATCCTGACATCTTCCTCGAATTTGCATATAGAAGATCTAAACATGCCGGATAGTTGAGCTCAAAACCAGGAAAAGTCTTCAGATCATGAGGATATCTAAAGTACTCTATCCCCTTTTCTCTCTGTACTGCATAGACTCCTAAGTCTTCAAAATACGCCCACGCTATGATCTTGCCAGCCACCTTCTGATGATGTTTGACTTTGTAGAGCTTTGTGTAAGCATTCTGCTTTAGCAGTGCTCGTTGGGCTTTCATTTCTGCAAAACAAGCTGCCCATTCAGCTTTCTTCAAGTTGACATTAGCATCCGAAGCCTTGGCTGAGCTTTCTTCTTTCTCCTTTTCATTCTCCACTTCATCCAATTTTTCAAAAGTACCACTATCAAATGTTTCACCCAAGTTGGGGATAACATGTCCTTCTGGATTAGTGTACTATGGATGGTGGTCTACAGTGACATCTTCTATCTCAATCTCATCAACATCGTTGAGCTCATCATCACTCACAAGATCTACTTCTGGAGCGTCTTTGACTAGCTCGTCAAGATTCAGCCTGAATATTTTAGCAAGTTGTTCATCAGTTAGATCATTAATAATCTCTCCCTCTTCCGAAATATAGCACACAGATCTCCTGACTATCCTTTACAAGTGAAGAATCATTGTAAGCTGAGTCTTAACTTGCTCAAGGGGTCCGACATCATACTCGTCTGTTTGTTGAGCTTCATTTTTTTGACTAAACATTAAGCACATCACATATAAGTTAGCATATAAAGCATTTAAACATAAACAAACATAGATGATTGTTAATTAAATGTAATATATAATTCAAGTACAAAACATATAATAATTACTTTGTCTTGATTAGTGGTTCTTCAGCAGGAGGAGCGGAGGATGAGGCTCCTTGATCTTGGTTTCTTTTAGAGCGCCTCTCCTGAGCTTGGGGATTTGAGGCTGATTCAGATCCATCACCTTCCTGATCATCGTCTTCCTCGTGATCTTTTCCCCTCGGTCCTCCTTCCTCAACATCTTGCTCAGAATCATCTTCATCTTATCATCATCATCATTATCATCACAATCATCACCATCATTTATCTTTAAAGGCTCGCTCTTTGATCCCATGAGCTTTAGCAATATCTTTTTATTCTTCTTCTCAATCTCCTCTATCATTTTCACCGAAGCCAACAACAACTCATTTTTACTTGTAAGTGCTTGGTGGGCTTGGCTTAGAGCTCTCTCATATTGGTAACTTTTTTCGTTGAGCTTTGCGATATTCTTTGCTTGAGTTGCATTAACCTCCAGCATCTTATGTAGCTGAGTAGCCCTTAGCTCATCAGTGGTAAGCAGCCTTAGCATAATGCTATTAAGGTTAGCCATATCTTCCTCTAACCCGATGTGGGGTAGAGAGGTCCAGCTATGAATGTAGAGTGGGTGGAGGGACCTGCTTGGTGACTGGTGGTGGTAGTAGTGGATGTGGTGAATATGGAAGGTGGAATTTGAGTGTTATGTGGTGGAGTGGTTATGGTAGTGGTGATGGGAGGATTGATAGTGGTAGTGGGAGGAGTGATAGTGGTAGTGGGAGGACTGGGGGTGGTAGTAGTGGCTGTGGTGGTGGTGGTAGGAGTGGTTGGTGGTGGCTGTGGCAGTGCTGGTGGCTGTGGTTGTGGAAGAAGATGTGATCAAAGAAATCCTACACCTCTTGCTCTTCTTCCCGTGGGGACGAGCCGTTCTCTTCTTCCTAGAGGCCTTAGCAATAGGCGCTCCCCCTTGGCTGCTAGGCTGGTTAGGGGTGTACGTAGGATCAGTATCATCAGTAGCAGTACCACTTGACTTAGCCTGTCATCCTCCAACCGCCTCTCTCCCTTTTTCAGTGGCCACGACCCTGCTCCGAACAGTCCTCACAAGAGGCTCATCATCTGATTCCTCTTCTTCATCTAACAGAAAGTCTTGGTGGACAGCAGCCTGCTCAGACCCACCTGGAGCAGAAGAAGTACTAGGTGGAGGTGATGAAGATATAGTAGAAGTGTCGGTGGCCTGTGAAGAACTAGGGCCTGTATCTCCCCCACCTTGACCGTCATCATGTTCATCATTGTCATCGTCGTCCTCGTCTGTGATGGCCATGATGGGCTTAATATCAGTATCACTGTCATCGTGATGCCACTTCTTATGAGAGGGTGCCACGTACTCCTGGTTGGCCAGATGGCCAAACAGTCTCCTCACCGAGGGCTTTACTTGCTTTCCCCGGTAGACCTTCATGCGACCTAGTGTCGTATCATCCATAATCTCTAAAAAAACCGCATCCTCTCTCACTTTCGGTAGGGAAGCAAGCTTTTGATCAATTTTCATCTATAGAAATCTTGGGTACATGTAGGATCCCTCCTTCCCTTTGGCCTCTATGTTCTATATCAGATATGAGAAGAGCATGCATGAGAAACTGAATGGGTGATCAGTACCAGTGCAACGTATGGATCCTGGATTTGGTCAAACATCTCATCAAATCATCCACGCCTGGAGGCTATGCGCTTGAGGATCACATGTGCAAAATACTTGAACTAAGGGCACATGTTGCTGTTGTTCAGTATGCCGGCATTAACACCAACGTACTTGATCCTCAGAAAGCATTCATGAACAGTTAGGGGATGTAGCTTGGTTGGATGTGCTCCATCATCCCCTAGATCCAAAACCCTCCTCAGGTGCTTTAGTGATCTCATTGTCTTGTCCAAAGATACAACTTCGGACACGGTAAGGCCCAACTGATCGCTCAACTAAGGCACCTTCCCAGAATTCCTGTTGAATAGATCTGTATGGGGTGCATGGGGTAGCAATAGCCTTGTAGATCCTCGATCTACGCACGAAGGCAACAATCCCTATGAACCCAAAAGCCTTCCAAGTGGTGGCATCCAGATGAGTAGAGATGTTGTGGTTAGTGCTCATAGTCCATCTCTTAGCCATATTGATGTAACACATGAAACATAAACATTAGAGTTGTGTATAGGAGATGACAATTGAATCTTAGACTTTTTTAGATCAAACTGGTTCAATCGTCCAAGTGAACCATACTACTGAGTTCAGTCGTGCGATTGAGCCTGCGGCTGTGTTCAGTCGTTTGATTGAGCTTGCGACTGAACTTAGTCGTGTGTTAAGCCATGCAGTTGAGTCTGTCGTGTGACTGAGTCAGTAAATGATTCAATCGTTCGATTGAATCTTGCGCCTGGCTCAATCGTGCGACTGAAGTTCATTCAGAGTGTCCATTCGCATATAGTTCTGTTTGACACTTCGACCTCAAATCTTGGTCAAATCTTGATGTTAGACGTTGTGTTTAGGCTCATTTGACTCGCAAACACTCTAAATAGCACCTAATGTCCTTTAAATCAACCATTATATCAATTTAAGTGGTCTATTTAAGTAGTTTTATTGATTTCTTGATTTTAGTCGATTAGGTTAGTTAGGGTTTGATTTCACCAGTCATTTTGATCGATTTCATCCGCACAACACTAGTAGATGAATGACAAATCGCTTAGAAACACAATCAACAAGTAATCAAGGTAGGATGAAATTTGGGCAGAGTATCTACATATGAGAGTTTTTGAATGCTTTGAGGTGTGGCGACGAATGCAACCGACTCACCCCTCTTTTTGTACTGTCTTAATGTTCAGTCGTATGACAGGACCCATACTCATGCTCCAGTCGTGCGACTAAGCCTATTCTCATGCTTCAGTTGTGCAACTGGGGTTCAGTCATGCGACGGGCTCATACTCCTTGATCCATTCGTACGATTGGTTCATTCTTGTAGTCCAATCGCATGGTTGTTTCATACTCATGGTCCAATCATGTGACTGGCTCATACTTATGATTCAATCATGCGATTTGCTCATACTTATGGTTCAATCTTGCGATCGGATCATACTTATGGTCCAATCGTGCGATTGGCTCATACTTATGAGTTTGACCTCTTTACACTTTCAACCTTTAAAATATTAACATTTGATAAACATTATGACATTTTAACATAATTTGATCACCTCAGACGTGATCCTTTTACTTTAAAACTAGATTGATCACCTTAGACGTGATCCCTTTTTAATTTAACACTATTGGTCACCTCAGACGTTACCCATTTTAGTATGTGATTCACAGAGTACATCCAGTTGTATAGTCCGACGATTAATCCTACAAACGACTAGAAAATATAAAATAACTTTGAAATTTAAAAGAAAACAAGACATATTTTAGTTGTTTTGGGTTTGAGCAGAACAACTTCAAGTTGATTAGATCATTTCTGGAACGATTCATTATGGAATCATACAGGTATAACAGAATTGTTTGGGAACCCCTTATTAATATGCACTTGATGCTAGATTGTTGTTGTGTTTGAGTGTCATTAGCAATTTCAAGAAAACATACTAAAGCTATACGATGCAGACAATGATTTTGACTTTCAAGAATTGCAGTCATGATGATTGTCAGTATGTTTGTCCCCTTAAAATCCATACATAGACTTTTGACATACAATGGTGATGAATGAGGTTTAATTATTTCAACATGCATTCGTGGATCTCTCACTTATTTGGTAATCAACATTCCTCAAGAGATTTTTGAGCGGTCTACGGGTATTGGACAAGAAGATACTATTCTAAAAGCTTTCAAAGAGATGCCAAGCCTTAGGTCAGTGCCATCGCGTAGCAGAGAGGTGCAAACAACAATGAATTCTAGAATATTTAGGTTATGCTTATCCTCAAGCCAGTCCCACCGCACAACAGAGAGGCACACAACCTATCTTCTTGTTAGAGCATTTATTTTTCTTTTGCACACAATGCACCAACAACATTAGTCATTAGCTTGATTGCTTTTAGCAGTGTTTACATGTGCTTTGCTCATATTTATGGTCATCTGCACACATTTGTGACATTTATTTTGCTCGTCACCCCTTATTGGAAATGCGTTGGTTGTGTTAACCAGGGATAACATGAGAACCCACAACAAGTTCAACACGTTAGTTTAAATTTTTAATTCACCAATGAAGTCTACTCATCTATTGTGTTGAATCTACCGACATATCATATAATGAACTAGCAACCTCTAGATCTACTTTCTCTATGTTACCTTAGTAGCAAACTAGTTTTACTATCATTTTTCTTTAATTGTGCTTAGACTTCTTAGACTTGTACTTTGAATTTCGAATTTTGAGCACACTAGTTTTGAAGTCCCAACCAATCCGTTCCCTGTGTACTATCATTTTCCATACGCTTTGAATCAAAATCACACATTTGATTTCACTTGTTTGAGCTAAACTACCCTCCCCCGTCGTCTTTTTTAAGTAATTAGATACTGCAAATTAATACCAACCTAAGACTATTCTCCATCTAAAATACTAAAACCAAAAATCTTTTTGTGTTTTCGGATTTTAAAAGACAGGAAACTAAGATAAAGAAAATAAACAAGAAAAATTAAGAAAACGTGTCGGACTACAAACTTTATTCTTCTAGAATCACATCACTTTTCTTTTTCACACCATTAACCTCTAAAAGATATAAAAACCTCGGTTTACCAAATGCTTTTGTATAGAGGTCGGCGCGTTGAAAATCCGTATTAATATCATAACAACGATTAATTTTTTTTCAAAACAATCACGTATAAAGTGATATTTAATTCTGATGTGTTTAGTTTTACGGTGTTGGACCTGATTTTTGGTGACAGCAATAGCAGCCAAATTACCAACAAAAATAGAGTTGTTAGAGAATTGCAAACCGTAGTCGTGCATTTGCTGTTGAATCCAAATGATTTGTGAACAGCAACTTGCAACAACAACGTATTAAGCTTCACATGTTGATAGAGCAATGGAGGTCTGCTTCTTACACTGCCAGGTGACTAACAGCTACCAAAGAACTGACATACCGCTGATGTTGACTTGTAATTCATTTTGCAACCATCATAATCCGAGTCACTATACGCTGTAGGCTCACAGTCATCGTCATGAGGATACCACAACCCGAGTGTTGGAGTACCCTTCACATAACGAAAAATTCTTTTGACCCCGATCACATGATTTACTTTTGGTTTCGCCTGATATCTGGAGCAAAGACACGTGGCATACATGATACCAGCACGAGAGGCTATGAGATACATGAGATATCCGATCATTCCTCTGTACATGGTAGCATCAACCAGATCACCATTTTGTCAGGTGCCACGTCATGGTTTGTGGCATGTGGAGTTCCAGCTGCTGAAGCATTTTCCATGTCGAATCGACTGAGGATATCACCTACATACTTGGTTTGATGTAGGATGATTTTTTGGTGTCTGATCCACCTGTAAGCCAAGAAAGAACTTCATCTTCCCCATGGCACTCATCTCATTTCTTCTTTCGTTACAAATTTGAATTCTTTACATAATTCTTCATTTTTGGAACCGAAGATTAATCACTCCTCTACGAAAACCGTGTTTCACAAGATGAGTGGAGAGTTTCTCATACTAGGCTCTAGGGACTTGATGGAGCCTGTAAGGAGCCTTGTCTTGTTTGTTAACTCTATCTCGATGATAAGGATCCTCTAACCCTTCGGGTTGATGGACACAGACCGTCTCACGGATTTCACCATGAACGAATGCACTCTTCACATCTAGTTGATAGACTTTAATCTTCATGTAGGATGCACAGGATAGAAAGATACAAATTGTTTCCATCCGAGCCACTAGTTCAAACACTTCATTGTAATCTATGCCTTCAACTTGCCAAAATCCTTGAACAACAAGTCGCACTTTATTCCTAATTATGACCCTTTGGTCATCTTTCTTGCATTTCGGCACCCATTTTGTGCCAATCACCTTAGCACCTTTTGGTTTGTCCACATGGGTCCATACTCCTAACTTCTTGAACTGTAGGAGTTCTTCTTGCTAGCACTGACCCATTTCTCATCGTTTAAGGCTTCACTTACATATTTCGGCTCAAATTAAGACACAAAACATCAATATGCTCCATCGTGAAGATATCCCTTTCCATTACCGAGACATAATCAGTTGAGTATAGCTGATTTCTGGTTTGTACACCCGATTGAACATCTTCAATGACAATGTCCAAGGGATGATAAACATTTAGCCGATATCCGGGAGTTTTTGGAACAACCACCTCATTATCCAGATTGGTAAACTCAGGTTCAGGATCTGCAGCTGTTGGAGTATGTGGTCCCAAAGGGTCAGAAGCATTAGGATTTGATGCTTTTGTACTTTCATTGGCTGGAAGTTATTCCTTCTGGTCCATATTAGCAGTCTCAACTGCCTTATCATCAAATGAAGACTCGCTTACTTCAAGGTCTCCCCCTGAAGGGCTAGAAGAATCATCTAATAGACCAGTTGATGTCGAGTCTGGTGGAGGAGTGTTAAGAACATCGTACATAATCCAAGCAGAAAGCTCGTCATCAGTATGTGAAGGTGGCAGATTGAAGGATTTAAAGAATCCATCATAGTCAAAGAAGAATAAGGGTCCTTTCCTAGTTGGGGGTGGTGTATCTTTGAACGTCAACGTTGCACCACACTTCTACCTAACCTGTTGAATCGTTGTAAACTCTCTTGTCTAGAATGTTGTATCCGAGAAATATCCCTTCTTCTGCCTTTTCGCTGAATTTCCCAGTCTGAGTCTTCTTCAGCAATGTGCATGGTGCGCCAAACGGTACTAGATACTCCAAGTTAGGTTTACGTTGCTTGAGTAGTTCATAACATGTTTTGCATGTCATTTGACCACTAAGACTCTATTGAGTATGTAACAAACATTTGCCACTGCCATTGAATAGGCAGTTTCGAGTCAGCAAGAATTGTTCTCGTAGTCTCTATCAAACTCCGATTCTTCCTTTCAGCTACGCCGTTCATCTGTGGAGTGTAGGCAGAGGTGGATTGATGAACTATTCCTCTTTTGTCTATAGTATGCCTCCATCCACTGATTCTTGAATTCAGTTTTGTTGTCTGATCGAATCTGCCTAACTTTGAGGTTGTAGAGTGATTCCAATGTAGTTACCAGATGTTTGAATGATTCAAAAGTTTCTGAATTGGCTTTCAAAAACATCACCTAAGAGAATCTTGAGTAATCATCTGTTACTACAAAGCGATACAGATCTCCGGCAATGCTTTTTGTGCTAACAGGTCCAAATAGATCCATGTGCAGAAGCTCGAGAGGCATATCAATAAAATTAACTTTCTTTGCCTGATGAGCCTTCTTGGTCTGTTTTCCTTTCTTACATGCTATGCAGAAGTCTGGAAGCTGGAAGTTCTTGACATTTATCCCATTCACTAGCACATTCTGAATCAAATGATTAATCTTCCTAGGATTGATGTGTCCCATTCTTCTATGCCATGAGACGGAATCCCTCTTAGTTGCTTTTGACAGGAAGCATTGAACATTGTGATCTGTTGTGGAGGCTTTTGATAGATCCAAGACATACAAGTCGTTATGTCTTGAAGCTGACATAAGAACTTTATCCTCCCCAATCACATAGTCCTTCTTTAACACGTAGCACTTCTTGTTGTCAAATACAACTTTGAATCCTTTATCCTAGACCTGGAAGATAGAAAGTAAGTTGTTCTGTAGTTGTTGAACATAGTTGACCTTGTCAGACTTGAATTTCTCGTATCCCATTTTGCGTTGTGTTGATCCTCCTTTGTTCCCAGCAAATGAAACATGTCCCCCTTTAATTTGCTTGACGTTGAAAAGGACGAACGAATTTCTTGTCATGTGCCTCGATGCACCACTATCAATAATCCAAGTGATAGCACTGTAGCGGACACCCTACACAATCAAAGGAACTTGTTAGCTTAGATTTGGGACCTATGCCTTATCTGGTTTGGGTGACCCAGAAGAATCACACATCATAAACTCAACCCATTGTCCATTAAAGGATGAGGGCATATCTTTCTTCTTAACATTCTCACTATGAGAAGCTATACTTGATTTTTCTTTCCATAAGCCAATTTTGTGTAAGGCCTGCTTGTGGTAAACAGTCGACTGACTTATGGTTTGAACTTTAGGTTTACTAACACTCTTAGGTGGAGTGTTAGATCTTATATTAGATAATCATGGTTTCTTCTTATAAAGTTCAATTTTCTTTCTAGGCATCTAATAGTAAGGACAATTAGCAGAAATATGTCCTCGTTTTCCATAACTATAGCAAGATCTTGCTTCTACATATTGGAGAGAACTTTTATGTGATGTTGAGTTTCGTGAAGGTGCGAGGTGTGTCTAGTTTGGTTTTATCACTACTCTTTGAGTTGTTTCATCCTTATTAACAAAGTTAATTGTTTTAACGTTTTAAACATCTTTAACTTGCACTTTGGTTGGACTTTTATGATTAACACGTGTGTGGTTAACTTGTTTAGTCAGTTTTAGTTCTGAAATGGACATTGGCGAACCTGACCTTACATTAACCCTTTTAAATGCATCATCCAAATTCTCATCTGGCATCTTGCCTTTTGAGTTCAAATTAGTCCCTTTCTGTTTAGTGTCAGATTTCATTGGCTTACTCGAAGAATCAGGATCACTAACTAGTGGAGTAGACATCACATGATCCTTAATTGGGTTGTTATTAAAAGGTCTTCATTTTGTATTCAAAAGGATCTCATGTGGTAGTGGAACTACTTTGTATCCCAAACCTTCCCCATTATTTCGTACTTTCACTAAGTTCTGAACTATGTGAGAAGAACTATCCCAACTATGGAGTTTTTGTTTTAAAGAATTTACTTCGACTTCCAACCTGCTTTCTCCTTTTTGGTTTATTCTAATGAATTTAAATAAAACTTTATGTCATTAGATTGATTTAATGCAACAACCTCGGTTTCCCTTAGTTGTTTATATAACACCTTGTATTTTCTTGGTTAACTAAGAGTTAATTTTGTTAAATTCTTGTAAGAGCTATTGTTGTCATTTATGAAACTCATGAGCTACTTATGCATATTGCTTTAATTTGTACTAATAATACTAATAATAATAATACTAATAATAAATAATAGTAATCATAATGGTTACAATATTAATAATAGAAATCATAACCATAAAATTTAGGAATAATAATTATAACTAATAATAATAATAATAATAATAATACCAATAATAGTAATATAATAATAATAATAATAATAATAATAATAATAATAATAATTTTTCAAATAATATAATTTGTAAGAATTATTAAACTTAGAAATGTTTAAACACATGGATTTAATAAGTCAAGGGGGCCTTAATAACATTTTATAAACTTCAAATAAAAGGTTTATGCATAAAATAATAAAGATTGAAAGTAAAGGGTCCATTTGTATAAATACTTGAAACCCAAACTCCCACCTTTTTCCTTTCACGCACTTCCGGCCAATCTCCGGCCAACATTTCCGGCGAGTCCCAAATACCCCACAATCAATTGTTTTTAACCTTAACCCCAATCTAGATCGTTTCGAAGGTGTGTTCCATATGTAATTAGATCATTTAATCGGGTTTAAAGCGCTGGTTACAAAGAAAAATCGATCGAATAACCAACACCTTAAAGTTCTTAGCCGTTCGGGCATTAAATCCCAATAATTGTCTAATCAATCGAGCATGAACAATCATAAACCTAATCTAATCAATTGTAACTCTCAATTGCATCTGAAACAAATGTTAACATCCCTTTCAATCTCCACCTTAACCGCGAGCCTGCAACCACGCATACACCATCGCCTAGCCTTCGAAACCTGAAATTGATTAAGGGCTATGATTCATGGCTGTCTGAAGAAGATTCACACAAGATTAATTAAGTTATCATCAATTGTTACCCATTGTTCGATCATCGTTCGGCCACGACCTATTCTTCGTTGTGTGAATCTTCAATAGTTTATCAAATGGGTGATTGTTCGCATATATACACTCGTTTAATCATGGGGAAAAAAGCCCCATGGTTAACAAGATCCTTGGAATCGATTAATGCTTCAATTTGGGTTCGATTGAACCTAGGGTTCATGTGATTTGGGTATGGTTTGCATTAAATGTTTTTAAGCTTTCGAAACGAATAAGATTCGCGGCTAAGGCCTTTCGTTCAATGGTTAAGGTGTATGTCTCCTAAACATGAGGTCCCGGGTTCGAACCCAGGGACCCTCATGTATTTTTTAAGGCTTTTAGCCTAAAGATTAATTTTGGAAAAATTCTTAATATATATATAACTTTTTTTATAAATTTCAAATATTATCAAAAGTTCCAAAGATTTTCTAAATTTTTTTAAGATTAAGTAAAATATTTTTATTGATAATACATTTTAACAAAATTGTTTAAATAGTTTTTAATAAAATGGATGGAAAATATCCTTTTCAATTAATTTTATTTATCTAGTAATAAACTTTTAGTTATATAAATTTATTTAAACTTTATATATAACTTTTTAAATTATTATAATTGTTTCTTTTCACAACTTTGAAAAAATTTTTCCTAAGAAAATATAAATTTATTCCATTTATTTAAATATAATCATTTGACAAATACCAAATTGAAAACCTCGTTCTTGTTAACGTGTGAACTTAGAATTAAATTTAAGTCATGTAATTATATAATTAGGTGACTCGTGACGTTTACATTGGAGCGACGCTTATCTTTAATCTTCTTAATCACCAATTATATATTTTTGACCAAGTGAGTAATTCTTTACCCTTTTTTATGTTTTCACACTTTGGGGTTAACATGTTACTTATAACCGTTGCACTTGTAAAATCGTTTGATTCTTGTAAAATCTTGGCAATTTGTTATATGTTGTTATTAGTTTATCTTTGTAATTACCATGTATTGACCATCATATGTGCAATCATTAAATATTGCTAGCCTGGATACATCATAGATATATGGGCTTGACAAGCCTGATTGGTTTATTCAAGTACACATAGCTAATCGTATAAACTTGTAAACGTGTAAACGTGTAAACTTGTAAACTGTCAAGGTTTGATTGTGCATTCTGTCTTACATCCCTAGTTACTTTGTTCACTAATTTATTACATGAATTCCCATCTTTTATATACTTATGAATTGAAAACTATGGAAATCTCACCGACAATATGTTGACCTTTTATTTTTAACATGTTTGAGGAAATGGTGACCTAGACCTAGATTGGTATGAGAGCCCATAACTATAGGGATTTAGGTTATTAGAAGTGGTGACCTAAACTATAGCGTATGCATGAACTCATAGAATTATATTTCTATATTGTAAAATATATGGTTTGCATCCTACATAATGCTATGTCTTCTTATGTGCAATTTGATGCCTTAGCATAGGATTGCTTAACATCGTTACCTGTCTCCCTAAACTTATCATTGATTCTTTGATTCTCCCCGAAAATGTAGCCTCTTAATCTTATTCTCGACGACACGTGGGATCGTATACTTATTGTTTATATCTTGAATCTTTAGACATTATGTCTAATCTTTACAAATCTCATCAACATTTTGATTTCATGAACATAAGGAATATTATGTCACACATATAGACACTGGTATTCTAGATTTCCTGGAAAAAGGCTTTCGGGCTAAGGTAAGCATTTCGCATAAATCATACAGGACTAGTTATGCTTACCTGGGGATGTTTGGCATGAGTGATAAACTATGGTCAACAAACACAAGTTCCTAAGGCAAATGGGTCCATTTACCTTGACGTGTAAACGTTTCCAAATGGTCATATGTTTCCAAATAGAACCATTCCATATACCTTACAACTCTTAGCCTCTCCTTGTTTAAATTAATACCCTTTTTTATCCTCATTCCTAAGGAAAATGGGTCGATGAAGCCTATGCTTTCTAAGCCGCTTGTTAATCTGGAAAGATCCTTGACAATCGAAATCACCAATGGAAAATTGACCGTCATTGATGCCATAATACGCGATTATACCTTGAGTCTTAACGAACACGAGTTCTTCATCGACCTTATTCCTATGCAACTAGGAAGCTTTGTTGTTATTATCAGCATGGATTGGTTAGCCAAGCAACACGTGGAAATTTTATGCTTCGAGAAGTGCATTCGAATTCCTTTACCGACAGGTGATACTTTGAAAGTCTTTGGGGAGAAATCATCCGAAGGACTCAAACATATGTCTTGCATTAAGTCCCGAAAGTGCTTAAGTAAAAACTACCTAGATTTCAAGGCGTATGTAGTTAATACAAAAGCCAACGGTAAGGAACTAAAACATATTCCTGTTGTACGAGAATTTCCCAAGGTTTTTCCTCAGGAACTTAAGGGATTACCACCCATGCGTGAAGTTGAATTCAAGATTGACTTAATCCCTTGTGCAAACCCTTTAGCTAAATCACCTTATCGTATCGCATTGTCTGAAATGCAAGAACTAGCTAGTCAACTGCAAGAGTTGACCGATAAGGATTCATTCATCCTAGTTCTTCACCATGGGGTGCACTCGTGGTGTTCGTGAAGAAGAAGGATGGTTCATTCCGTATGTGCATCGACTACCGGGAACTCAACAAGCTTACCATCAACAACTGATATCCTCTTCCTTGAATCGATGATCTCTTCAATCAACTTCAAAGAGCAACCCAATTCTCAAAGATTGATCTACGTTCTGGGTATCATCAATTACGTGTCCACGATGACAACATTCCAAAGACCACTTTTTGTTCTCGATATGGACATTACGAGTTCATGGTCATGCCTTTTGCTTGACCAATGCACCTATTGGACCAAAAGAACCAATGAGCCGGATCAGAAAAACCTTTAAGTCCCACAGACGTCACAACAACTACTGAAGACCACAACAGTTGAAGACAACAGCTGATTACAAAGTCTGAACACAAGTGTTGAAGACAAAGTCTAAAGACAAGTGCTGAAGACAAAGTTGAAGACAAGTGCTGAAGACAAAGTCTGAAGACAAGTGTTGAAGACAAAGTCTGAAGACAAGTGCTGAAGACAAAGTCTGAAGACAAGTGCTGAAGACAAGTGCTGAAGACAAAGTCTGAAGACAAGTGCTGAAGACAAAGTCTGAAGACACAAGTGCTGAAGACCAAAGTATCAGACGTTGTCACAACAGCTGAAGAGGTCTTCTTTAGTAGTTGTGACGGTTTACCTTTCAGTAGTTTTATGTTTTATCTGTTCAGTAGTTTGACACAACAGCTGAAGAATACTTCTTCAGTTGTTGTGCTCGTCAATAGTTTTATGTTTTTCAGTAGTTTTAAAAAACGACTGAAGAGCTTGTTCTTCAGTCATTGTAGTTTTAGTAGTTTCTTATCAGTAGTTTCATATTTTGTACTTAACACTCTGATATGTTCTCAGTAGTTGTGAACATTTCAGTAGTTTGTTAAGAGTTAGTTATTTTTGTAATAGATCTGCCAGTTGTCACTTTCCCGTGATAACAGCAACGATTGCACTCTATATAAGGAGTGTCAACCTATTGTAATAGGTGAATGATTTGATCAGAAATATTCGATATTATAGAAACATTCCTTGTTACAGAAATATATTCTCTCGTTATAACCGTATTTGTTCTTAATGCATACGAGTATCAAATTCTTGCTACAATTTGTCTAATTCTTATTCTTATTCTGCTGCGTTAAGCTTTATTACATCAAACTTGTGATCACTGATCCTGACAAATGGTATCAGAGCAGGTTAATCATTGATCGATCTAATAATGATCATTGAAACTGCTATTCAAGATCCAAGTTTGATTGAATTAGCATTTTTTTTCAAGAAACAGTTATAGAGATTGAATTTTCTGTGTTTCTGGTCATTCATCCTGAGAATTTCTCTTGGTTTTCATTGAGTCTGTTGTGGTCTATGTAAAAACGTTTAAAAGCTTGAATTAAATTGTATTTGGACTGAAAATGACTACTCCTTCCAATGATCCTCACAATACTGGTTCCTCAACCAAGCCTCCAATGCTGGTTAGGAATGAGTATAACATATGGCAACGACGAATGCTGCATCACCTGTCTGTTAACAGCGCAGGTTGTTGGACATCAGTGGTACATGGTCCACACAAGCCTATGGTGAATAACCCGGAAACCAATGAAATGGTTCCGAAGAGGAGGGAGCAATACTCAGATGAGGATAAGAAATTGTTTGAGATTGATGCAAAAGCCCATGGAATTCTGGCCATGGCACTGCCCAATGAAATCTATTCTGGGCTAATGCATCATGAAATTGCCCATGACCTCTAGAATGCCTTGAAAGAACAATTTGGAGGAACAGATGAGGTCTTGGCAAATAATAGTGAAATCCTTGACCAACAATATGAGACATTCTCTCATAGAAAGGGTGAGACACTAACTCAACAGTTTGAGCGGTTCTCTTGTTTGATCTCCGAATTAAAAATGGTCAAACATGAGTACACCAATATCCAGATGAATAACAGATTTCTCACATCACTTCCTCAGAGATGGGACACATATACTATTGTCCTACGCTCCAGTGCAAATTTGGACAAACTATATCTCACCCAACTCCATGGGAATTGCTCACATTTGAGAGAGAGATAGAACAGAAACGAAAACTGTCTTCATCTGGAAAGCTCACTGAAGACTTTGTACCAGGCAACACTGCGTTGGTTGGTCATGAGTCAGAATATGCTTCATCTGAATGCCAGTATGATGAGCATATTGATTTCTCCTCAAACACTTCTAATTCTGCGTTTGTGAGTGTTGATAGTCAGTTTACTGGGTGTAATAATGACAATCTATGCTTCATCATGGATGATCTCAAGGGAATTGCTGATGATGACTTAGAAGAGATGGATATTTTGAGCCAAATGGCCTTGATAAATATCAGATCTCAGAAGTTCTACAAAAGAACTAGAAGAAAGTTCGCAGGACTCTCTAGCAAAACCAAAGTTGTTTTGACAAGAGTAAGTTGAAGTGTCACAAATGCCACAGGCTTGGACACTTTGCTAGAGAATGCAGATCATCTGGATCTAATTTCTCTGCACCTTTTGTGACTTTTCCTAGCAACAGTCAACAACACAGAGGGCAACTTCCTGTCAATTCTAGTCATCATTCTCAACCACAATCTCCTGCATATTTTGTTCCTCAAGGTCAAATGCCATATCCTTACCCTTGTTATTACATGCCATAGTCTAATCAAGTTCAAGTTCCTATAGTACCACAACCTCATGCACTACCAGAACCTCAACCATCTCAATCTCATCAACCTCCTCAACCTCAACAACACAGCTTCTTCACCCCTGGAGTTGTTGGCTGGAGCAGTTTACCGGATGACATGTCTGGTCATGAACAACTGTTCACAGGTGCTAGTCAACATAGTGGTGACAGTCCTTTTGGAAATCTGGCTCTCATGGCCCTGGAGTCTACTGAGGGTTCCTGCTCAAATGCATCATCTTCACAGGTAACTCAGGTATCTTCAGAGGCTAAAGCCAAGTTATGTTCTGAATCATGCATTGTTGCCTTTGTCTCCATTAGAGAGGCAAATGTAGCATTAATAAATCAAAAACTTGAGTTTGAGAAAACCATTTCCAAAAGAAAAGCTGAGTTTGAGTCTGCTCTTAATAGTAAAAATGATGAGATTTATAAGCTTAAATGCCAATTAAATGATGAAAAGGCCAAGCTAGAGGTTATTCTGGAAGACCAGAGAAGTCTCAAAGAAACCCTTGCAGTCACCCATGTAGAGTGTGATCGATGGGTACAATCATGCAAAGGTTTTGAAATGCTTCTTAGTAAGCAATTTGCTTCCAATGTGAAGTTTGGTATTGGTTATAATCACACTGCTCCTCCTACAGATTTTACTTCAAGAGCAGAAGTGAAATCTGATGGAGAAAGCAATAACCAATCCACCTCATCATGTGATTTACTTTTTGATAGAGCATCATCAAAAGTTGAAGTCAGCACTAAGCCCTCTCAAAACCCATCAGCTGATGTTGATGGTTCCACTGCTGACACTCACATGATCAAAGAGATGATCAACTCAGGAGTTATTTCTGTAAGTCCTGAAAGGACTGGAGAGCAAGATTTAACACCTGAAGTTCAAACTCCAACTACTGTCAGCACTGAAGAGAAGAAAAGTGTCAGTAGAAAGAGTTTGAAGACTACTAAAGAGGAGTCAAGAAAGCAATAATGCTTCCAAAGTACTGAAGAGAAAGTCTTCAGTAGTTTCATTCTGTTTAGTTGATGATCAACATAAGATGAAGAAGAAACCATGTGAAGTATGTGGTTTGTTCAATCATCTTACAGATGATTGTTGGTACAAAAAGGGATCCAAACTCAAACATAAAGAGGAAAGTAAAGAGAAAATGGTTAAAATGAAAACTGAGTTTGAAGCCACTTTTGTACCAGCAACATCAAATCCTGTAACTCTTAAGTCCAAAAAGAAATCCAAAAAGGAAGGGGTTAAACAGGTAACAGCTGAGATTGCTCAAAAAGAAGGTGTGCAACATAGGAACTTATCAAACTCCAATGCCACTGTGTCTGAAGAGCTGAAAGCCTTATCACAAAATCAGACACAACTGGTTATGATGGTTCAACATCTATTGGGAAGAGTTAACCAATTAGATGTTCCTATGTTGACACCAGAAAAGGAGGTCCATGCCAAAGGATTCCTTTTCTTCACCAGTTTCTTCCTCTCAGGCTGTTGTTTCCAACAAACATGTTAGTTTACCATCTGTTGATGAGAACAGGCCCAAGACCAAAAAGGTTTGGGTCTCAAAATCTAACTAATTTGTTGTATTTTGCAGGATTCTTCAACATACCTCAGAGGCATCTGGTATGTAGACAGTGGAGGATCCATGCATATGACAGGAAACAGATCACTTCTTAATGACTACTCTCAAGGAAGGAAGGGGTTTGTGTCATTTGGCAATGATGCAAAGGGTTACATCATCGGCAAAGGCTTTGTTTCCAATGGGGAAATAAAATTTGATGATGTTAACCATGTGGAAAATCTCAAGTACAACCTCTTGAGTGTCAGTCAAATGTGTGACAAAGGCCATGTTGCTCTTTTCACCAGTCAGAACTATCGGATTCTGTCATCCAAAGTTCTAAGTTTGATTGATAAGGTGTTGGATGAACACACTCTTCTAAAGGCCAACAGGACAGAAGAGTGTATGCCTTAGATCTTTCTAAGAAAATAGATCTCAAAGGCCATCCTTGCCTATTTTCCAAGGCTTCCCCTCAAGAATCTATTCTATGGCATAGAAGGCTGGGTCATGTTAATCTCAAAAACATAAATCAGCTGATAAACCATGGGTTAGTAAGGGGACTGCCTATGAAGGAGTTCAAGTGTGAAGATAACTGCACTGCTTGTTTAAAAGGAAAACAACACAAAGTTTCATTTCCCTCCATAGAAGAACCTAAGTCCACTGCCTGCTTACAGCTTCTTCACATGGATCTCTTGGTAATTGTGGATGATTACTCCAGATTTGTATGGACTTTCTCTTGCATTCAAAGGATAAGGCTGCGCAGTCCATTATGAACTTTGTGTTACACGTTGAGAAGCATATTCCCTACCAGTTAAGTGTGTGAGGAGTGACAATGGTACTGAATTCAGAAACCACACACTTGATAAGTTTTACTTATCAAAGGGAATCAAGAGGCAGTATAGCATCCCAAGAATTCTTGAGCAAAATGGAGTAGTGGAGAGAAAGAACAGGACCCTTATTGAAGCTGCAAGGTCCATGTTGGCTGATTCTGGACTGCCAATGACTTTTTGGCTGAAGCTGTCAATACAGCTTGCTATGTATAGAATAGAGTTCTAGTAAATCAGAGGTTGATGAAGACTCCATATGAGTTGTTCATCATTTGGCCCCTCTAATTTCATTCTTCAGAGCATTTGGGTGTCCTTGTTTCATTCTCAACACACGGGATCAACTCCAAAAATTTGATCCTAAGGTGGATGCAGGGTACTTTGTTGGTTATTCATCAACTTGCAAAGCATACAGAGTCTTCAACTGTAGAACAAAGATGGTTGAAGAGACTCTACATGTTAAGTTTATGAATCTCCAAAGGACAAGA
Organism: Flaveria trinervia; assembly: GCA_025506515.1. Taxonomy (NCBI): domain Eukaryota; kingdom Viridiplantae; phylum Streptophyta; class Magnoliopsida; order Asterales; family Asteraceae; genus Flaveria; species Flaveria trinervia. The sequence continues at coordinate 11,684,137 of CM046457.1, forward strand.
TTCCACAAAGCCCTGTGGAGATATTTGATTTGGACATACTGCAATATGTTCCTTATCAAACTCCTGCTGTTGCTCCTATCAACAGTTCACCACCTGGTGGTTCTGCTGGTGCTGCTGATGATGATGATAGCAGTACTCACCTCTTCAGGTTTAGTGATCAACTGCCTGATTCAGCTAGACCTAATGGCCCTGTAGCTCCAGTAGCACCATCCACAAAAAATGCTGATGAGATTTCTTCAAATTCAACTTCCTTGAATTACCATCCACTGATTGGTTCAAAGAAATGATTCACCATCACCATCTATTGCTGCTGAGCCTGCTACAAACACTTGCACAGATCTCATTGTGTATCAAGATCTGAAGAATCACCCTATGTCTCAAATCATTGGTGATATCACTGCTGGCGTATCAACAAGAAGTCAATTGTCAAATTTCTGCTTCTATGCTCTCTTCATTAGTCAGCAAGAGCCAAAGAATTATCACATTGCTTTAAAGGACAATGGATGGGTTGATGCCATGCAGCTAGCTTCTTCAGTTGAAGAACAGCAAGTGTGGGAACTGGTTCCTCTACCTCCAGGTAAGTGTGCAATAGGCACTAAATGGGTGTTTAGGAACAAAACTGATGAAAATGGGCTTATTGTTAAGAACAAGGCCAGACTGGTTTTTCAGGGTTTGCACAAGAAGAAGGTATTGATTATGATGAAACCTTTGCCCCTGTAGCCAGACTGGAAGCAATTTGATTGTTTTTAGCTTATGCTGCTTATCAAAACCTTAAAGTTTTTCAAATGGATGTCAAAAGTGCATTTTTGTATGGGAAAATTAAAGAAGAGGTTTATGTATGTCAACCACCAGTTTTGAGGACAATAAACATCCTAATTGGGTGTATAAGCTTGATAAGGCTCTTTATGGGTTGAAACAAGCTCCTAGAGCCTGGTATGGACATTATCAAACTTTCTTCTGGAAAATAATTTCACTAGACGCTCCATAGATAAGACTTTATTCATTAAGAAAGCTGGGCAGCATAATCTACTTGTTCAAAATATGTAGAGGATATTATTTTTGCATCCTCTGATCCACAGTTGTGTGATGCCTTTACAAAGTTGATGCAACAGAAGTTTGAAATGAGTGCCATGGAGAATTATAGTTTTCTTTCTGGTTTGCAAATCAAACAACAGCTGATGGAATTTTCATTCATCAGTCCAAATACACAAAAGATCTTTTGGAAAAGTTTGATTTACAAACTGTAAGCCCTGTTCTACCCCCATGTGCAGCACCACACAACTGGATACAGATCAGAAAGGTAAAGTGGTTGATGAAACACTTTACAGATGTATGATTGGTCCTTGATGTATTTAACAGCTTCTAGACCAGATATTATGTTTGCTACATGTGTTTGTGCTAGATTTCAGGCTGCACCTAAGGTCTCATTTGATTGCAGTCAAGAGGATCTTAGATATCTGCAAGCCACTCCATCTCTAGGTTTATGGTATTCTACTAGACATTTTGGTAAATTAGTTGCTTTTTCTGACAGTGACTATGCAGGGTGTAAGTTGACCAGGAAATCAACTTCTGGTGGATGTCAATTCCTAGGCAACTGCTTGATTTCTTCGCAGAGCAAGAAACAGACCTCATTTGCTACATCAACTGCTGAAGCAAGTACATTGCCGCTGCAAGCTGTACATCTTAGGTACTCTGGCTTCAAAACCAATTATTGGATTATGGCATAACAGAGACTAAGACCCCATTGTTAATGGACAGCTCTTCAGCTCTTTGTATTGTCAAGAATCCTGCCCAGCACTCTAGGACTAAACATATTGAAATCAGACACCATTTTATTAGAGATTGTTTTGAAAAAGGTCTGATTGATCCAAATTTGTTCCTAGTGCTATTGAGCTTGCAAACATTTTTACTAAGCCTTTGGATAGTTCAACTTTCCACAACCTGGTGTTAAGGCTTGGTATGCTGCAGCTAGAATAAGTGACAACTACTGATGATCTCAGCTCATAAGTACCGATGATCATTAGTTCATTATTGTCACATATAAGTACTCATGAGTTTTTTCACCCTCAGTAGTTTTAATAACTACTAAAGGCTACATAACTCACCAGTACTGAAGTACTTTATCTATTAAAACAGCTGATGTAGTTACAACAGCTGATGTAGTCACAACAGCTGTGTAGCCACAACTACTGATGTCAGAAATGCAGATAAGTACTGATGTCCTATGAAACACCTGAAAAGCAGATGAAAAGTCTGATGAGTAAGTGTTGAGGATAGTGTGAAACAGCTGAAAAGCTATGAATTGACGACAACAGCTGATGAGTAATTACTCTTCAGTTGTTTCTACAACTGATGGTTCATTAAAACAACTGAAGCCAAAACTATGTCTTCAGTAGTTTTACAACTACTGAAGACTAACACCAAGTCTTCAGCTGTTTACAACAACTGCTGACAAAACCACTGTCTTCAGTAGTTTCACAACTACTGATGACTAATACCAAGTCTTCAGTTGTTTCATCACCTGAAGTCAAAACTGTATTCAGTAGTTTTATAACTACTAATGACTAAATCAGAGACTTCAGCTATTTCAACGTCTGAAAGTTAATACCACGTCATCAGTAGTTTCAACAACTGATGACTCACACCAAAACCTTTAGTCGTTTTCTAACCCGACCCTTTATATACCTTATCCCACATTCAGAGTCTTTATCTTCTCTTCTCAAACCTAACGTTCAAAACCTCTGAAACTCTCTACCCCTCTTCATCAATGGCGACCATGCAACTAAAACCACGACACAACTGTGTCGCACATCTCACCAAATCGCCATACGGGACCAAGTTTCACAACGCCATCGATTTAATGGTTCAGTCACCCTACAAAACAGCTTTTCTGGTAAATCCCACCATATATGCCGAATCCCTTAACCAATTCTGGACAAACGTCACTCTGGTCTCTGAAGAGAATGACACAGAGTCTCTTCAATCGTTTGTCCATGGCCAAAAAGTGGTCATTACTCCAGACACTCTTCGCCAAACCCTTAATCTGGATGATCCACTTTCCCAACTGGTTATCCAAAGGGCACAACCGATCAATCATTTGCCCACCATGGATACAGGGTAACCTGAGTGCATCTACCATACTTAAGAAACATTTCCCGGATGCCTAACGTCTCATATTTCATATGGTAAATGTATGCCTTGCCTCCAAGACTTCATCATGGGATCAAATGTCCACAAGGTGGCAACAGGTAATGTACTCCATCCTTGAGCAACAACCTTTAAATTTTTCTAAAATCTATTTTTAGAGCTCAAGGATATGGCCCAAAAACAACTTGCTAACCGTTGGATTTATATCCTCAGTTCATAATGGCCATAATTGAAAACCAGCTTCAAGCTGAGGGACTTGTTGGCCTGGGAGTCCCTGCTATGGCTGTATTGCCTGAAGTATACTCCCGGCACAACTCTGACCAATCACTCAAAATGGCTGCCAAGCTTCGCAAACCCACGCAGCTGGAACCCACAGCCACCACCTCCAAATCCAAGTCCCCACCAAACCCACTAAAAAGAAGACAACAAAGGCTACTCGGAAATGAGTCCCCTGAGGATGCCCCTGCAACACAAACGCAGGCTATATCCACTGGTTATAACCCCCTAGTGGATACAAGGACCTCTCCCAGCCACAGCCACTCAGGATTCCTCTCAAAAGGAGCCTGCAGCAACCACAGAAGGGGTACCCACAAATCTGGGATCTTCCTCATTTGAGGAGATTGCCATTGAAGAGCACCATTCTCCCCAGGTGCACACTGCTTTTACCCCATCTCCCCATGCAACCGCCCCCAAAGTCCAACCATTATCATTGCAAACGTGCTGACTCAACTGCATGCCTCTCCTCCTCCCCAACAACCACCAACAAAGGGGGGAACCACAACTATTGAGGACGAGGATCACCATGCTTCTGACAACCCACAGCACCGGGGTTTACACGTTCTATCGCCTGGTGTGGATATGGAGATTAGAACATCTAGTGAGGCTGCCACCTCTTCTGAATCAGCACATGATCAGAATGAGCTGGTAACATAGCTAAGACCTCACTAGAGGCAAGAACTGATGAAGGACATAGTCCTGAGGCTGGAAGTCCCCAGTTCCAAAAAAAGGGGCACATGCTAAAACTGGTCTACACCCAGTGCATGTACATCCTGCTACAAGCAGGTGGTCAGGTGATCAGCATCTGCTGATGATGACCTGGGCTTCTTTTATGATGTTCTGGCCCAGAACACAATTCTTGAGGAAGAAGTCAGTAGACTACAAAGACTACTTGACCAATTCTCTCAAGAAGCAAGTCCATCTGCCACCAATATAAACCCGCATATGGCACCTTCACCTGAAGGTCTCCCACACACTCAGCCGCTCAAACTCCCAAGCCACCAGCTTCTGTTTCTGGCACTGCTTCTCACGGACAGAACCCCTCTGAGCAAACAGTTGCTATCTTTCAGCAATCCCTACCTCTCATCACCCCAATGATCACAGACATTGTGATCAAACCATGGATGAGAGGCTTCCCTCAATCATACAACCCCTGGTGGAGGGGATTGTGAGCACAAGGCTTTCTGCTACTCAAACCCTTGCAACCAATGCAACCAAAAAAGGGGAGAGTCAGTCAGTGAAAGCAAAGAGGAAGCAAACTGAAAGAAAAAGAAACTGAGAAGGAAGAGGAGTCTGTGAAGGGAACCGAAAATGATCAAGTGGGTGAAAGTCACAAAGACTTTCATGTCACATATAAGAAGAGGAAGGGTGAAGGAAAAGAGAAAGAACTCCAACTCGATGAGATGATCAAAATGGCAGATGCTACCATAGTAAATCAATGGATGCCATTATTGATCAACTGTATAGACAAGGGTTCGATACTGCACAACTTGACTCAGAAATCAGGAGACTTGAAGTTGAAGAAATGAACTCAAGATGGGCAAGTTATGATGCATTAGAAAGAGAGAGACTAGAGATCATGATCAGATTCATTGCAAAATATCTTGGAGATCATTGATCGAGATTAAATCATGGACCAGGGACAGTATCTTGGCCATAACCTCCAAGATCTATTCGTCTGAAGCATACACTAAGGGTTAGTAGTCGAAGCTTTGAATGAAGCGGGAGCAGGGCAGGACTGAGCTAGCCAAACACTCAAAAGCCACACTCACCTCTAAAATGCTAACTCAGCCTGTCAACATTCCCTCTCCAAAACAACCACAACCCCAACCCACAAAACCAACTCCCTTACCCTCTAAACCAACAGCCGATGATGCACCCAAGAGAAGAAAGAAGGGTGTTGAGGCTAGAAGAAGAAGAAGAGGATGATGTTTAAGAAGATAGGCTGCCCCTGTCTGCAGTCCTAACATTGCCTAAAGCCAAACCCATGCCTATCACTCCCACCTCACAGATGGAAACTGTGAGAGTAAAGATTGAAGAAGAGCAGCAGCAAAGGCTTCATGACGATGATGTTGAAAAGCATCGACAAAACTTACGCTGCTTCTTCATCAATAATTAGTATGAAGAAAGAAGCTCTGAGGTTGTACACCCTTTCCAACACATTTCAATATCAGAAGGAAAAGGTGAGTATTGCCTGATCCTAGGGTGGCTCACAGGATTGTAAAGAAAGACATTCCTTCGAGATACAAGGCCAAGTAAAAAGGATCGTAGATGAAGAGATCACAGTGGTCCTTGTAGTATCACCCTGGGAGATTGTAGAAGATTTCAAGAAGGCCTATGAGACTAAACAGCCACCCCAAAAGATGTTAGAGAACATATTTATTAAAAAGGGTTAGTCTACAAGAGGCTTGAGAACTTCAAACAAAATGAGCTCAGTCTGTTACTTCAAGGGACTCATCCTGATGAGTTTGCATACAGACAGATTACAACAGTTGAGCTCAAAAATGGCAAACAGGCCAAGTACATCTCAGAGCTGTATGGGCGTGAAGGATTGTTTGATGGTGAAGCTGAGAACCTGACCATGGAAGAACAAATTATGTTTCTCAGAGCATACACCAGAGAATCCTACAGCTTATACATGGGAAGTGAGTCTCATGGATGGGGGAACAGCTCAGTATCCAATTCCCCAATACAGAGCTACCATCCATACATTGCCAACCAAATCATCAGAGACTCATTCCCAGGCCAGTGCTTACATGGGTCATCTTCTCAACTGATCAAGAAGGAAAAAGACCAACCATTCTGCCAACAATAAGTGAGACCTCAATAAAGTTAAAGGTTTTAGCTGCATTGGTTCAGGGCGAGTTTGTTGGACCAAAAGAACCAATGAGCCGGATCAGAAAAACCTTTAAGTCTCACAGACGTCACAACAACTACTGAAGACCACAACAGCTGAAGACAACAGCTGATTACAAAGTCTGAACACAAGTGCTGAAGACAAAGTCTGAACAAGTGCTGAAGACAAAGTCTGAAGACAAGTGCTGAAGACAAAGTCTGAAGACAAGTGCTGAAGACAAAGTCTGAAGACAAGTGCTGAAGACAAAGTCTGAAGACAAGTGCTAAAGACAAAGTCTGAAGACAAGTGCTGAAGACAAAGTCTGAAGACACAAGTGCTAAACACCAAAGTATCAGACGTTGTCACAACAGTTGAAGAGGTCTTCTTTAGTAGTTGTGATGGTTTACCTTTCAGTAGTTTTATGTTTTATCTGTTCAGTAGTTTGACACAACAGCTGAAGAATACTTCTTCAGTTGTTGTGCTCGTCAGTAGTTTTATGTTTTTCAGTAGTTTTGTAAAACGACTGAAGAGCTTGTTCTTTAGTCATTGTAGTTTCAGTAGTTTTTTATGAGTAGTTTCATATTTTGTACTTAACACTCTGATATGTTCTCAGTAGTTGTGAACATTTCAGTAGGTTGTTAAGAGTTAGTTATTTTTGTAATAGATCTGCCAGTTGTCACTTTCCCGTGATAACAGCAGCGATTGCACTCTATATAAGGAGTGTCAACCTATTGTAATAGGTGAATGATTTGATCAGAAATATTCGATATTATAGAAACATTCCTTGTTACAGAAATATATTCTCTCGTTATAACCGTATTTGTTCTTAATGCATACGAGTATCAAATTTTTGCTACAATTTGTCTAATTCTTGTTCTTATTCCGCTGCGTTACGCTCTATTACATCAAACTTGTGATCACTGATCCTGACAGCACCTGTCGTGTTCATGGATCTCATGAACCGAGTATGTAAACTGTATTTGGATAAGTTTGTGATCATGTTCATTGATGACATTCTTATTTACTCCAAAATGAAAATTGATCACGAGACACACTTGCGACAAGTTCTAGGACTTTTGATGAAGGAGCAATTATACACCAAGTTTTCCAAGTGAGAGTTCTATCTAGAAGAAGTCCAATGCTTAGGGCATGTGGTGAATAGCCAAGGAATTCACGTTGATCCTACTAAAATAGAAGTCATGAAAAATTAGTGTGTTCCCAAAACCCCAACCGAGGTTCGTTCTTTTCTGGGCTTAGCGGGATATTACCATAGGTTCATAGAAAATTTTTCTAAGATTGATAAACCATTAACAGTGCTAACCCAAAAGAGTTGACTTTTTGAATGGGGACCCGAGCAAGAAGAGCTTTTTGAGACATCGAATCACAAGTTTTGTAACGTTCCTATACTCACACTCCCCGATGGAAATGATGACTTTACTGTGTACGGTGATGCCTCTAATCAAGGTCTTGGTTGTGTTCTCATGCAACGAGGCAAAGTCATAGCATACGCGTCGAGGAAATTGAAGGTTCATGAATTGAACTACACAACTCATGATCTTGAACTTGGTGCCATGGTTTTTGCTTTGAAGATCTGGCGACACTATCTTTATGGGACACAACGCATAGTTTACACTGATCATAAGAGTCTCCAACACGTGTTCAACCAAAAGGATCTCAACATGAGACAAAGACGTTGGATTGAGTTGATTAGCGACTACAACTGTGACATTCACTACCATCCTGGAAAGGCGAATGTTGTAGCTGACGCGCTGAGTTGCAAGGTCCACAACAAGGTTGTCTCGCTTCAAGAAATCCAAGTGTGACATCCGGTAAATTTCCGTTACCAAACTCCGTTAGTTCCGTTAAGTCTTGTATACACGTGTCGTGAGCACACACTAGTTGTCGTTTAATGTTGGTGACCTAATAATAATGGATAATGTTAGTTTGATGTGAATCTAATTGATTATGTGAGTATTGGGTTATGTTTATGTGTTTACACATTTTTAAAAGGTTAATTAGAAAATTAATCGCGTAACGCGGAAACGTGCCTATTTATTCGTATGTCTTGTGTTTTTATAAAGATAAGATATATAATGATTTTCTTAAGTTTATATCTTTATATTATGAAGTTAAAAACACTTTACAAAGAGTTTAAATCTTAGTTTTTTTATAAAATACAAATTACAAGGGTTAAAAGGGTAAATGTGTAAATTAAACAACACAAAACAAACCCAAACCCTAATTCACCCCCATCGGCCGCGACCACCTTCCCAAACCCCCTCCCTTTGCGATTTCAACTTGGAACAAGCATCAAGCATTGGATTTTGATCGATTTGAAGGCATACAACACATTAGAAGTCTCGATTTTGTTACTTTTCACGAATTAGAGGTTAGTTGGTCTTTTGTTTGCATGAAATTGGATATGGCCGAAACCTAGTTGCGAAATTGATGTTCTTGGTGTTGAGTTTTAATCAATTGATGATGTTAACATGTTAGTTAGATTGTATACATGTTAGTTAATGTCGATTATGCAAGAATTCTATGTTTTTAGTGGATTGATCATGAACCTTGTGTATGAAACAAACCCTAGTTCAAAAATGCTACGATTATGCATGATGGATGATTGTTTGATGAACATATGATGATTAGTAGGTTGTATGAATGTTAGGATACATTGATTTTGCAAGAAATTGGTGAATTGAAGTTGGTGTTCATAGGTTACTAAAAATAGTAACTTTATTTTGCATGTAATGATGATCTAGTGATGGATTGATGTTATGGATGTGTTCATGATGATGGTTGGATGCTAGATTGTTGTTATGAATGCTAGAAATCTTTGAATGGATGTTATTGATTCATAGCTTGCCAAAAGTAGAAACTTTTGTTTATGAAGATTGTTAGATTATGGTGATTAGGTGATGTTGATCATGTCTAGATATTGTATGGAGGTTGAGATGGTACAAATATGTTGAATTCATGAATACATTGGATGGTTGATGGATGTTGGGATGTACTTTCCCAAAAGGGAAACTTTATTTGCATAACGTCTGAAAAATGATAGCTTGAACATGTTTGGGATGTTAGGAGCATGTTAGTATGATCATGGTTGAATTCTAAGGTGATGAAACATGTTGAATTAGTTGTATGGGATGTTTTGGATAATCATGGATGATGTTTGGACTTTGATGATCATGTATGATGTTGGTGTTGATTAGTAGTTAGGACATCATGTTTGGGACTGGAAATTGATTGTTGTGACGTTTGTTGAATGCAATGCATATGGTTAATCAATATGGTTATGATTATCATACACGCGTGCGAATCTAAGGCCCCTACTTAGTAGGATTGGCAGGGTTTAGGATGTGAAGTCATGAGTGGCTTCACATGGCATGTAGTGAGTGGTTTGATCTTTGTGTGACATGTTAGTTATGTATAACTAGTGAATATGTTAATGTTATAGATTCCCATGACTTGTATGATACTTGGTTGTATGATGATCTAAGTGTTACACCTGGATGATATAGCATACATATGATCTATGTGAATGTTAACAATGCATGACATATGTGTATGATTACTTGAATGGTTTACAACACATAAAGTCACCAACGGGTCAAACGGGTCAAACGGGTCAACTAGGTCAAACATGTCTGTTTTGTTTGAAATCTTGAGTCCTTGGTTGTAGTGTACTTAGGGTTTCACATGTTCTTTGATTTTACGTACTCATGCACTTATATGATCTAGGTAACCTCTGAAGGTTGTCTGTCTATTCTGTTTGACAAGTCAAACTCTGCGTATCTAAACGCATATCAGGTGAGTTCATGCCCCACTTTTTATTTACTCTCTTTAGGGGAGATAGCATACTGGTAAATCACAAACGCTTTATGTATTTAAGTTGTGTACAATATTATATATTGTTGATATCATGGAAAAGTCCTCACACTTTCGAATTGTTAATATTGATTAGCGGGGAAATTTGGGTAGTACTATTGGGTCTGACGAGCTCCACCTGTGTGACTCGAGGTCAACCGGGTGCAAGTTGTCCTAATGAACATTGTCACGATTTGTTAAGTCATGGCAGGAAGCAACAACGTAACACAGTCAGCTTCCATTGCGAAATCACTATGAAATAATATTTATTGTTAATGGACTAGCTATCTCTTACAATACGCTATTTGTGCATCTCTATTATTAAACTGTTTATATTTGAATATCTCTTGAACTCACCAACCATCGTGTTGACATTTTTAGTATGCTATTCTCAGGTCATTAGCTTGCTTGCCATAGGAGCACTGCATGGTCCACTGCATTTTATGACACGGTCTTCAAGACAATTTTATCATTTTAATAATTAATGATTTCTCTTTTGGGATTGGCACGTGTTTTGCCACAATTATACTTTTATTTCTTTGGGTTGTTTTCAAAACGCTTCCACACTGCATAATTTATTTACTTGGGTTGATTTCATTTAAATTATGGCATATAGAGTCGTTCTGAGTAACTATTGACTGTGATCCTGGTTTGTTCACACGCCTCGCAGTAAAACTCAGCAAGTGGATATTGAGGGTGTGACAGATTGGTATCAGAGCCATTGGTTATAGGGAACTAGGTTGCATACACACTAGACTATAACCGTACACAGTTAATTAGGTACGTGTGCTTTATTCTCATCTACTGTATACTCATTGGCATACACGTCACACTCTCTGCAGCATGGTATCGTCTTCGAGAGCTCTGGGTAAACGACCGGAATCTCCTACACGATCTGAATCCCCACCTCCCGCACCTGTACCTCATGATGGATTTGATTGGCCCCGACTGGCTTATCCCTCCACAAGGAGATTGACTGGGATCAACCATTTGCATTGATGAAGCGTGACCCTCCGCGAGACTGGCGTTCCTATCCTAGATTTGTTGATCATATCATGTTTAGGGAGCGCGTACCTGTCCCGAGGCCCAGGACTAGGAACAATGCCGACCAACCCATGCCTTCACTCCCACGAACTGTGCAGTCCAACGAGCAACTGATTGCTGCACTAATGGCTGCACTGGATACAGAACAACATCGGGTAAGACGGCTCACGGGTGATGTCTGTACACTACAGCAAGAGGTGTACAACCTGAGACACCAATTGGATGAACTCGAGGAAGAACATGGGAAGACCCTGAACGGTTGTCACCATATGCAAGATGGTCTTATGGCACTTCAAGGGCGCGTGACTGCTCGTGAACAGCGAGACGCCATAGCCGATAATAGGATTGCCATTTTAGAAGCTCAGCTAGCGGCACTTCAGATTGCTATAGCTCATGCTCCTGCAGCAGACCCTGAGGATGAGGAGGATCCCGAGGAGGGACCCGAGGAGGAGGAACCGGAGGAGATGGAGGATGATAGTGATGGGTCAGATGTTGTCGATTGACTTCTTTGTATGACTTAGACTACGTAGTGTTTTCTTTTTGAAACCTATGTGGGAAGGGTTGTTTCCCCACACGAACGACAAACTTCAATTTTGACATTGCTAAATACATTGTGACTCATTTGCAATTTATTTACTTTGGTTATTATTTTGTTATGAATGTTGTGGTTGTGATGATTCGTTATTTCTTTTGTTTACTGTTTACTACGCTTCAATGAGTTAAATATGTTTGATGTTACTCATTATTGTATTTGTGAATGTAAAGTGAAAAGAATGGACGCCCGTGGACATGGACGTGGACGTGGTCGTGGACGCGGACGTGGACGTGTCACCGGAGAACAGGGTGGTGGTGCTATTAACATGACTCCCGCAGAATTGGTTGCTTTAATTAATGAGCATGTTCAGGCGGCAGTGACTGCTGCCCACGCGGGTCAGCCAGCGGGTAAACAATGACAGAAAGATAAATCTGATATCCTTTATAACTATTGGGGATGTCTGCTTAATGTGTGTTGTGTTAAAACAGGACCACCCGTGTGTACATACAAGTCCTTCATGGACTGTAAACCACACACCTACAGTGGTACAGAGGGTGCTGTAGGGCTTGTACGCTGGTTCGAGAAGACGGAGTTCATTTTCTCCAAATGTAACTGTCCACCAGTGGATCAAGTAAAGTATGCCACCGGGACTTTAGAGGGTGCTACTCTATCTTGGTGGAATGCGCAAGTCCAGATGCTTGGACAAGTGATGGCGAATGGACTTCCATGGGATGAGTTCAAAGTAATGATGACCGAGGAGTACTGTCCTCGCAGCGAAGTATAAAAATTAGAGATGGAGTTCTGGCAACTGAAAATGCAGGGCTCGGAAATTGAGGCTTACACCACCAGAACCCATGAATTAGCAACTTTGTGCCCGGGAATGGTGAATGAGGTGCATAAAAGGATAGAGCATTACATACGGGGATTGGTACCTGAAATCCAGAGTATGGTAACTGCTTCCAATCCAGCACAATTCAGCAAGCCATCCAGCTAGCTCACAGGCTAACTGACCAAGCCATGGAGCAAGGACGTCTACCCAAACGGGGCGCTGTGGCAAGCATGCCCGACAACAAAAGAAAGTGGGATAATGCTAACAACACCAAAGCATCATCATCTTCCAGTGGTCAACCCCAATCTCAACATCAACAACAGTCGGTTCAGCAGCAACGGAGGTTTGACAATAACCGTAACTCCAACCAGACACCTGCAAATAATCAAGGACCCAGTGGTTATGGTGGGAGACATCCGAAGTGTACTCGGTGTAATTACCATCACGTGGGAAGGTGTGATAGTTTCAAGTGTCAACGTTGTGGAAAAATTGGACACGCTGCGAAGGATTGTCGTGGTGCACTGGTAAGGAGGCCACAACAACCTCAAGAAACTCCCAAGGGTTGTTTTGAATGTAGAAAAGAAGGGCATTACAAGCGGAACTGCCCACAACTAAGGAGGAACGGAAATGGCAACAACCACAACAACAATACCAACAACCACGGTAACAACAACAACAATGGTAATAATAACAACAATGGTTGAAATGGCACTGGAAATGGTGGTAATAAAGATGGAGCCAAGGGGAGAGCCTTCGTCATTGGCTCAGATGAGGCTCTAAATGATCCCACAACTGTTACTGGTAGATTCCCTATTAATGGTTGTTTTGCTACGGTACTATTTGATACTGGAGCCGATAGGAGCTTTGTGTCCTTAAAGTTCTGTAGTCTTTTAAGCGATATACCCTTTGCTTTAGAATCTAAATACACTGTGGAATTAGTCGACGGTAAACAAATCCATGTAGCGCATATCCTTAAAGACTGTATGATAGAACTTGCTGGTCATACTTTCACCATAGATCTCATGCCCGTTACGCTAGGGAGTTTTGATGTTATGATAGGCATGGATTGGCTCTCTAGCAAGCAAGCGGAAGTCATATGTCACGAGAAGATCATACAGATCCCGGTTGGTGATCAAATTCTTACCGTCAGAGGTGATAGAAGTGGTGCTGTGATAGGCATCATCTCATACATGAAAGCCCAAAAGTTGTTACGAAAGGGCCGTGTGGCGATCCTAGCACTTGTAACCGACAAGCAGGTAGGAGAAAAGAGAATGGAGGATATTCCCGTAGTACGCGACTTTCCAGCGGTGTTCCCAGAGGATCTTCCTGGATTACCACCTCACCGCCAAGTGGAATTCCAGATTGAGCTGACTCCCGGCGCAGCTCCGATTGCTAGGGCACCTTATCGATTAGCACCAAACGAACTATAGGAGTTGTCGTCACAACTTCAAGAGCTTTTGGATAAGGGCTTTATTCGACCTAGTACATCACCTTGGGGAGCTCCTGTTCACTTTGTTAAGAAGAAGGATGGCACATTCCGGATGTGCATCGATTATAGAGAGTTAAACAAGGTAACAGTCAAGAACCGATACCCTTTACCTCGTATTGATGATTTATTCGATCAGCTTCAAGGATCAAGCTATTACTCAAAGATTGACTTGAGATCTGGTTATCATTAACTCAGAGTTCGAGAAGAAGACATTCCCAAGACTGCGTTTCGTACTCGTTATGGTCATTATGAGTTCTTGGTCATGCCTTTTGGGTTAACTAATGCACCTGTTGTGTTCATGGACCTCATGAACCGCGTGTGCAAACCTTATCTTGATCAGTTTGTCATTGTGTTCATCGATGATATACTGATATATTCTAGGACCAAGGAGGAAACCCTATTAGAAGTCTCGATTTTGTTACTTTTCACGAATTAAAGGTTAGTTGGTGTTTTGTTTGCATGAAATTGGATATGGCCGAAACCCTAGTTGCGAAATTGATGTTCTTGGTGTTGAGTTTTAATCAATTGATGATGTTAACATGTTAGTTAGATTGTATACATGTTATTTAACGTCGATTATGCAAGAATTCTATGTTTTTAGTGGATTGATCATGAACCTTGTGTATGAAACAAACCCTAGTTCGAAAATGCTACGATTATGCATCATGGATGATTGTTTGATGAACGTATGATGATTAGTAGGTTGTATGAATGTTAGGATACATTGATTTTGCAAGAAATTGGTGAATTGAAGTTGGTGTTCATAGGTTACTAATAATAGTAACTTTATTTTGCATGTAATGATGATCTAGTGATGGATTGATGTTATGGATGTGTTCATGATGATGATTGAATGCTAGATTGTTGTTATGAATGCTAGAAATCTTTGAATGGATGTTATTGATTCGTAGCTTGCCAAAAGTAGAAACTTTTGTTTATGAAAGATTGTTAGATTAGGTGATGTTGATCATGTCTTGATATTGTATGGTGGTTGAGATGGTATAAATATGTTGAATTCATGAATACATTGGATGGTTGATGGATGTTGGGATGTACTTTCCCAAAAGGGAAACTTTATTTGCATAACGTCTGAAAAATGATAGCTTGAACATGTTTGGGATGTTAGGAGCATGTTAGTATGATCATGGATGAATTCTAAGGTGACGAAACATGTTGAATTAGTTGTATGGGATGTTTTGGATAATCATGGATGATGTTTGGACTTTGATGATCATGTATGATGTTGGTGTTGATTAGTAGTTAGGACATCATGTTTGGGACTGGAAATTGATTGTTGTGATGTTTGTTGAATGCAATGCATATGGTTAATGAATATGGTTATGATTATCATACACGCATGGGAATCTGAGGCCCCTACTTACTAGGATTGGCAGGGTTTAGGATGTGAAGTCGTGAGTGGCTTCACATGGCATGTAGTGAGTGGTTTGACCTTTGTGTGACATGTTAGTTGTGTATAACTAGTGAATATGTTAATGTTCTAGATTCGCATGACTTGTATGATACTTGGTTGTATCATGATCTAAGTGTTACACCTGGATGATATAGCATACATATGATCTATGTGAATGTTAACAAAGCATGACATATGTGTATGATTACTTGAATGGTTTACAACACATAAAGTCACCAACGGGTCAAACGGGTCAACTAGGTCAAACATGTCTGTTTTGTTTGAAACCTTGAGTCCTTGGTTGTAGTGTACTTAGGGTTTCACATGTTCTTTGATTTAACGTACTCATGCACTTATATGATCTAGGTAACCTCTGAAGGTTGTCTGTCTATTCTGCTTGACAAGTCAAACTCTGTGTATCTAAACGCATATCAGGTGAGTTCATGCCCCACTTTTTATTTACTCTCTTTGGGGGAGATAGCATACTGGTAAATGACAAACGCTTTATGTATTAAAGTTGTGTACAATTCTATATAGTGTTGATATCATGGAAAAGTCCTTACACTTTCGAATTGTTAATATTGATTAGCGGGGAAATTTGGGTAGTACTACTGGGTCTGACGAGCCCCACCTGTGTGACTCGAGGTCAACCGGGTGCAACTTGTCCTAATGAACATTGTCACGATCTGTTAAGTCGCGGCGGGAGGCAACAACGTAACACAGTGAGCTTCAATTGCGAAATCACTATGAAATAATATTTATTGTTAATGGACTAGCTATCTGTTACAATACGCTACTTGTGCATCTATATTATTAAACTGTTTATATTTGAATATCTCTTGAACTCACCAACCATCGTGTTGACATTTTTAGTATGCTATTCTCACGTTATTAGCTTGCTTGCCATAGGAGCACTGCATGGTCCACTGCATTCTATGACACGGTCTTCAAGACAATTTTATCATTTTAATAATTAATGATTTCTCTTTTGGGATTGGCACGTGTTTTGCCATAATTATACTTTTATTTGTTTGGGTTGTTTTCAAAACGCTTCCGCACTGTATAATTTGTTTACTTGGGTTGATTTCATTTAAATTATGGCATATAGAGTCGTTCTGAGTAACTATTGACTGTGATCCTGGTTTGTTCACACGTCTCGCGGTAAAACTCCGCAAGTGGATTTTGAGGGTGTGACACCAAGATCGAAGACAACGGTTTGATACGTTAGGCGAATTTGATACCAAGATACATGTGGATGTTAACGAGGCTACTATCATGCTTCAAAGCATAAGGATTGATAGTGATCTCGAGTTATGCATTCGCGAGGCTCAAGAAGTGGCATTAACCGACGAAGGGAAAGATGAAGATTTGATGTTTAACGTTCGATCACAACTGGAGACAAAACCGAACGACATGTGGTACTTCTTTAATCGACTTTGGATTCCGAATCGTGATAACCTTTGACACTTCATTATGAACGAAGCTCATCAAACCTCATATTCCATTCATCCTGGCTCCGATAAGATGTACATGGACCTGCGTGGTTAATATTGGTGGCCTGGAATGAAAAAAGATATTGTGTCTTATCTTTCCAAGTGTCTCACATGTGCAAAAGTTAAAGCCGAGCAACGACCAATTGGTTTGCTTGAACAACCCGAAATCTCTATGTGGACATAAGAACATGTATCTATGGATTTCATAACCATGTTACCTCGTACTCCTTGTGGTCATGATAGTATATGGGTGATTGTTGACCGTTTGATCAAGACGACACATTTCATACCTATACGAGACACATACAAAGTTTCAAGACTGGCACACATCTACATTGATGAAATTATGAGTCGTCATGGCATGCCATTGCACATTATATCTAACCGCGATGCTCGTTTCACTTCGAACTTTTGGTCATTTATTCAAGAACTCTTGGGTACCCAATTGGATTTAAGTACGGCTTACCATCCTCAAACTGATGGTCAAACCGAACAAACAATTCAAACCCTCGAGGATTTGCTATGACTATGTGTCATTGACTTTGGTGGTGATTGGGACACGCATTTACCGCATGCGGAATTTTTGTATAACAATAGTTATCACTCGAGTATCAGGATGGCACCATTCGAAGCACTTTATGGTCATAAATGCCGATCACCGATCCGTTGGACCGACATTGGTGAAAACTTCATCACTGGTCCTAAACTGATACAAGAAACAACCATAAAGTTTCCACAATCTGCAAGAACCTTGAAGTGGCAAGAAGTCGACAAATAGTTATGCCGATAAGCGTCGTAAGCAGTTGGAGTTTCAAGCTGGCGACATGGTTTTTCTTAAGGTTCACCATGGAAAGGTGTTGTTCTCTTTGGAAAGAAGGGTAAACTGGCTCCACAGTTTGTAGGACCTTTTGAAATCTTGAAAAGGATTAGGAAAGTGGCTGGAACTACTTTCCGACCTTAGTGGAGTTCATCCTGTGTTCCATGTCTTAAATTAGAGAAAGTGTTTGGCTAACGAGATTCCGCATGATCCACCGGAAGACATCCAGATCGATGAGTCATTGCACTTTGTTGAGAAACCTGTCGAAGTTATGGATCGCATTATAAGAAAACTAGAACCACAACTACTCTAATTGTTAAGATTCGTTGGGAGAATAAGTGTGGAGCTAAGTTCACTTGGGAGCGTGAGCACCATATGAAGGCAAAATATCCGCATTGTTCACTTAGTTCATTCTTAATTTCAAGATGATATTCTTTTAAGTTGGGGAGACTGTAACACTTTGTATTTTCTTTGTTAACTAAGAGTTAATTTTGTTAAATTCTTGTAAGAGCTATTGTTTGCATTTATGAAACCCATGGGCTACATATGCATATTGCTTTAATTTGTACTAATAATACTAATAATAATAATAATGCTAATAATAATAATGCTAATAATAATAATAATAATAATAATATAATAATAATAATAATAATATTGTTTTAAATAATTTAATTTATAAGAATTATTAAACTTAGAAATGTTTAAAAACTTGGATTTAATAAGTCAAGAGGGCCTTAATGTCATTTTAAAACTTTAAATAGAAGGTTTATGCATAAAATAATAAAGATTGAAAGTACACGGACCATTTGTATAAATACTTGAAACCCAATCTACCACGTTTTTCCTTTCACGCACTTCCGACCAATCTCCGGCCAACATTTTCGGCGAGTCCCAAATACCCAACAATCAACCGTTTTTAGCCTTAACCCCAATCCAGATCGTTTCGAGGGTGTGTTCCGTATGTAATAACATCATTTAATCGGGTTTAAAGCGCCGGTTACAAAGAACAATCGATCGAATAACCGACACCTTGAAGTTCTTAGCCGTTTGGGCATTAACTCCCAATAATAGTCTAATTAATCGAACATGAACAATCATATACCTAATGCTAATCGATTGCAATTCTCAATTGCATCTGAAATAAACTTTAACATCCCTTTCGATCTCCACCTTAACCGCGAACCTGCAACCATGCAAACACCATCGCCCGGCCTTCGAAACCTGAAATTGATTGAGGGCTTTGATTCGTGACTGTCTAAAGAAGCTTCACACAAGATTAATTGAGTTATTATCAACAGTTACCCATTGTTCGATCATCGTTTGGCCGCGATCTGTTCTTCGCTGTGGACATCTTTAATTGAGTTAAGCTTCACACAAGATTAATGGGTAATTGTTTGCATATATACACTCATTTAGTCATGGGGAACAAAAGCCCCATGGTTAACAAGATCCTTGGAATTGATTAATGCTTCAAGTTGGGTTCGATTGAACCTAGGGTTCATGCAATTTGGGTATGGTTTGCATTAAATGTTTTCAAGGTTTCGAAATAAATAAGATTCGCGGTTGAGGCCTTTGGTTCAATGGTTAACGTGTATGTGTCCTAAACATGAGGTCCCGGGTTTGAACCCGGGGACCCTCATGTATTTTTTTAGGCTTTTAGCCTAAAGATTAATTTTGGAAAAATTATTAAAATATATATAAATTATTTTTATATATTTCAAATATTTTCAAAAGATCCAATGATTTTATAAAATTTTTCTAAGATTAAATAAAGCTGATTTTGTTGATAAAACATTTTAACAAAGCTTGTTTAAATAGTTTTTAATAAAATGGATGAAAAATATAATTAGCAAATTATTATTGGTTCAAATAACCCTTTTCAATTAATTTTGTTTATCTAGTAATAAACTTTTAGTTATAAAAATTTATTTAAACTTCATATATAACCTTTTAAATTATTATAATTGTTTCTTTTCACAACTTTGAATAAAATATAAATATATATTTTTCCGAAGAAAATATAAATTTATTCCATTTGTTTAAATATAATCATTTGACAAATACCAAATTGAAACCCTAGTTCTCGTTAACTTGTTGAACTTAGAATTAAAGTTAAGTATTGTAATTATATAATTAGGTGATTCGTGACGGTTTACGTTGGAGCAACGCTTATCTTTAATCTTATTAATCGCCAATTATATATGTTTGACCAAGTCAGTATTTCTTTATCCCTTTTTATATTTTCAGCCTTTGGGGTGAAACATGTTACTTATAACCGTTGCACTTGTAAAATCGTTTGATTCTTGTAAACTATTGGCAATTTGTTATATGTTGTTATTAGTTGATCTATGTAATTACCATGTATTGACGATCATATATGCAATCATTAACTATTGCTAGCTTGGCGACGTCATAGATCTATAGGCTTGACAAGCCTGCTGGGTTTATCTAAGTACACTTACCTAATTGTATAAACTTGTAAACATGGAAACTTGTAAACTGTCAAGGTTTGATTATGCATTCTGTCTTACATCCCTAGTTATTTTGTTCACTAATTTATAACATGAATTTCCATCTTTTATATACTTATGCATTGAAAACTACGGAAATCTCACCAACAATATGTTGACCTTTTATTTTTAAAATGTTTCAGAAAACGCACAAGTTTGATTGCTACTCTTTGAAGCTTATCACACCTAGGAATGGACCTAGATAAATAAATGGATGGACTTGATATATTTAACTTTTATGCATGTTGTTTTCTTTTTTGAGACTTATGCTTGTAACGTTACAATTGGAATTTATAATTACTATGTTTGGTTTATTAATAGTGTTATGTGGTTACGAACAATCGTAACGCTCACATCTCGACGTTTCCGCCATCAAGGTTGGGGTGTGACAGTTTACCCAAAAGTTCTAATTTTTCTGTAAAACTGTACTCATTTTCTTTTAATATACTATTAGCCTCAATGCAAAGTTGTAAGTGATTTAATAGGTTATCATTGTTTTCTAATAACGTAGCAAATTTTAGATCAATGCTGTCCCTAAAATTTTCACATTCAAAACAAGCATGTTTATTAAATATTGATCTAAAGAACTTACCTGTAAGGAGTCAGTTGAATCAACCATCAAAGCGGACTTAGACTCTTATATTGCTGTAGATTCTAAACATGTTGCTTTGAGCTCTTCCTCCACCAAGTGGTTTACCACGTTCACAGCTTCTTCTGTATGTGTCATCACTTTCTCAGCTGCTATCTCACCTTCACTGGCAGACCCGTCATCCAATGCTTCGACAAAGGCAATATTTGACTCTCCAGGGGAAACAAATTGGAAGGACCAGTCTTCTCCTTCATCACCTTTAGCAGTTAGTGCCTTTGTCTCTTTACTTGAAGAACTGGTTCCAACCATGTCTTTGTCTTGACGGTTGAAAGTAGGAAATGGGTTACCATTTCCAGTTTTCTTGGGCTTCACACACTCAGGTTTAAAACGCCCCTTTTCACCATAGTTGAAAGAGGTGACCTTGGTTTTGTCGAAACCAAAAGTCGTATCTTTCGTGGCTACTAGATTTTGCTCCGTCTGCTTGACAAACTTTTTAGCTCGTCTAACTGCACTTGCTAGAGCCCACATGATGTCCATTCTTTCTAGCCCGTTCTCGTTAATTTGCTCGTAGTCTTCATTAGCAAGATAACAATTTCTGTCTTCCTAGCAACTAAGTCATCATAGGATTGAACCACTGCTGCTAGAAGATCCATATGCTCCTTTGCAACCTCCACTGTGATATTACTGAGATTCTCGATAACTTCGTTGTGTTTGCTTCAGGCGCTATGTATTGGGTCCCTCATGAATCTGACGTTTTTGGTCCTGAAGTAGTGGTTTAGGAAGGAGCAGCGGAACTGGACACGAATGCTGTTTGTAGTGGTGCTCCTGAACTAGTTTGAGACGAAACTGAGTTGTAGAGTGAAGGATTCTGTACATAGGATCCTTTCTTCGACTTGTACTTCATCCGTAGTTCCTCCTCCCTTAACTTCAAGATGAATTCATTTATGTCCAACGTTTCAAGAATGTCATTCTATCTTAAGTTGTACACAAATGAATCCCATTTTCTGTGGAAACCCATCAGTAAAAATTGGAACTTTGTCTTCCATTGATGTGGTTACGCCATGAGTGTGTAGCTTACTCATTAGATAATAGAATCTATTGATAATATCTTCTAAGCTCTCGTTCCTTATCGAAGAGAAGTTATCGAACTCCTTCTTCAAAGCCTTAACCTTCAGTGCCTTTAAGGTCGGGTTTCCATCACACCTCTTCTCTAATGCCTCCCATAGCTTTTTGGCTTGCTTATTCTCAGAAAACTGATGAAATATATCTTTTTGTATTGACTGAGTCAACATGGCATAAACTTTCTTCTTAGCATTGAAGAGTGTCTTCTGAGCCTTGCTCATTCCACCCAACGTCAACTTTACTCCATTCGCACTGACTAGAACCGTGTAACCAGTCTTTATATAAGTCCAAAGATTGGGATCCACTCCATTTAGGTAAATCTCGAACCACTGTTTCCATTATGGATAGTCATCTAACGTTATAAGCTTCGGCGTTTTTTTGTGATTTCCTATCTCATTCTCCAGAAGCAGAAGGTTCTAGATGCGTGAGTCCTTACCGGCAGTAACCGCAACAAACTAATCTTCCATTTGTGTAAACTTTATACTTTGAGAACAGGATAGCTTCAATTGTGCGAATGGACAATACGTATGGATCACTCGTGCGAATGAAGAGTGCGAATGAATTTAATCATGCGATTGGATTCAGTCGTGCATATGAACAAGCCGAATGGAGTCAAACGACTGAAGTTGTTCAGTCGTGCGAATGAAGCATATGACTGAGTTCAGTCGTGCGGATGGAGTATGCAAATGAGTTCAATCGTACGAATGAGCTATTCATGCGACTGAAGGCTGCTGTGTTATGAAATATCGAATTTTTGACACTTAGACACGAAATATGATTTACCCAGAAACCCTAATCTTCCGTATGACGAAAAACTTAAACTTTAACGCCTGGAAAAGTCGAAAAACACCCGTGGACTCAAAAAGTTGATTTTTGAATTAAAAAGTGAGTTTTGACACCAAAACTAATCAAATCAAACGCAAAATCAAGAGCCAAAGCTCTGATACTACTTGTCAGGACCATGTACGTACGGAATACTAATCAAATAGTGTGGAATCATATTTGATTGGTGATCCAATAAGTGAGAATGTTAACTCGGTTGATATAAGATTGAAACTAAACATTATAAACGAATAGAAACCGATGAGGAACGATCTATGAACTTGGACAGGCTTTCTTGGACGTTCTGGACGGCTAGGGTTCGTGTAAATATCAAGTGTTCTTCAATTGTTTCGAATTCTTATGTTTTTTCACAAATTAAATGGTATTTATAGGTTATTGGTTTTCATTCGTATGACTGAATCAAATGATTGATCCATACACAAGACTGAAGGTTCAGTCATGCGACTGAGTCAATCTTATGTATCAATCATACGACTGATCTAGTCTACTCATTCAGTCATGCAACTGGTCCATGTAAGGCCCCATTCCCGGGATGCTTACAGCTGGTAAATCATCGGACATAAAAGATATACTTTGCATTTAATCATTAATACACTACAGCGGAATCATAAACAAATGGCATTTCATTTCATCATAAAAACTTTTGCAAAATTATGCATCGTTTGTCGGTTACAAAATTTCATTGTTGTATTACATCACAAAAAGTTTAAATAAATGTATGCCATCCAAAAGAGCTAAGCAGCTGCCTCGTGCCATCCTCAGCAACCTTACCTACCAACTGAAAAATGCATAAAAGTCAGCATTACTGAGTGAGTTCTAGTTTTATAGAAAACATACTTTTCTTTCATAAAAGCATCCTTTCTTTTATAATCATATTATACTTTACGTTCGTTCGTGATCATACATCGTACATACATATAGATAATATCATTATTATCTTCGTCATCCTTTCATTCATACTTTCATTCATCATTTCATTCATTACTTTCATCATCACCTTGAACTTTATCCTTCATGCTCGTGATACTACACGTAAGCCTATAAAAGACCTTCATCCGTGGGGCCCAGCACCAAGTGATCACAGTACCTAAGGTAAAGTTCAGGTATACCATTGTCATATGATATGCCCTTCATGCTCATGATACTGGACCTAAGCCTATAAAAGACCTTCATCGGTGGTGCCCAGCACCAAGTGGTCACAGTACCTAAGACACGCAACAATGGTTTATCCATATGGTCAATCACAAAGAAGGACCCCAATGTGCATCCTTTGGGGTAGCTAACCCACACACCGTTGAGCTAACACCAACAGTGGGTGTGCACCTCCATACATTTGCTGGCAAGCCTTTCTTACATTCATTCATTCATTAATACATGGATTCATCATCATGTTCCTCTTTCTTTATCTTTCACTTTATGTTACATAATACTTCGTTCATTCATTATCATAACACGTAAAGCCATAAGAAGGATAATCATACATCATCACAAGGAACATAAATATATGATTCATACATCATCATGCACGGCATCATACATACATAACATACATCATGCATAACCATGCAACATCATCATCATGCATAAGCACACATCATTACATGCCCTACACACCATCTATGACCACAAAGGTCAACTTTCATAACTCCGAGGAATCTCCTAGGTCAAAGCCTACATTACCTCTTTTTCCCCAAAAAGTCAGAATTTTTCTAAGTGTTCATCCGCATTTCCTATAGTCATCCGCATTATTTACTTCTTCCGCATTTATTTTACTTCATCCGCATTAGTCTAACTCCTTCGCATTTCCATACTTAGTCAAATGCTCAGCCACATTGACTCAATTCATCCGCATTGACTTACTTTGCTCATCCACATTTCCATACTTAGTCAAATGTTCATCCACATTGACTCACTTCATCCGCATTGACTTACTTGCTCATCCGCATTTCCATACTTAGTCAAATGCTCATCCGCATGGACTCACTTCATCCACATTGACTTACTTTCTCATCCGCATTTCCATACTTAGTCAAATGCTCATCCGCAATGACTCACTTCATCCGCATTGACTTGCTTGCTCATCTGCATTTCCATACACAGTCAAATGCTCATCCGCATTTCCTACACTTAGCCAATGCTCATCCGCATTTCCATACATAGTCAAATGCTCATCCGCATTGACTTCCACACACTTAGGCAGGTTTAAAAACTTATCAAATGGGTCTAAAACATCATATTCAATTTCCATGCACCATTCATCATGTTCTAAGCTTAATTCTTACCCTCTAAGCCTTAGAAACACAATCAGACATCATCAAGCACGAACATAGTCACACATCACATCATAACATCATCATACACACATTCAGGCACACGGGTCCAAAACCCAGCTATATAAAAACATACATTCATGCATTTCTAGCCCCAAAATTAGTTAAAAACTAGTAAAAGAGAGGTCCTAGAACTCACCTTTGCAGCTTCTGAGTATGGCTTCCTCCAAACTTATTTGCAAATTGAATTGAACCGCTTAGAAACCCACTAAAAACATACCCGAACACATACAAACACGCATAAGCATAAACCCGAGGATAAGACCAGTCAAGAACACCATAAAAGCATGAATTCTTACCTTGAATTCGAATTCTTTCTTGTTCTTCCTTCAAAACCGAGTACTTGCTGCTCTTTCTCTCTCTAAACACGAAATCAGTGGTGTATGTGACATATGGGCGGCCACACCACCTTTTACACCCACTTTTCAAACATTTTGTCCTTTTGGACACTTTTTACCCCTAGAGTTGGGTTTTATTTCTTTTCCTTCTTTTCTTTCACTTTATTCATTCTTTTCTTTGACTTTAAAACAATCGGCTGTTATAGTCCATAAGCATGATGTATTCATGCATATGGTCCATAAGTATGGCATTAGCATGAATACTCATCTGACTACGTTGAACACGTTACTTAATCATTATTGACAAAGAATCATGTACAACAACCTCAAACCTATATAATATGGTCATACATATTAATCATACTTTAACACAATAATCATATGAAACAAATAAACATGAATAACCATCAATCAATTATTATATTTCATTGAACGAATTCATTACATATGTGTATGACATGAAAGACTTTTACATTTAAGGTCATAAACTAGGTACACATGTATCTACAAAAGTTAGATGCTTAATGAACACGATGAAAGAGAATATGCAAGAGAATAAGAGGGAGAATGAAATCAATGATAAAGCTTATGAAGCTTTAAACAAGCAAGTGGGACAATTAGCTTAGGACGTGGCTCAAATTAAACGGAACCCCAGAAAGTTAACAAGTGATACCACAATCAATCCTCAACATCATGGAGCTGCCACTAAAACTGTCAAGAATGTGCAAATCAACCATGTAAGAACTCTTTGTAGCGGTAAAATTTATGACAACAAAGTTGTCCCTCCACCACCCTTTGTAGAGAGGGTAATGGAGGATGTTGATAATGATAGTGAAAATGAATAGGAACCTTTTTAACAAAATCACCAAAAAAGGTAACTTTTCAAGAGATAAGTAAACCAATCATAAAAGATAATGGACAAATACATAAGAATAAGGTAATACAGGATAATACCAAAGAGCATGACTGAACCAGGAGTTTGGACTAGTTGTATGATTAAGACATAAGATTGACTCTGTCACACGACTGAACCTTTAGGCGTGCGTAAGGATCAATCGCATGAGTCAGTCACCATGCTAATGGTTCCCTCGTACGAATGGAAACCCCTAACCTACAAATACCACTTAATTCATGGAAAAATAAAAGAATTCAAGAATCGAAGAACACTTAATATTATCACGAACCATAGCCGTCCAGAACGTCCAAGAAAGCCAGTCCAAGTTCATAGATCGTTCTTGATCGATTCCTATTCATTTATAAGGTTTAGTTTAATCTTATATCGATCAGATTAACGTTCTCACTTATTGGATCACCAATCAAATAGGATTCCGAAATTTTTGATTCGATATAAATGCAAAATCTATTAGTATCTCGTACGTACACAGTCTTGACTAGTGGTATCAGAGCTTTGGCTCTTGATTTTGCGTTTGATTCAATTAGAATTATGTCAAAGCTCATGTTTTAAATCAAAAAAGTCAGCCTTTTGAGTCCATAGCTGTTTTTCGATGCTTCCAGCCATTAAAGTTGAAGTTTTTCATCATATGGCAGATTAGGGTTTCTGGATAAATCGTAATTCATGTCTAAGTGCCAAAAAATTCGATTTTTCCAAACACAGCAGCCTTCAGTCGCACAAATAGCTCATTCGTATGATTGAACTCATTCGCACACTTCATCCGTACGACTGAACTCAATCGTATCCTTCATTCGCACGACTGAACACCTTTAGTTAGTGGAGTCCATTCGCCTTGTTCATACGCATGACTGAATCCAATCGCACAATTGTATTCATTCACACTCTTCATTCGCACGACTGATCCATATGTATTGTCCATTCGCATGATTGAAGTTTTCCTGTTCTCAAAGTACAAAGTTCATACAATGGAAGATCAATTTTCTACGGTTACTGCCGGGAAGGACTCACGCATCCAGAACCTTCTGCTTCTAGAGAATGAGATAGGAAATCATAATAAACCTCCGAAGCTTATAACGTTGGATGGCTATCCACATTGGAAACAACGTTTCTAGATTTTCCTAAATAGAGTGGATCCCAATCTCTAGACTTCCATAGAGATTGGTTCCATGATACCATTCAGCGCAAATGGAGCAAAGTTGACATGCGGTGGAATGAGCGAGGTTTAGAAGATACTCTTCAATACTAAGAAGAAAGTTTATGCCATGCTGACTCAATCAATCCTAAAAGACATCTTTCACCAATTTTTTGAGAACAAGTAGGCCAAAAAGCTATGGGAGGCATTAGAGAAGAGGTATGATGGAAATGCAACGTTAAAGGCACCAAAGCCTAAAGCTCTCAAGAGGGAGTTTGATAATTTCTCATCAAATAAGAATGAGAGCGTGGATGACATCATCGACATGTTCTACCATCGGATGAGTGAGCTGCACACTCATGGTGTAACGACGTCTATTGAAGATAAAATTTCAAGCTTTGCAGATGGTTTGCCTAAGAAATGAGATTCATTTATGTCCAACCTGAGACAGAATGACATACTTGCTACATTGGACATAAATGACTTCATCCTGAAATTATGGGAGGAGGAACTGAGTCGGAAATGCAATTCAAAGAAAGGATCTTACGTTCAAAATCCTTCACTCTACAACTCGGTTCCCAATCCAACTAGTTCAGGAGCACCACATTAAAAAGCTTTTGTGTCTAGTTCCACGGCTCCTTCCCAATCTACTGCTTTAGGACAAGAAACGTCTGGGTCATCTTCAACTCAATACATAGTGCCTAAAGCTAATACTACGAAGTTGAAGAATGAGAATCCCGGTAATATCACAGTGGAGGTTGCAAAAGAGCACATGGATTTTCTAGCAGTAGTGGTTCAATCTTTTGATGGTTTAGTTGCTGGGAAGATTGGAAATTGTCATCTTGCAAATGAAGACTATGAGAAGGTTGACAAGAATGAGCTGGAAAGGATGGATATCATATGGGCTTTAGGAAGTGTAGTTAGACGACCTAAAAAGTTCGTTACGGAGATGGGACAAAATCTATTAGCCACAAAAGATACAACCTTTGGTTTCGACAAAACCAAGGTCACCTGCTTCAATTGTGGTGAAAAGGGGCACTTTAAACGTGAGTGTGTGAAGCCCAAGAAAACAGGAAATGGTAACCCATTTCCTACTTTCAATTGCCAAGACAAGGACATGGTGAGAACAATTCCTTCAAATAAAGAGACTAAAGCACTAACTGCCCAAGGTGACGAAGGACAAGACTAATCCTTCCGATTTTCTCTCCTGGAGAATCAAACATTGCTTTTGTCGAAGTATTGGATGATGGGTCAGCTAGTGAAGGTGAGATTGCAGCTGAGCAAGTGAGGTTAGATACAGAAGAAGCTGTGAACGTGGTAAACCACTTGGTTGAGGAAGAGCTCAGAGCAACACATTCAGAATCTCCAACAACAGAAGAGTCTACCTCTACGTTGATGGCTAATTCAACTAACTCCTCACAGGTAAGTTCTTTAGATCAACTATTTAGTAACATGCTTGTTCTGAATGTGAATATTTTAGGGAAAGCTTAGATGTAAAAGTTTCTAGGTTATTAGAAACAAGTGATAACTTAGTAAATGACTTACAACTCTGTACGGAAGTTAATCGTATATTAAAACAAAATGAGTGCATTTTTAAAGAAAAGATAGAACTTTTGGGTAAATAACTAAGGGAAACCGAGGTTGTTGGCTTAAATCAATGAAATGACATAAAGTTTTATTTAAATTCATTAGAAGAAACCAAAAAGGAGAAACCAGTGTTGGAAGTTGAACTTAATTCACTAAAACAAAAACTGCATAGTTGGGCTAGTTCTTCTCACGTAGTAAAGAACTTAGTGAAAGAACGAAACAATGGGGATGGTTAGGATTCAAAGTAGTTCCACCACCATATGAGATCCTTTTGAATGCAAAATGTAGACCTTTAAATAACAATCCAGTTAAGGATCATGTGGTGTCTACTCCTCTAGTTAGTGATCCTCATTCCATGAGTGAACCCGTGAAATCTGACACTAAACAGAAGGAGGCTACTTTGAAATCAAAAGGCAACATTGCAATTGAGAACTTAGATGATGCATTTAAAAGGGTTAATGTATGGTCAGATTCACCAAAGTCCATTTCAGAACCTAAACTAACAAAACCAGTTAACCACAAACGTGTTAATCATCAAAGTCCAACCAAAGGGCATGTAAAAGATGTTCAAAAATGTCAAAACAATTAATTTTGTTAAAAAGGGTGAAACATCTAAAGGAGTAGTGACTAAACCAAACCACACACACCACACACCTTCACTAAACTGAACATCACATAAAAGTTTTCCTCAGTCTGTAGAAGCAAGATCTTCTACAGTTATGGAAAACGAGGACATATTTCTACTAATTGTCCTTACTATCAGACACCAAGAAAGAAAATTGAACTTTATGATACACAACCAAGTTGTTCTAAAATAAGATCTAACATTCCACCTAAGAGGGTTAGTGAACCAAAAGTTCAAACCATAAATTGGTCGTCTGTTGACCACAAAAAGGCCTTACACGAAACTGGCTTATGGAAAGAAAAATCAAGTATATGGTTTGATAGTGAGAATGATAAAAGAAAGATATGCAATCATCCTCTAACGGAAAAAGGGTTGAGTTTATGATGTGTGATTCCTCCGGGTCACATAAGCCAGTTAAGGCTTTGGTCGCAAATCTGAACCAACAAGTTTCTTTGACTGTGCAGGGTGTCTGCTATAGCGCTATCACTAATACCTGGATTATTGATAGTGGGGCGTCCAGGCACATGACAGGAAATTCGTCCCTCCTTTTCAATGTCAAACAAATCAAAAGGGGACATGTTTCATTTCCTGGGAACAAAGGAGGCTACATCACAACACAAGACGAAGTAGGAAACGAGTAAGTAAAGTTTGACGAGGTAAACTACGTTCAACAAGTTCAGAACAATTTACTTTAAGTCTCCCAAATCTGGGACAAAGGCTTTAAGGTTGTATTTGACAACAAGAAGTGCTATATGATGAAGAAGGACTATGTGATTGAGGAGGATAAGGTTCTCATGTCAGCTTCAAGATATAACAACTTGTATGTCTTGGATCTATCAAAAGCATCCACAATTGATCACACAGTTCAATGCTTCTTGTCAAATGCAACTGAGAGAGACTCAGTCTCGTGGCATAGGATAATGGGGCACATCAATCCTAGGAAGATGTATCACTTGATTTAGAATGACATAGTGAATGGTGTAAAGGTTTAGAACTTTCAGCTTCTAGACTTCTGCATAGCTTGCATGAAAGGGAAACATACCAAGAAGGCTCAAAAGGCAAAGAAAATCAACTCTATTGATATGCCTCTCGAGCATCTGCACATGGATCTGTTTCGCCCTATTAGCATAAAGAGCATTGCTGGAGATCTGCATTGCGTTGTAGTAAGAGATAATTATTTAATATTCTCTTGGGAAAACATGTTATGAACTACTCCAGCGAAGTAAGCCTAATTCGGAGTATCAAGAACCGTTTGGTGCACCTTTTACATTGTTGAAGAAAACTCAGAATGGGAAGTTCAGTGAGAAGGCAGAAGAAGGGATATTTCTCGGATACAACATACGAGACAAGAGAGTTTAGAACAACTCAATGGGTCTAGTAGAAGTGTGGTGCAACATCGACGTCCAAAGATACACCACCCCCAACTGGGAAAGGACCCTCATTCTTCTTTGACTATAATGGATTCTTCAAATCCTTCAATCTCCCGCCTTCTCACACTGATGATGAGCTTTCTGCTAGGACGATGTACGATACTCTTAACACTCCTCCACCAGACTCGACATCAACTCTTTCATTAGATTATTCTTCTTGCCCTTAAGGGGGAGACCTTGAAGTGACTGAGTCTTCAGCTGATGATGTGTTAGTTGAGACTGCTAATAAGGACTAGGAGGAATAGGTTCCTACCAATGAAAGTACACAAGCATCAACTCATCATGCATCTAACACTTCGGAACTTCATACTCCAATAGCTACAGATCTTGAACCTGAGTTTAACAATCTGGATAATGATGTGGTTGTTCCAACAACTCTCGGATCTCAGCTAAAAGTTTAAATGTCATTGAGGATATTCGATCAGGAGTACAGACCAAAATCAGTTGTACTCACTTGACTATGCCTCCGTAGTGGAAAACGGATACCTTCACGATGGAGCATATCGATGTTTTGTGTCTCAATTTGAGCCAAAATATGTTAGTGAAGCATTAAACGGTGAGGCATGGTTAGTGCGATGCAAGAAGAACTCCTACAGTTCAAGAAGTTAGGAGTATGGACCCTTGTGGACAAACCAAAGGTGCAAAGTTGATTGGCACTAAATGGGTACTGAAGTGCAAGAAAGATGACCAAGGGGTCATAATCAGGAATAAGGCCCGACTTTTAGTACAAGGATTTCAACAAGTCGAAGGCATAGATTACAATGAAGTGTTTG
Organism: Flaveria trinervia; assembly: GCA_025506515.1. NCBI lineage: Eukaryota > Viridiplantae > Streptophyta > Magnoliopsida > Asterales > Asteraceae > Flaveria > Flaveria trinervia. Next base: position 11,716,079 of record CM046457.1, read on the forward strand.
CACTAGTGGCAAGGATCGAAGCAATACGTATATTTCTAGCTTATGCATCCAACATGAAGATCAAAGTCTATCAACTGGATGTCAAGAGTGCGTTCCTTCACACTACAAAAAAGAGGGTATTTGAGATACTCACATTAGTCATTAAATTTCAGTCTCAATTGTGTGCCATCAATAGGGATTAACATTCAGTCTCCAAGACACCTAATTCAGTCCTTATTTTATCCCCTTGTTTCAAGTCATTTCAGTCTCGAATACCTTTCATCAGTGACAAAAAACAGTCTTTGGTGATAGTTGTTTGGAGACTGAAAATTAGTTCTTAAACCTTGTCAAATTTGTCCTAAATATGCTTAATTAGATCTGGCTTTTATGGTAATTCAGTCCTTAATAAGACGTTGTAAAGACTGAGATTTACTCCCTGATAACAAAAAATTTAGTCACTAATGTATTATTTAGAGACTAATAATTAGTACTTGATAACATAATAATTTAGTATTTAATATGTTTTTTCCAGGACTGAATTTTAATCTTAGATGCCATATTAATTCGTGTCAAACGTATGTATCGAAGACTGAAAATCTGTAAGTTTTAATAAATTTTTCAGTCCCAAATATGTCTTTTACAAACTAATAATCAGTAGCTTATAATTAACTTTTCATATCTTTAATATATATATATATTTAAAGTCGAAAGATTAGTCTTTAAAATCAACCCTAAATATGTCTTAGATAACATACTAAATTAAACTTTCATATAAAGAAACAAACAACCAAATGCCATAAAAACATCAAACAACCAAACACAATAAAAACATGTTTTAGCTAAGATGCTAAATCAAATTGTCAGTGCCACGAATATCATTATTAAGTTGCTCCTCCGAATAGGTTGCTCCACTACTTGCAGCAGCGGATGCTACACCCTCAAAATCAGGAAACATCGAGCTCATGAATATCGACAATTTTTCATACTTTTCATTGCTTTGTTTCAAAACTTGTTTTAGTGAAGCTACTTGATTGCGTAGAGTTTCCGCCTCGTTTGAAGGTTGTTGAAAAGATTGAGTTGCTGATGTCATCCAAAAGTCCATTTTTCTAACACCAGTCCAACGCCTACCATCCATGCAGATTTTTTTGTTTTCTCCTAGGCACACACACTTTGAATAGCCTCTTTTTCTAGCTCATGGTGCATGGTAGTCGTTATAGTTGTACCTTCTAAATTTAACTTCGCCACCGCCTCCCCTTTATGTCGAATAGTATTCTCCTAACAAAATTAAAGGTATATAAAAACAAGGAAAATATTAAACATATAATCAAGTTGACATTATCCTAGAGAGTTATAACTTACATATTGAATGCGCGCATCATCATTTAGCCATCCTTGTTTTTCAGCATTAAATGTAGCTTGTGATATACTTCAATTGGGGTAGGGTGTGTTTGAGTCTCACAATTTGTCTATGATAATAAGAATTTAGAACTTTAAATAAAGATAGATAAATATACTTTAAAAAATATAAAACTAGGTGTTAAGTTTCATAGATAAATTTACAGCTAAGAGAATAATGAATGTCACTAGTTATTCGATCCTTATGCTCAATTAGAAAACTGAACAAGTACACAACTAAACTCACTAGTTATTTGATCATGAAGCTCAATTAGAACAATAAAGAAGTACACAATTAAGTTACCTAGATAAAACTAGTAGTACTACACATAAGTGTGTTTACATTTATTTGTCAAATAACATACTAAGTTATGCGCAAATACTATGTTCAAGTTTAATACAAATAATCAAAGTCGAATGTGTATGTTTCAAATATGGTTCAAAAAAACAGAGGGTGCTAAACTAATTCAATAAATCATATAAAACATTTAAATTTTAATATTCAACACTTAAGATATGAAATACATGATTCATAATTGATGATGAGCCTCCTCTACTTGCAATTCTTTGTTTTTGGCGATTGACTTCCAGCTGAATACTATATTTTTATAAAAAACCAACACACATGTTAGAGCCTAAAAACTAAAATAAAAATTTATAAACTACATGGCTAATCAATCAAACTACATATCATAATTAATGATGCAATAATTACATACCAAAAATAATAAATATTTTAATCTTATACATTAAGTCATTTTTCCATGGATTGACAATGTTAAAGAACATAATTGTGAACACCTTGCGGCCTACAGATTGTTGTACTTTACGTAAAAGAACAGAATTATATAATAAAAAGATAAAGGGATTGTAATATGTAATTCTAAATAAATTGGTTTCAAGCATTGAGCAAACTTACTTGAGTTGATTCCAACTCCCAATAGTGACATATGTGGTTCCAATCTTCTAGTCTTTGAAAATTGGGATCCATATTTGATCTTGCTATATCTGGATTGGTTCTTCACCTGTTCTTCTTCCATTGAGCACTCAACTTACCTCTACTAGGTCTCTATCGATGATGAAGGTGATTATCCACATACGCCATAAAACTATATCTGCTCGCAATAACTGGAATTTGCATACATATATATATATATATATATATATATATAATATATATATATGTGTGTGTGTGTGTGTGTGTGTGTGGTGTGTGTGTGTGAAGAACCCCCTGAATATATAATAGGGAACACACAAAAATATTGTATTGCAAACAAGATAGAATTAATAATATTTTATAACAGGAATGAAAATATAACATGTTAATAACTTCTAAATACATAAACGTTAATAATATATACAACTTACTTGTAACTTTTCACACATTCGCTCCATAACATCGATAGGAATGGACTCCCATTTATGATAGTTCATCGGACAAATATTATGCATTATGATCCCACACTCGGTTGCAAAATGAGTAGCTAAAGTCCCAACGAATTTCATTACTTTTTTATCATGTTCATTGGCCATTGTTAAAGAAAGTTTAGAACCTTGAGGCAACGTCTCCAAAGTCTTTGTAGCACTACGATTAAGACTTCGACCACCCCTTTTGGTGGATCGGCCGGGGGTTGATTCGCATCCGGATGTTCATCGACATTTGTAGCAAATATTATAAGTAAGGCAAAATACATCGGAATAAAATCATTTCTCATATAAAAACATGCATATGTATAAATAACATGCATCACTCTAATATTGATGCATCACTCAAATAATAAATTTAACCTTGTATAAAAATAAAAGTTACCTGAGTGGGGAACAGGTTCGACTGCAACAGATGCATTTTTAAAATATTATTATTAATATTCATTACAAATGAAAATACTTACATGATATAAACAATACAAAAAATGAACATTTAACCATTAGAATCAATGTTGGACGAACGACGATTGCGTTTACGTGTGGGTTGTTGTACGATCTCAGATGAACTCCCATCAATAGTTGACTGAACTTTAAGTTGACCAAAATGTTGTTCTTTATATCTCTTTTTGTAATGACACTAATCATCGCCACTAACAAAAGTATCCACATTGTACTGCATAAAGAGAACCAATACAATCATTAGATTCAATATTCAACATCTAAAATACAAATGGAAATTCAAACTATTTGCTCAGTATTCATTATTATGGTAAGATGTCAATTTTTAAAGGTTTATTTAGTTATTTCCCATGGTAATATGCCAATTTATTTAAAGGTATATCATTATTGAGTTGTATTTAAGATTATGATGGTGATGAACTGAGCACAACTATTATATTAATGCAACTAATTCGCAAGCTTGAGAAATATTATATCGCCTCATATCTGTACTACTTTCACGTCCAATATTATGTTGCATTTAATCTATAATTGAGGTGCAAACTTACAAAGTAACTTAGCTGCATTTCTGGGTTGTTTGTTGCTATTTTAGAAGTTGATTTTAGGTTATAATCAGGCCAGATTTGGGCTGCAAATAGCCATAAGTCTTATGTATTTTAATTTAAAATATTAACAATTTCATGTGTTCTTTTGGGACTAGAATTATCCTATAATTAGTGGTGAATCTGATGTGTATATTACTGCATAACATTAACTAATTGAAACATGTAATTAAATGTCAAGTTTACTGATGTATGGTCACCATAATACCAACTTAAAAAAAATGGTTGGGTATCCGGTTCAGACCAAATTACCTTTCTAACTTTTTATGTTATTAAAGAAAATGGAGCTCTATTTTTTGTGTTGTTATAGGCTTATGTTGAAGGCTTATGGAGTCAAAATCAAGATCTCTCCAAGAACACTGGAAACTTATGAGTGGTACTTTTATAATCCCTGTACTTATTAAGTTGGCTGCTTTTTTTAGTTTGCAGTATATTTGGATTTTTAAAAATTTTGTTAACCGCTTATCTTATCTTTCGTGTGATGATGAATGATGATGCGGTGTTAAATGTGTGATAGAATATAAGAAAAGACAAGGCTGCTCATATGTAGACTTATATTTGACCTTTTTTGTGTAGGTATTGTTGGTATTGAATCTCACTAGGGACTGGAGCAATAAAGAAATCACACTCACTTTTACTTCATTAGGTACAAAAGAAGGAACATAACATCGCTAAATTTGAACATAACATCCCACACCCACACCCACAAACAAACTTCTACATCACTAAACTATTTGATAAAACACACATTATTGCATTAGAATCATCAAAAAGAACACATAATTTAGATAAAGGCATAACATGGTTTTAATTTTTAGAAGTATGTAATATTGTTCCAAGCAATTATCTCATCACTATACAATCATTTCAGGATTTGACAATGACTTTGGATAAAAGCTGGACTAAAATCACTAATAAGGTAGATCCAACGTTCATTAAAGGAGCGTTTGATTTTGCGAAAAGGGGTGAAACATACATTGATAGTGAAGGTCGAATACATTGTCCTTGTAGAAATTATGGAAAGGAAAGAAGACATATTCCTAGTGTTGTTGCGACTCACATCATACATAATGGTTTTGAACCGACATTCAATGTATTAGTATATCATGGTGAACATCTACCAGATGAAACAGACGAATCAAATAGTGAGTGTGGAGGAAGTGAAAACGAATCAAATGACGGTGTCGATGAGTTACTTTTTGATGCTTTTCATATAGGCAGTGAAGCCAAAGTTGGAAGCTCTAATGATGATGCTGATAAACGTAGTAACCCAAATATGGAGAAGTTATTTGTTGATATGGAAAAGCCTTCATACCGGGCTGTGAGGAGTTTTCTGTACTAGGATTTTTACTAGAGTTAATGAATGTAAAGGTGACATGTAAATATTGGGTAATTATTGGGTACATAATGGAATACAAAATGTTTGGTTGTGTATATAATGTGTAAATATGGTACTTAACGCATATTGACTTGATTACATAGGTTTGTGATTGTTTGAAGTGTTATGCATGATGTTATAACATTGAATACATTCAAACTTGGTGTAGTGAAGTTCTCATGCGTCCGACTGGACCATGCGCCCCAACAGTGGTCATGCGTCCGAATGGCCATGCAACTGAGTGTCCATGCGCCTAAATAGTTCATACGCCTGAACAACTTCATGTGTCTGACTCAATCGCATGACTAAACACTCAGTTGTGCGAATGGATCAACCGCATGGCTCAATCGCACGAATGAACCATGCTAATGGTTCAGTCACACGAATGAGCAATCCTAACCTATAAATACCACCTAATTCGTGGAAAACGTATGAATTGAATTCACTTCGACTCCAGAAGTACCCTAGCCGTCCAGAAGCCTCTAAGTTCGTACTCCAAGTTCATAGAACGTTCTAGATCGATTCTTGACGTTAGATTCAATACGTTATTGTCTCTACGTGCATTCTCACTGATTGGATCGCCAATCAAATAGGATTCCGCACTATTTGGTTTGGTTTAACACGTTAATTAGTTGGTGTTTGGTCAAATACCAGATCCTAACAAGTGGTATCAGAGCTTTGGCTCTTGATTACGTGTTGATTCAATCGTTTTGATACAAAATTGTGTTTTTGCATAAAAAACACAAGCTTTTTATGTCTAACGGAGTCTTGGACGTTTCCTAATCGAAAAATATAGTTTTTCCGGCATACAACTATTAGGGTTTTGTAAAATTCGAGTTTTTACGGCCAAAACAAGTTTAACCTACGAATATCAAACTTCAGTAGGTTCAGTCGCACGATTGGCTCAATCGTACGACTGAGTTCATTCGCATTCTTGAACCGCATGATTGAACTCATTCGTACCCTCATTCGTACAACTGAGATCTTCATTCGGACTGCTCAACCGTATTACTTTATTCGGACGACTGACTCATCCGCATTTGTTTAGTCGCACGATTAAACCATCCGCACTTGTTCAATCGCCCGAATAAGCCCAATCGCATACCTTCATTCGTATTCATAAGCAGTTTTTTAAAGTAAAGTTAAGTGAAATGGAGGATCAGTTTTCAGCATACACAGCAAGTAGAGATACACGTATTCAGAATCTACTGCTGTTGGAGAATAAAGTGGGGATTCACAATAAACCCCCGAAGCTTATCACGTTAGACGACTACCCACAATGGAAGCAACATTTTGAAATCTACTTAAATGGAGTGGCTACAAATTTGTGGGAGGTAATAGAGTCGGGGTACAACACGCCAGTAGGAGCTGACGGAGTAAAACTTACTCTAAGTGGCATGTCGGATGCACAGAAGATAAAACACAACGCTGAGAAGAAAGTCTACGCTTTGCTTACTCAGTCTATTCCGAAGGATATTTTCCATCAATATTCAGAGTATACTCAAGCAAAGAAACTTTGGGATGCGTTGGAGAAGAGGTATGACGGAAATGCTTCTCTGAAGCCTATCAAGGCAAAAGCCTTGAAGAAGGAGTTTGACAACTTCTTTTCAATGGGAAAAGAAGGCCTTGATGATGTGATTGATAGATTCTACCACATGATGAGTGAGATGCACACTCATGGAGTGGTTACTTCGATGGAAGATAAGGTATCCAACTTTGCTAATAGATTACAAGAAAAATGGGCTTCGTTTGTTTCAAATCTCAGATAGAATGGAATGCTCTCAAAGATAGATATAAATGACTTCATTCTGAAACCGAGAGAAGAGGAACTTAGGATGAAGTATCGAGCCCAAAAGGCAAACTACGATCAAAATCATGCACTCTACAATGCTACTCCTTCAGTCAAGACATCTGGAGCACCACTGCAAATCGCCTTCATCTCAAGCGCAGCAGTTCCAACACAACCCTCAACTTCAAGATCCGAAATGTCAGGGTCTTCTAGCACCCATATATGATACCTAAAGCTAATGCAGCAAAGCGTAAAACCGACAACCTCGGGAATGTAACTGTGGAGGTGGCCAGAAAACATATCGACCTTCTAGCTATGGTGGTTCAATCCTATGATGGATTAATTGCTGGAAAGATAGGTAACTGCCACCTGGCAGATGAAGTTTATGAACAAGTGGATGCAATGGAGTTGGAACGCATGGACATAATGTGGGCTCTGGCAAGTGTTGTCCGACGAGCTAGAAAGTTTGTCAAAAAGACCGGACAAAACCTGATTGCAATAAAAGACATAACCTTTGGGTTTGATAAGTCCAAGGTTACATGTCTTAACTGCGGTGAGAAGGGACACTTCAAGAGGGAGTGTATAAAACCAAAGAAGACAGGTAATGGACATCCCTTCTCGTCATTTAACCATCAAGACAAGGCCATAGCTAGTACTTCTGACTCATCAAGTAAGGATCCAAAAGCCTTACCTGATAATGAAGATGAAGGACAGGACTGGAGCTTTCGATTCGTCTCACCAGGAGAGTCCAATATAGCTAGGGTGGAGGATATTGATGACGATTCTGCAAGTGAGGAGATATAGCAGTAGAGCTCGCGATGTCAAATTCTGAAGATACTACAAATGTGGTCAACTACGTGCCTGAAGAAGAAAAATCTGCATCATCATTTGAATCACCAGAACCAGAGACAACCAAGTCAGCACTCATGGTTGATTCTTCTTCAACATCCCAGGTAAGTACTATTGACCAACTATTTAATAATCATGCTTGCTTAGAATGTAATAAAATCAGAGATGTTATAGATTCAAAATTTGCAAGGCTATTAGATCATAATGATAGCTTAGTAAAGGATCTGGAACTAGGCACAGAAGCGAATAGAGTGTTAAAACAAAACCAGCACTGTTACAAGGAAAAGATAGACCTATTAAATAAACAGCTTAGGGAAACTGAGGTAGTTGCCTTTAACCAAGCAAATGACATTAGGTACTATTTGAACTCTCTTGAGGACACTAAGAAGCAAAAAGCAGTTTTAGAAGTAGAAGTCAATTCATTAAAACAAAAACTGCATAGTTGGACAAGCTCATCACACATTGTTCAACACTTAGTGAGAGAGAGAAATAATGGGGAGGGACTGGGATACAAAGTGGTTCCACCACCACCTGAAACCTTGATGAACACCAAAAGTAAACCAATCCCCATCAAGGATCACGTGGTGTCTACTCCTCTTGTAAATGATCCAGATTCCATAAGTAAATCAAGTGAATCCGATTCTATACACAAGGAGGACACTTCAAAGGCAAGAGGAAAGATGCCATGTGGTTAACCTGGAAAAAGAATTTGGAAAAGTTAGCTTAAAGTCAGGGTCAAACAAAGTCAAACAATAACCTAAAAAGACTATAAAATCTAATCAATTATGTACATCATGTCATAGTCCAGGCAAACAAGAGATTAAAGATGTAAAACCAAGTAAAGAAATTATTTTGTAAAACCAACTCATACATCTAACAAAGTAGTGTCTCAGTCCAAACACAATAAGATTGACTGTGTGACAAGTACATCTCCACCAAAACAATTAAATTGTAAAGTTAAAAGCAGATCCTGCTACAATTGTGGAGAGTATGGTCACATAGCGTCTCACTGTCCTTATTACCAGACACCGAGGAAGAAAGTTGAACTTTCTGCATCTACATCTAGATCTTTTAAGAGGAACTCAGTGACGCCTCCTAAAATGGATTCTGAACCCAAAGTTCAACCCATTAGCCAGTCGTCTATTTATCACAAACAGGCCTTACACAAATCTGGATTATGGAAAGAAAAAACCTCCTCAGTTACTGAAAATAAGAAACACAGAGTTTTGATCAATCCTTAACCTCAAAGGGTCAATGGGTTGAGTTTGTGATATGTGATGCCTCAGGGAAACCCAAGCCAATTAAGGCTTGGGTTCCTAACATGAACTAATGTTTTCATTGAATATGCAGGGTCTTCGCTATAGTTCCAAGACTAACATGTGGATTGTGATAGCAGAGCTTCTAGGCACATGACAGGGAACAGAGCTCTCTTATCAAATGTCAGACAAATTAAAGATGGGCATGTTTCATTTGCTGGAAACAAAGGTGGGTATATCACAGCCCAAGGAGAAGTGGGAGATGAGAAGGTTAAGTTTGATAAGGTAAACTTTGTCCAACAATTACAAAATAACTTGCTTTTTGTCTCTCAAATCTGTGATAAAGGATTGAAGGTAGTTTTTGACAACCAAAAGTGTTACGCTCTAAAGAAGGAATACATGATCCCGGAGGACCAGATCCTTATGTCAGCTTAGATATAATGACCTTTATGTCTTGGATCTATCAAAGGCATCCACAACGGATAGAGAAGTCCAATGTTTCTTGTCCAAAGCTACTGAGAAGGACTCCATCTCTTGGCATAGGAGAATGGACACATAAATCTGAGGAAAATAAATCACTTGATCCAGAATGATCTTGTGAGGGGAGTAAATGTCAAAAACTTCTAACTCCTGGATTTCTGTGCTGCATGCAAAAAGGGTAAACAGACAAAGAAGTCTCATAAGGAAAAGAATGTTCATTCTTTAGACCTTCCTCTTGAGCTTCTTCACATGGATCTGTTTGGTCCAGTCAGTACAAGAAGCATCACTGGCGACTTGTATTGCTATGTTGTTACTGAGGACTACTCAATGTTCTCTTGGGTAATGTTTCTGAAATCCAAATCAGAAACATTTGAAACCATCAAGGAATTGGTAACTACACTAGAATCCCTATACAAGCTGAAGGTACGATAGGTGCGCGCAGACAACAGAACCGAGTTTAAGAATCGGAGGATGGAGGCCTACTGCAAGGAAAAGGGAATTGTGCATTAATGTACCTCAGTTTATACCCCTCAGATGAATGGCGTTGTTGAACGAAAGAATCGAAGCTTGATAAAGACGGCACGGACAATGCTGGCAGACTCGAAACTGCCTATCCAATTTTGGAATGAAGCAGTGGCAAATGCATGTTATACTCTTAATCGACTTCTGGTAGTAAATCACAATGGAAAAACATGCTACGAGTTATTACAACGATGTAAACCTAACTTGGAATATCTCGAGCTGTTTGGTGCTTCGTGCACCCTGCTAAAGAAGACTCAGGAGGGAAATTTCAGTGAGAAGGTTGATGAAGGGATCTTTCAAGGATACAACATACCGAACAAGAGAATGAAGAAAATGATCAGATCAACCAGAATGTACAGGTTCCGACTACCACAAGTTCACCAGCATCGACTAGTGATACTTCGGAATCATCAGAACCTCAGACTCCTACTGCCTCCGACCTAGAACCAAATGCTCATAATCTTGACTCTGAGGTGGTTGTTCCAACAACTCCTCGATCACGTCTAAACGTCTATCATCCATTGAATAACATTATAGGAGATGTGAGATCAGGGGTTCAGACTAGAAATCAGCTATACTCAACTGATTATGCCTCCGTGGTGGAAAAAGGATACCTTCACGACGGTGCGTACTGCTGCTTTGTGTCTCAGTTTGAGCCAAAGTATGTTAGTGAAGCACTAAATGATGAGGCTTGGGTTAGTTCCATGCAAGAAGAACTTATTCAATTTAAGAAGTTAGGTGTATGGACATTAGTCGATAGACCTAAAGGTGCTAAAGTCATTGGCACAAAATGGGTCTTGAAATGCAAGAAAGATGATCAAAGGGTGATCATCAGAAACAAGGCTCGACTTGTTGTTCAGGGTTTTCGACAAGTTGAAGGTATTGACTACAATGAAGTATTTGCACCAGTGGCAAGGATGGAAGCCATCCACATCTTTCTTGCCAATGCATCGTATATGAAAATCAAAGTTTATCAACTTGATGTGAAGAGTGCATTCCTTCATGGTGAGATCAGAGAAACATTGTATGTCAGTCAACTCGAGGGATTTGAGGATCCATATCATCGGGATATAGTCTACAAACTAGAAAAGGCTCTCTACGGGCTTCATCAAACTCCAAGGACTTGGTATGAGAAACTTTCAACTCATCTTGTGAAACACGGATTTCGAAGGGGAGTCATTGACTGCACATTGTGTATCAAAGAAAAAGATGGAGAATTACTGCTAGTACAGATCTATGTAGTTGACATAATCTTCGGTTCAAAGAATGAAGAATTATGCAAAGAATTCAAAGCAGTTATGAAGATGGAGTTTGAGATGAGTGCCATCGGGGAGATGAAGTTCTTTCTCGGTTTACAGGTGGATCAGACACCAAGTGGAATCTTCTTACATGAGACCAAGTATGTAGGGGATATTCTCAATCGGTTTGACATGGAGAATGCCTCCACAACTGGCACTCCACCGGCTACAAACCATGATGTAGCACCCGATGAGAACGGTGATCTGGTAGATGCCACTATGTACCGAGGGATGATTGGATCTCTCATGTATCTCACTGCCTCAAGACCAGATATCATGTATGCTACATGTTTATGCTCACGGTATCAGGCAAAGCCTAAGGTGAATCATCTAATTGGGGTGAAAAAGATATTTCACGATCTGAAAGGCACACCCAGACTTGGGTTGTGGTATCCTCATGATGATGACTTTGAACTTACAGCGTATAGTGACACGGATTACGGCGGCTGCAAGATGAACTACAAGTATACATCAATAGGGTGTCAGTTCTTTGGGAGAAGATTAGTAACCTGGTAGTGTAAGAAGCAGACCTCGGTTGCTTTGTCAACCTGTGAAGCCGAATACGTTGCTGTTGCAAGCTATTGTTCCCAAATCATATGGATTCAATAGCAAATGTGGGATTACGGTTTGCATTTCACTTCCACTCCTATATTTGTTGATAACTCTGCTGCGATTGCAGTCAGTAAGAACCCAGTCTAACATCCTAACACCAAACACATCGGAATCCAATATCACTTCATACGACACTGTTTTGAAAAGAATTTAATCGATGTGATAAAAATAAACACTGATTTTCAACGCGCTGACTTCTATACAAAGGCTTTTCACAAACCACATTTTCTATATCTGTTAGAGGTCTATGGTGTTAAAAAGAAAAGTGAGGTCATTCCTGAAGATGACCATGTATAGTCCGATGCGTTGCGTCTAGGTTCTTTTATTTTTTTTTAATTTTAGCGTTATTTAAGTTTAATTCTCTTGTATGTAAAATGATAGTTCGTTAATTACACTTAGTATCCTTTCTTGCTCATTAAAATCCTAAAACTTTAGGGGGAGAATAGGTAAAAAACGAGGGAAAAGGAGAGGCAAGCCGATAATAAATAAGATCGTACGTATGATACCGATTTAATGTGTGGAATATGATAGTACACAGGTACAAACCATTTGGGACTTTAAAAAATCAAAATTGAAAAAGATGCAAAGTTCAAGTATAAGTCTGTGTAGTCTGAACAATATAAAAGGAAATATGATAGTTAAGCTAGCTACTACTAAGGTAACACAATGAATGTAGACATAGAGGTTGCAAGACCACAGTTGATATGTCGGTAGATTCAACACAATAGATGACTAGACCTTTTTGGTGATCTCAAGATTAAACTAAAATGTTTGACTAGCTGTGGGTAACACCTTATCCCTGGTTAACACAATCAACAAGATTCCAATAAGGGGTGACGAGCAAAATGAACGCCAACAAAGTGTGCGTAAGACCAAAGCATGAGCAAAAGCACATGAAAAATGAAAATACAATCAAACTCATAACCTAGGTTGTTGGTTAGATTTGTGCTAAAGAAGAAAAATTGCTCAACCAAGAAGATAGATTATGTGCCTCTCTGATGTGCAGTGGCACTGACCTGAGGATAAGCATGACCTGTATATTCTAGAACTCATTGTTGTTTGCCGCCTCTCTGCTGTGGGATGGCACTGACCTGAGGATTGGCTTCTCTTTGAAAGTTCTATTAATAGTCGCTTCTTGAACACTATCCTAAGACTGCTGAAAAATCTCCTGAGGAATGTTGATTACCATATGAGTGTGGGATCCACAAATGCTTGTTAAAATAAACAAACCTTAAAATGATCACCAAACTGTGTTGAAAGTCTGTGTATAGATTTAAGAGGACAAGTATACTGACAATCACTATGGCTACAATTCTTGAAAGTTCAAATCAGTGTGGGGACCTTAGAGTACTAGTATGATTTCCTAAATTTGCTAAATGACTCCAGATGAAAAACAAGGAAAGAGCATCAAAGTTGTTTTAATAACTTGTCCTAAATTATTTGAATATCCTGTATGATTCCAACTTAAATTGATCCATGTATGGTTTAAATGATTGAGGCTGCTCTCTCAGAATAATTATTTCTTAGAACTACATCTTAGGAATTAACTCTCACAAAAACACAAAAAACATGTCTTATTTTTTTAGTTTTCAGTATTATCTCTTTCATTTCTGTACAAAGTTTGTCAAATTCAGTATGTTAGTATCGAACTATGTCATGGAAGTTGATAAGGGACCTATCATCTAAAAGGTCATGTTTGAGGTGACCACAAGTGCTTTCAAACAACAATTGGGTCACATCTGAGGTGACAAAATGTCTTAAAAGGATCACGTCTGAGGTGATTAAAAGTTTTAAGTTAAAATGATCATGTTTGAGATGATCAAGTGTTCATAATGTTAAATCAACAGTTTAAATGGGTCTAAAAGTGAAATGGTCATAAAGTTAGAAAAATTTAAAGAGGATGACCATGAGTATGGACCAATCAGGCCAATCAGGCGAATGGACCATACTCATGCATTCAACAGCCGAATGGACATGAGTATGAGCCATTCACCCGAATGGGTTATCAGAATGTGCCATTCGACCGAATGGGAGTGTGCGAATGAGTTAGTCGACCTACTGAGCTTCAGTCGACCGACTGAAGGTGATCGACTAAGTCAATCGCCCGACTGAGCTTCATTCGCCCGAATGAACCGAGCGAATGAGTCTAGTCGGCCGATTGAACTCCGATTCAGTATATAAATAGCCACAGTCGATCGCGTTCTTCTCACCACTCCCAATCGGCCTTAAATCGCACATCATACCGTTACTCTACCCAAATCTCTTTAGACTTCAATTAATCTTCCTTCTTGAAATTCTGAAGCGCGTCTACTTTTTTTACACGTAAAATGTGATGAAATCACACCAAAATAAGAAGAAATTGATGCCCTAATTAGTGATTCGTGATTGAAACAAGAACCGGACCACTCAATGGCCTAATAACCCACTGAAACCATGTAAAATGTTAAAAATAAGGTTATTAGTTAAGTGATTGCGAGTCTAACGAACCTTTTCACAATGTTTAATTTCATGATTTGGTCAAGACTCGAACATAAGTCAACCAAACAGTAAGTCATGTGACTGGTAAGATGGATGAACTCCAATCGCACGATTGAGCAGGACGAATAGCTCAATCGGCCGAATGGGACAGGCGAATGAGCTCAGTCGGCCGACTGAATCAATCGCAGGATCAGCTAACCAATTGAACTCAGTCACATGTTCATTCACCGAAATGAGTCCAGCCGCATGATAGGATAACCGACTGACCATAGTAGCATGATTCATTCGCATGAATCAATCAGAATGAATTCAAACAAGATACTTTGAACTGATTTGTGTTATGTGAGTATCTAATGATTATGTGTCTTGTGTTTCAGATTGATGGCTGCTAGATGGTCCATAAACCCTAAGCACAACATATGTGCTCATCTAGACCATACTACTCGGAATGGCACTGAATTTACAGAGATCATCGCATTTCTTAGGCGATCAAGGATCCACATGGTCATTTCTACTCCTTGCACTCCCTACAGGTCTTTACACCAGGCATTTTGGGAGAATGCTTCTGTTGATCGATCACAAGAGCCGTATAGCATACGAAGCTGTATCTGTGGGATGGCTATCGAGATCACTGCTGCCAATATTCAGAAAGTACTTGAGCTGGGGGACGATACTGATCATCCCACCAAGCTACATCCATTGATAGTAAGAGGATGCTTTCTGAGGACTAAGTATGCTAGGGACATCAAATCAGTTGTGCTCAATAAAAGCAACCTGTGTCCCCAGTACAAGTATTTGGCACATGTCATATTGAATTGCATCGCTTCCAGAAGAGGTGGGTTTAATGATCTTTCAGACCAGATCCCGAATGCCTATGTGGCACTGGTGTTGAACTATCCTTTTAGCTTCTCGAGCATGATCTTCTCTTACCTTGTGGAGAATCTGGAGGCAAAGGGTAAAGAAGGTTTTTGCATGTACCCCAAATTCTTGTAGTTGATTTTCAATGAGAAGCAGCCATCCCTTCCCAAGGAAAGCCACGATGCTATGGTTTTAGAGATCATGGACGATACGACCCTGGGTCGTATGAGATTTTACCGGGGTAAGCAAGTAAAGACCCAAGTGAAGAGATTGATAGGCCATCTGGCCAATGAGAGTTATGTGGCGGCAGGGAGATGTAAGTGGCGTCACACAGATAGTGACTCCGACGACGAGCAACTACTGCTCCTAGAGCATGACCCTGATGATGATGATAGCGGGGATGAAGGAGATGTAGGACCCACTCAACAAAGGGGCCCATTGCTGATATTCCATCTCCAGCATCTGCCCCCACTGGAGACGATGATAGCTAGGTTCCACTATGATTTCATGGCTGGTGAGGAAGAGGAGGAGTCAGATGAGGAGCCACTGACTCAGACTGTGGGAAGCAAAGTCGTTCCCACAGAACTAGGGCTCTGGGCGGTTGGTGAACGCCCAGGCGGATTGGGAGAGACTACTGATGATCCTACTTATACTCCTAATCTGCCAGGCCGTGCTCTAGTGGGAGCATCCTCCTCGACCGGATCGAGGAAGAAGAGGATGGCTCAGCCCCATGGCTTGAAAAGGAAGAAACTCAAAATCACCTTTATCACCACCACAACCACCACCACCACTACCACCAGCTCATACACCACTTCCACACCTACTCCACCAGATACACACTTCCCATCCACTACCACTACAGCTCATCCACAACCATCCATATCGATACCAACCCCAATCTTCTCTACATCCACTACCACCACCACAACCCATGGAGTCGGGACCTCCTCACAGGTCCCACCTGTTTTTGGATCCGCTTACCCATCTGTTGGGTTGGAGGAGCAGTTGGCTAACCTTAACCGGTTAGTGCTGAAGCTGCTGGAGACGAATGAACAGCGAGCCTCTCGCTTAATTAGCTGATGGAGCTTAATGCATCCCAAGCCCAAAGGATAGAGGCCCACAGCCAAGAGATCACAGAGCTAAGAGAGATGCATACATCCTTAGTACAGAGGATACGAGATTTGGAGGCCCAGAACAAGAAGCTTATGCTGAGACTGAAGGGCTCCAAAGATGAGCCCCTAAATATCTGAGAAGGAGATGGAGATGATGGTGATGGTGATGACGATGACAGTGATGATGATGATGATGATGATGATGCTGACTGTGATGATCAAGGGGATGACGATGATACAGGTGATAATGTCGATCATGATGATGATGATGAAGAAAGTGATGCAACTGCATCTACATCAGCTCAAGGTCAATAAAGGCGCACAAAGAAAAATCAAGACCAAGGAGCCCCATCATCTTCTGTGCAAAAGGAAAGTGACGATGAGCTTCAAGATGTCGATGAGATCGAGATTGAAGATGTCATTACAAAACACTATCCAGAATACACTGGCAATGAGGGAAATGTCATTCCAAATCTAGGGGAAACTCTTGTTAGTTACACTTTTAAGACTCTGGATAAAATGGAGCAAGAGTCAGAAAAGGATAAAGAGAAGGCCCAAGCCTCAGACACCGAAGTACACATCAAAAAGGCTGAATGGGCAGCATGTTTTGAAGCAATCAGAGCCCAACGCAGAGCTACAACGTGAACTGTCTACACCAAACTGTATAAGGTCTAGAAACATCAAAAGGTGGTAGGCAGGATCATAGCGTGGGCACATTTTGCAGACCTTAATGTTTATGCGGTTAAACGTGAGAAGGGAATATAGTACTTTAGATTTCCACACGATCTAAAGACTCTTCTAGGTTTTGAGCTCAACCAGTTAGCAAAGTTAAACTTGCTATATGCTGACCCTCATAAGATGTTAGGCTGGTTTGAAGTTGCTCTAAAGAGGGAGTACCATACCAGATGGGTCAACTTCAAACCACAACAACCAACGAGGCACATCAGAAGATCTGAGATTGATACCATAACTGGCAAATCTAGAGTAATGCTGAAGTGGAGTCCACCACCTACAATGTGAAAGATCCCACTACGTGAGATGCCACAGGACTTCACTCCATACTTCAAGTGGTGGTACTACGATTGGAGAACGAGAGAGGCCGTCATAGTCTTGAACAGGAATGGCACAATGGAAACCATAAGGGTGTTTGACCCGATGTGGCTCACCAATTTGTCTGCACAAGATATCTATACTTTATACAAGTGGCCACTGTTCTACGAACCACAGGATATTGTACAAGCTTTACAGTTTCAGAAAGTAATAAGACTCTATTTTGCTTTTGAGATAAACATAGGAGTCACCAAAGAAGCTAAGTACAAGAAGTTTGAGGAAATCATGAAAGATGTTAGACGATAGATAGATCTAGGTCCAAGGGGGAGTTTGTTTATACATATATGTACCTAGATCCTTATCTGAATGTAATATGTCTTACACTTATGTAATTATTGGGTACTTAATGAAATACAAAATGTTTGGTTGTGTATATAATGTTTAATATTTCATTAATGAGTTGTTTAATGCATATTGACTTGATTATATAGGTTTGTGATTGTTTGAAGTATTATGCATGATGTTATAATATTGAATACATTCAAACTTGGTGAAGTGAAGTACTCATGCGTCCAACTGGACCATGCGCCCCAACAGTGGTCATGCATCCGAATGGCCATGCGACTAAGTGTCCATGGGCCTAAATAGTTCATACGCCTAAATAGTTCATACGCCTGAACAACTTCATGCGTCTGACTCAGTCGCACGACTGAACACTCAGTTGTGTGAATGGATCAACCACATGACTCAATCGCACAAATGAACCATGCTAATGGTTCAGTCGCACGAATGAGCAATCCTAACCTATAAATACCACTTAATTCATGGAAAAACGTAAGAATTGAAGTCACTTCGACTCCAGAAGTACCCTAGCCATCTAGAAGCCTCTAAGTTCGTACTCCAAGTTCATAGAACGTTGTAGTTCGATTCCTAATCGATTCTTGACGTTAGATTCAGTACGTTATTGTCTCTACGTGCATTCTCACTAATTGGATCGCCAATCAAATAGGATTCCGCACTATTTAGTTTGGTTTAACACGTCAATCAGTTGGTGTTTGGTTAAATACCACATCCTAACATACAATGTTTCCTGATTTTGCAAATGATCCTAGAAATGTTCGCCTAGGGCTTGCAAGTGATGGTTTCAATCCTTTTGGGGCCATGAGTCTCTCCTACAGTATGTGGCCTGTTGTGCTCATACCATATAATATGCCTCCTTGGAAATCTATGGTTGATGCTTCATTTGTGTTGACATTGCTGATTCCTGGAAGAGATTCACCAGGAAAGGATATTGATGTATTTTTGTGTCCACTCATAGATGAGTTGAAAGTTTTATGGGATAAGGGTGTTGAAACATATGATTGCGAATCAAAACAAATCTTCATCATGCGTGCCGTACTTCTATGGACAATTAATGATTTTCCTGCATATGGTTATCTGTCTGGATGGAGCACGAGTGGATACAAGGCATGTCCGATGTGCAATGATGAGGCTAGTAGTATACGTATATGAGATAGAATATCATATGTAGGTCATAGGAGATTTCTCCCACTCGATCACCCTCGGAGGAAATCATGACATTTTAATGGATAGAGAGAGGCTAGGCTTGCACCTAAACCTGTTAACGGAGATGATTGTTTACGTCAGTTAGAACATCTCACTATACATCATCATGGAAAACATCAGTCTCATGGCGGGAAAAAAAGAAAACGTGATTCACATTATTTAAACTCGTCAAAGAAAAGCATCTTCTTCGAACTCTCGTACTGACCTAAGTTGTTAATTCGTCATAACATAGATGTGATGCATGTTGAAAAGAATGCGTGTGAGAACGTGTTAGGAACCTTGTTAAACATAGAAGGAAAGACGAAAGACACTGACAAAGCTCGACTAGATTTGGAAGATATGAACATACAAAAGGAGCTTCACTTGGTGTGGAAGAATGACCATTGGGTTAAACCACATGCTATGTATGTTTTAACCCAAAATGAGAGAATTTTTTTTTGTAATCTACTAAAGTCTATGCGTTTTCCAGACGGGTATGTTGAAAATTTAGCTAAAAATGTGATTGTTGAGCAAGGAAAGGTATATGGGCGTAAATCACATGATTTTCATGTTTTAATACAACGAATAATTCTTATTGCAATTCGACCATTTTTTACCGAACAAATTCGTGATGCATTAGTCGAGTTGTCTCAATTTTTCAAGAAACTTACCAAGGTCACGTTACACGTGAGGGAGTTGAAAGCATTACAAGAAGAGATAGTTGAGATTTTGTGCAAGCTTGAACGGATATTTCCTCCATCATTTTTTACAATTATGGTGCACTTGTGTGTTGATCTTCCTGAAGAGGCAATATTGGGATGACTCGTATAATCAAGGTGGATGTATCCAATTGAAAGATACCTTGGCCATTTAAAGAAATACGGTAGAAATAAAGCTAAACGTGAAGGCTCGATAGCAGAAGGTTATATTCTTAAAGAAGCTATAACATTTTGTTCACATTATTTACGAGGTGTTGAATCAAAGTTGGACAAACGCGACAGAAACGATGATAAAATTTCTATTGAAGCTCAAAACTATGCGTTAGATATTTTCATATTGAGTGGCGAGGTGTTGGGAGGAAAAAAGTTCCTATCCTTTTTAGTAATCTTATGAAGAAAGCGACATGGTTTATATTTGTAAGGCCCCGTTCCCGGAGACCTCACAGTTGGTCAATCACATCAGCTAAAATATTAAACATTATAATTATACAATCTTAACTAACGGAAATGATTTATCAAAAACAATTCATTTCATTTAAAACACTGTTGTTAAGCAATACATCATCATTTACTGTTTACAAAAGAATTGTTTTAACGCATTACAAAACAACAACAACATAGAATACGAATGGATGTTAGTCTTTCCTTGCCGAGTAGCTTCACCCTCGTGCCATCCTTAGCAATAATTACCTGCCAACTGAAAATATATAAAAGTCAGCGTTGCTAAGTAAGTTCTAGTTTTAAAGTAATCAAATACTTTTTATATATTGTATATGAAAATACTCTTTTCTGTAAAAATACAACTCTGTACTGTATATACGCGAGCACACATTAACTATATGAATAGATACTGTTTGTTCTCTTTATTGTATGCCTTGTCTGTTCTGTAAACTTTTATCTTTATCTTTCATTTTCTGTATGGACCAATGAGCAATACCCCAACTGTATGCACCATGGAAAACGAGTGATGGGCCATCTATATCCCTCAAAAGGCTCAACTATATCCCTCGAATGGGTCAACTGTATCCCTTGAAAGGGTTCTGTGTACTGCATACAAGGCCAACCCAATCACCCAGGGCACGCTGCAATGTTCTTACCAATCTTAATTGATTGGCCATGTGTGCATAATAGGGTAGTTAACCCGCAGCATAGTTGAGCTAACGACAACATTGTCGTGTACTTCCTGTAAGCTTGCAAGACTTGTTAACATTTTTATTAATGTTCCTGTTCTTTTCTTTATTGCCCTTTCTCTTTATTATTACGACATACTTTACGTTACGATAATAAACATACCACGTAAAGTCACATACTATAAATAAAAATAATATTAGCAATAATAATATTAAGGAACAATCATAACCATGCATGAAACATCATCATAAATAAGCCCCAGTCAACCCTCTGTCAAAACCCTAAAAGCACAGACTCCCAGAAAATTCTATAAAAATTCTAAGTGCTTATGCGCTTTGGCACTATTTGGGCGCATGAGCCCTGTTTGGGCTTTTCATCACTATATAGATGCATCAGCCAACAGTTAATCATTTATCACTTAGGCGCATGGGCACTATTCGGGCGTATGAACACCTAGGCGCATGGGTCATTCGGACTCATGGACACATAGGTCCATGGGCCTCTTGGGCGCATGGGCACTATTGGGGCGCATGGCCCTATACTTAGTCGTCGGACTAATATTTCTAGGCGCATGGACCACTGTTCAGGCACATGGGCTATACTTGAACATGTCTAAGCCAATTTTAGGCGCATGGGCTACTGTTCAGGCCCAAAAGATAGTTTAAAACAAGTAAAAACCGGGGTCTAGAACTCACCTAATGCAACTAGGGTGTTTCCTCCTTTCTAACCCGCTTGCAAATGAGTTCAAACACCTAAAAACAACACCAAACACACACGCCGAGCACATACACAAACACGTAAGCACATAAGCATATAACCGGGATAAAACCCATCATAAACACTTAAAAACCACGAATTCTTACCTTGAATTTGATTTCTTCTTCTTCTTCTCTTCAAAACTCGAAGTTCTGCTCTCTCTCTCTCTCTCAAAACCGAAAGAAAGTGTGGTGTGAAGGGAGGGTGGATGGCCATGCCCACCTTTACACCAACTTTTTCAAAGATTTGTCCTTTTGGACACTTTTAGTCCTTCCACTTGGACTTTATTGTTTTTTTTCATTTATTCTTCATGTCTTGCCATTTTAAAATAACCGGGTGTTACAAGTCCACCCCCCTTATAGGT
This sequence comes from Flaveria trinervia, assembly GCA_025506515.1. Lineage (NCBI taxonomy): Eukaryota > Viridiplantae > Streptophyta > Magnoliopsida > Asterales > Asteraceae > Flaveria > Flaveria trinervia. Next base: position 11,738,139 of record CM046457.1, read on the forward strand.
TTCATCCCCGAAACCTGTTATTCCTCGAACAGATGAGGATAATCTTGCCTCATCTCCTCCTTAGTCGCCCATGTAGACTCGGATCCCTTCCTGTGCTTCCACCATACACGTACAAGAGGAACCACTTTATTCTCAGCCTCTTCTCTTTATGATCGATGATTGCCACTAGTTGCTCTACATAATTGAGCCTTTTGTCTTCTTCGATATCCTCCAGTGGAACAATCATGTCTTCATTAGCTAAGCACTTTCTCAGGTGAGATACATGGAATGTCGGGTGAATTCAACTTAACTCATCTGGTAACTCCAATCTATAGGCCACCTTTCCAACTCGAGCAATGATTCGAAAAGGGCCTATATACCTTGGGCTCAACCTGCCCCGCTTCCTGAATCAGATAATACCCTTCCAAGGTAAGACCTTCAACATAACCTGGTCACCCACCTGGAACTTGATCGGTCTGTGTTGTCTATCGGCATACAATAGACAATATCACCATAAGACCTTCTGCCTATCTTTAGCTGCCTTCATTAAGGCTTTAATCTTCTCAAGCTTCTCGGTCGTATCGTCAATGACCTTGACACTCCCCAATTTCTTCTGACCAATATCAGCCCAACAAACGGGTGTTCTGCATCTCCTACCGTATAGCATCTCGTATGGTGGCATGCCAATGCTGGCATGAGAGCTATTGTTGTACGAGAATTCACCTAACGGTAAGTGGTCATCCCAAATTACCCCAAAATCAATCACACATGCCTGAAGCATGTCTTCCAATGTCTGAATGGTCCTTTCTGACTCACCATCAGTTTGGGGATAATAAGTCATGCTAATATGTAACCTCGCCCCCTGGCATCGTTGAATTCCTTCAATAATTTAGAGGTAAATCGGGTGGCACAATCAGACACAATGGACACCGGCACACCATGACAGGTTACAATTTCCTTGAAGAACAGGTCAGCCAACGTCTCGGATGAATATGTCTCGCGAATTGGTAGGAAGTGGGCACTCTTCGTCAAATGGTCGACAATCACCCATATGGCGTCGTACCGTTTCGGAGTACGTGGCAACTTCGTTATGAAATCCATGGTGATGTGCTCCTACTTCCATTCCGGTATATCCAAAGGTTAAATCTTCCCATACAGCTTCTGATGTTCGTCCTTCACATGCAAACAAGTAATGCACTTACTCACATACTCCACCACGTCACGCTTCATACCCGGCCACCAATAACCTTTCTTCATATCTTGATATATCTTTGTGGCACCAGGATGAATGGAGTATCGAGTCTTGTGAGCTTCATCTATAATCCTCACATGTAGATCTCTGAAACGAGGGATCCACACCCATCCAAATGGAGTTTTAACACCAAGTGTGTTTTCACCCAATTCCCAAACCAGACCTCTCATTCTTTCATAGTTTAGATGATCTTCTTTTAATGCCTCATCTTGAAACTCCTTGACTTGCTTCATTACATCAGAGGTCATGATAAGTTCATATGCTTTCACTCGGATTGGCTCGGGCCTCTCCTTTTGGCTAAGAGCATCAGCCACCAAGTTCTCTTTGCCCGGATGGTAATGGATCTCACAATCATAATCCTTTATAAGCTCCAACCATTATCTCAGCCTCATGTTCAGATCCTTCTACTCAAAGAAGTACTTCAAACTCTTGTGGTCAATGAAAATGGTGCACTTTGTCCCGTACAGATAGTACCTACAAATCTTTAGTGCAAAGACCACAACTGCTAGCTCCAAGTCATGAGTAGGATAATTGACCTCCTGAACTTTCAACTATCGGGATGAATAGGCTATAACCTTCCCTCTCTGCATTAACATCCCAACCCCGAGTAAGAAGCATCTGAATATACCACCAAATCCTCGCTTCCTTCTAGTAATGACAAGACAAGGGCTTGGGTTAGTCCGGTCTTCAACTCCTTAAAAGCCCTTTCTTGCTCTTCATCCCACACGAACTTTCCATCCTTACGGGTCAGCTTAGTCAACGGGGAGGCTATCTTGGAGAAGTCCTGAATGAACCTTCGATAATATCCCGCTAACCACAATAAACTATGAATTTCGGATGGCGTCGTTGGAGACTTGCATTGCATCACAACCTCCACCTTAGCAGGGTCTATCATAATCCCCTCGGGATTTATCACCTGACCTAAGAATTGAACTTCGCGTAACCAGAACGCGCACTTGGAGAATTTGGCATACAACTTCACCCTTCTTAAGGTCTCTAACACCTCCCGAATGTGACCGGCATACTCCTCCTCGCTCTTCAAATAAATCAGGATATCATCAATAACACAATCACTGATTTATTTAACATTGGCTGACACACTCGATTCATCAAGTCCATAAAAGCAGTTGGCGCATTGGCAGACCAAATGACATAACAAGGAATTCGTAGTGACCGTAGCGCGTGTGAAAAGCTGTATTAGAGATATCCTGCTCCTTCACCTTCAGCTGATGGT